>CM077821.1:36288679-36888679 GCA_039720395.1 Liquidambar formosana | reverse complement strand
CTGGGGAATGTTGACCATCAAACAATTTAAACCTTAATAACAGTAGTGACAGTACACTCAAGTCACCCAACATCTCCAAATAAAGTACATTTTTTCCAATCCTCCAAAAAGTTTCAATGCTGAATATAAATAACAGTTAACCATAGCAGCCAGCAAAAATGGACCGATCTAGACCAATACATCCCCATAAGGGGCAGAACCATTTCGGACTAAGCTTTAATTGAGCTTGAGCTAAGCTGCGCTGGTCAAAATTTTAAGCCTAAAGAAGCTGTGTTTGAGCATGGGCCAACTTTTGTCTTCATATTTTTGGATGAAATAAATTTGTATTAATAACAAAAGGCCCAGCCGCCCAAGTACATAGGATAAATACAAGCCCTAGCCAAAGGAACCCTATCTAAAACTTGAGGGAGTCTATAAAAAGGAACAAAAGAGAGGTTATGCTCATTTGAATGGCTACAATACTACCAAAAGAGAATCTTCAGTTCAGGTTGAGATTGGATATGCTTAGCGTAGCTAAGAGCCTGGCCCAACCTGAAGTAGAAAATTGAATACAAATTATGTGTAGATATATATATTTACACTTTATTCTAAAATTAAAAAGTGGTAAGTGATTCAATGGGTATATTTATAATGACCCTTTTGCCGAAACAACACATTTGGTGCACCAATGTAAATCTTTCAACACCTGTTATAATGGTATTTCAATTTGGGCTCAGCCCACAGGCCACAGCTCATCCATATGACAGGCCAAACCCAGGCTAAGGGAAGTGGGCCTATATTGGGCTGAGATAAGCAGCTAAGGGTAAGCCCTTCAGGCAGCACTAGGTTCAGCTTTACCTGGGCATATAAGGATACTACCCCAGCAATCTGCCATCTTGATTTACACGAACCAAAATGTTGAAACTAAACAATCTATAAAAAAATTTCTTATAACTCCCTTATAAGGTAAAGCTACAAAAATAACAAAATTATACATTTTCCAACTTAGAAGTTTCCATATAAAGGAAAAAGGGGGGAGGGGTGCTAAAGGTCATAAAGCACCCGATGTAAATAGGAAACACATACTACTATGCTCTTAACATGGTGAATTAACATCTGAGAGCATCTCCAACAGTGAGCCACTTCCCAAGGGAAAGTCCAAAATTTGCCTCATGTGTGAAAATATGTTCTCCAATAGGTGATACATTTCCTGAGGCAAATATAGCTTGAGGCAAATCCTGAGCTACCAAAAATGCCTTGAAGCAAATCTACCACATCATTCTATCCCTTCCCATTAACTCATCAAAATCACAACCAAAGCAACCAATTTTACCGGGAAAAATTTTGGTCATTTTCTTGCCAACCAAACAAAATATCACTCTGTAGGTTTTAGATCGGGGTCATGGGTTAGGGGCGAAATTAAAGAGAGGCAGAAATAATGGAGGGTAACTTTGTACTCTAGAGTCTTCCATTAGCTCTATTTGGAGGGTTTTGTTTGGTGTTGGTCTTTTTTTTTTTCTGGGTTATTTTATTGTTTTGGCTTTATCTATTTTATTCAATAATTTTTCAGAAAATTTCATTAAAATTGAAGAATTGGTAATGAAAGGTGGAGGTATGGTAGTTGGAAGGAGGGAATGGTGGGTGAGGCAAAAATGGCTCACTTCCCATTGGAGTAGTCACTTTTTTTATGCAATGTAGTTTCATTGTAGCAATGCATTTTTACATTGTAGCGAGGCAAATAATGCATATAGCTTACCATTTTGCTCCACATGGTCTGAAATGCTCTGTGGAGCCAAATGGTGAGCTATATGCATTTTATGCCTAGTTACAATGTAAAAATACTTCACTATAGTAAAAATGCATCGCATAAAAGAAGTGACCACTCCAATGGGAAGTGAGCTATTTTTTGCCTCAACCACCTTTCCCTCTTTCCAACTACTATACCTCAACTACCATTACCGATTTTTCAATTTCTTTAAAGAAATTTGCTAAAAAAATATTGAATGAAATAAATAAAGCCAAAACAACAAAAGAACCTCAAAAAAGTTGGGGGGGGGGGGGGGAATGTTAACAAAATCCACGAATAGAGTTAATGGAAGACTTTGAATCGGAGAGTTTATGGAAAACTCTAGAAGACTAGAATACAAAACAACCCACTCCTCTCTCTAAGTTCGCACCTCAACCCCCGACCCCACTTTAAAACTGAAACCCACCCCAAATCTCTCTCTCTCTCTCTCTCTCTCTCTCTTAAATGGCAAAACCCACCCCCAACTCTCTTTCTTTCCCCTTTTGTTTTACTACTTCCTCAACCCTCGGCCAATGAATGTACCAAGATTCATGATTAGAGAAGGTAGATCAACCATGAAACCCACCTTTGCTATCGGCCATGAAACCCACCTTTGCTGTCGGCCATGAAACCCACCTTTGATTGTTATGTATGTGAAGGCAGATCAAGATACAGCCATGAAACCCAGGTCAAGATCCAGATCATGTGTGTGTGTGTGTGTGTGTGTGTGTGTGTGTGTGTATTGTAATACCTAGATCAAAACCCATGAAACCCAACTTCTGTTTTGCAATTTTTGATGCATTTATTTTACCTATTTTTCGATCATGCATTCACATATATATGTTTGTGTTTTATTCGTAATTTTTTGTTTAGTTAGCAAGAAAATTGTAGATTTTCTATGTTTGGTTGGCAGGAAAATGACCAAAAATTTTCCCGGGAATCTTGTTTGCTTCTATTGTGATTCTGATGGGTAGATGGCTAGGAATGAAATGATGTGGCAGATTTGCCTCAATTTGCCTCAAGAAATGCATCACCATTGGAGCTCAGTTTTTTCACACATGAGGAAAATTTTGGCTTTGCCTCAAGTTTTGCCTCACTATTAGAGATGCTCTAAGTGCCCTATTATGATGAGTAAACCTTTTTCTTTTTCTTTTTCGCTACAAGATGAACAAACTTGTTAAATTTAGAGAAATCATGCTTCATCCTTCATCAATCCCTCTTTTTTGGTGGTATCATAGTTGCAAAAATTACCACAACCCCTCTTTGTATCTTTTGTAGATTTTCTTAAACTCCAATCAGGGTTTTTTTCCTTTGGCTAGTGCTTGTATAAGCCTTATGTACTCGGGCTATGCCCTTTTTCTAATACAACATATTTTTATTGATGAAGTAATACAACATTTACTTCATCAGGAAAAAAAAATAAATAAATAAAAAATTGTTCCATCCTGTTTAGTGGATAAAAGATTCAGTTTCATTAATATATGCAATACATTGAAAAGACAACAGCTCTCACATTAGGAATTAGATAACCACATTCTAAGAAAGTGTTCTACATGAGCCTAAAAAGTGTTCTACAGTGAGCCTAAATACATTTTCCAATGTCCCGGAATGTATTATTGTGTTCCCCCATTCAGGTTTCCGCGTACCAGTAGTACATCCACATCATGTAACATTAGTCTAACCCCAACTTTCAAAAGTACAGTTCATACAGATGCCACTAACTACTCTTCTCTCTCTCTCTCTCTCTCTCTCTCTCTCTCTCTCTTCGAGTTAAGCAAGCAATTTATTAAGTCAAAACATGACAATCATATCTCTTTGTAATGATGATATACAAGCTTAACCTCCCTTGATCAAACAATTATCCAAGTCCTCCCTTTAATCTCATACATATTTCCTCCCATCTTTAGTATGCAATATATATATTTATGTATTTATTTCCTCCCATCTTAAGGGAACTGCGCAAATATAAGAAGAGCACACCTCAAATAAATTTCACAAGAATATGAAAGCAAAAAGAACATTATAGATCAAATCTAAAGACACATGTTTCTGTAAAATTGAGAGTTTAACACTTTAACTCCACTAAGTGCTGACTCTATTTTCATTTTTTTCTTTTAACAAGGCTATCCGGGCAACTAATCCCTCAGGACACGTACCATCCCCCCATCCCACACGCACCGAGTAATTACCAGACCCTTCAGGCCCTAGGGGTAGCCCCTAAGAGGATCAAACACCTTCATAGATATTCAAACAACTGACCTATGCTTCCTAAGGGGATTATCAAGACTTGGTTTGCCACTAGGCTAACCCCTCACTCATATGCCTGAAGGACTGCACACGAGTTCTAAAATAGAAGACAAATTCTATAACATTGTAATAACTAATAACGTTTTCAAATGCTTTGTTTTTCATTGAAGCTTCCGCGGTTTTATCCTAATTCAATGGATAACACAAGCAATAACAAACAGGCATCAGAATAGAGGTGGCCAAAGCTCACAAATTTTAAGGCACTTCAACAAGTCCAAATAATTTGAAAAAAAAAAAAAAAAAAAAACCAAACTTTTAAAAAGCTCAAGCTTCATCCTGGGAAAGTACAAGAAGAAACCAACAACATGCTTCACAAAGGGATAACCATGACTACCAACTAAAGGAACTTAAGATTTAAAAATGTAAAGAGCATGTTATATTGCGAGTTCAGTAATAACCACATTACCCAATTTGGTACGCAGTACATCTATCCAAACCAGTTGCAGTTACCCACGTGTCTCCACAAAAGAAATTACGACCTCCAACAACAATTGCCACCTAGGACATCACATAAGAATAAGGTATGTTGCGTGTCAAACTCAAATATTCTAAAAACACCCCAGGTTGCAAATGACAATCACAGAAATAAATACCTCTACACCAAATCGGGAAGCAATTGCAACCTCCCTTGCTATCAGCATTGCCACCTATAAATAAATAAATAAATAATCAATTCACACCATATGCTTTAGTCCAGATAACACGTTGAAACTGAGATAATTCACTTGCTAAAGGGTTCACAGTCATGGTTATGCCATCCTAATCTCTACTAGAAACAATGGAGTGACGATGAACCTTTGGGTCGATATTGTTAGGACCAGTGCCAGCAAGAGCAGCACCACTAATTTTGAAGACAACTCTCCGCCATCTAGGGTTCGACATTGATTTGGACTTCACATTGTTTATCTGACCAACAGGGCTGGGTGTTGTAATCGCATATCTGCCAACACAAATATCAAAAATTCAATCAGATGATTACAACAATAACCATTAACCTCATAATATTCACAATCAATAAAACAAACAAAAAATAATAACAGCTTACATTTTTCAACTGACATAAAAGGCCATATATATATATATATATATATATATGAAAAAATTATCCCATCAAACTCAAGATAGGTATGAGACAAGTTTCAGTACCCTCCCCCCCCCCCCCCCCAAAAAAAAAAAAAAAAAAAAAAAAAACAGAAAGCAAAACAAAGCAAACAAAACAAAACCCTATCGATGGCATACAATCCATAGAAATGCAACTTCAAGCCAGAAAGGCACCAATCCACTTCAAATCAACATTAGCTTAAACAAAGATCCATTACAGGATCCTGTGGTACACGGAACAAGAACAGTTAACTAATACGTCACTTATCCTAAAACACGGTATGATGGGTAGAAATATGTAGAGAAGGGGACACAATCGGAATGTGATAAGCTAGATCAAAATGCAAGAGTTGTTTTCCTTTTTAAAACTATATAAAAGAATTGATCAAACATTGTCTTTAAAATGCAACTCTTTAAAGTTTAATCTATTAAAACAAAATTCTTCAAATATGAAACTTTTTTTTAATATACAAACTACAAGAACAAAGGCTGAATAAAGAGAAATTTTCTGAATCACTATATCTACATTCTGGAACAAAAGCGTACCACAATTTGGATCATGCCATCCAGATAGCAAATCAATAGGGTACTAGCATGATTCAAACAGCAGAATACAAAACTCCATCCCAGATGATAGCACAAACACAGGCCTTATAATTAACTAACATTTATGACGTAGAAAAGATTGGACTCGTAATAAAATTAGAAAACTTAGTATTGGTGCCATGGAGAGATATGTTTTTAGATTTCGCATTGAAAATCATCCTCCTCCATTGGCAATGCATTTATACAAAACGTTACCCCAAGCACATGCAATGGAGCCTCGTCAAGTGAAATCCAATCCACAAAATAATTTGACCTGTGGACAGCATTGTTGTGGTAAAGATTGTAATACCAGAAGAATGAGTTATTTTTGCATTTGCATCTTTGAGTGACTCAATGGGATAGATTCACCAATCTCCCACTTCTTTGAGTACCAAGGACTCATATGAAATCATTAAACTCTTTCTTTTTCTAAATTAAAATCAGAGACAAGAGAATAAATAATAATAACAAAACAAGAACAATCAATGGATGCTCATACATATATTTGATATAGAAAGATGAAATGAATAAGTCCATTGAGAGCTAGACACAAGTAGAGGCTATCAAGGCGATTTCATAACTAGTTGGTGCATCCAAATAATCAAAATCAGTTTAAGGGTCCTGCCCTTCCATCCCTTGGATAGATAGGGAGAGAGAGAGGGGCATAATTTTTGGTTTTCTCATGTTGTCAAAGAGTTGAACAATGGTTTTTTCATGATGCATGGAGCTTGCTCTGGCGTTACTAGAATAACAAAACACACATATCTAGTGACCTTAGTTTTCATAGTTCAAGTAAAAGCAAGGGACCAAGTCCAGCAAAAATCTGGCAGTCAAGGATCAAAAGTGATATTAGCAAATAATCCCCACATGCTACAACAAACAGGGAGTCTCCCAACATATCCAAACCGGCCAGAACAATGAGTAGTATTATTATACATATAACCCATTAGCCATGTCCAGATATTTTCGACCCTGTAAAACCACACAAAGTCATATACACATTCTCTGCACATAAAAACAACCACCCACTTACCCAGAACCAAAAAAAAAACAAAACAAAACAACCCAATTCATATGGCACACAAAGACAATCACAACAGACATCTATGCCACAGGCAATACAATTGAGAAGCAACTTGAGTACTGAGGATCTAAACATACCTCTTCGATTGTCTAGGCGTATTAGCCGATCCACCAATAGACTTATCTTCGTCCGAAACATTCTTCATGGGCAATGAATTCCCAACAATCTGCTCCATCTTCTTAAACCAAGGCCAATGACTAGCCGAAATGCCACCATTATTCATCCGATGCCTCTCCAACTTATATCTCTTCTTCAAATTATCTAACCTTGTTCTTACACTGCTCCACACTCTTCGTCTGCTTGTCGCACCGCTCGCTCACTATTGACGCCACCTCCTCCCAATCCCTCCCTCGCAGATTCCCCCTATTCAGCTGCGTAAACTTCTCCGTATACGCATCTAGAAGGCACGAAATCGCCGTGTCGCTCCACTCCTCCCTATCCTTCCTGTAATCTCCCCTATAATCGCCGCCGGAGGTTCCAGCGCCGCCGGATCCAGCTCCACCACTGCCGGCGAGCTTCGATTTCTTGTAACAATACGGAGTTCCCCCATCGCTAAGCTCTTCCCGATCCTTACGCTTATCACTCCGTACACTAACCCTAGCTTTGTTCGGATCAGACTCGTCAGCGAAAGCATTCGCTTCGTCCTCCGCGGAGAACGGATGAACGTCGTGAAACGTAGAAGGACACTTCGAGTCCGCCTGAGAACAGAAAGGGGCGTCGTTATAGTCGTCGCCTTCGTCTTCATCATCTCCACCGCTCTTGGGACTTCCTCCCCCACCGCCGGCTACGGAGGACGGAGGCAGGATCGGTTGGGAGGGAGGCGGCGGTGGCGCGTGGATTGGAGTCGCCTTCGTTGCGAAACGGTGAGGCGCGTAGGGTTGGTGGTGGTGGTGGTGAGGGGTGGTGTGGTGGTGGAGGTGGTGGTGGTGGTGGTTCGGGTTAGTTTGGTGGTGGTTGTCGTCACCGAGGAGAGCGAAGTCATCGTCGCAAGAGGCCATTTGGAGGAGGACGTTAGGGTTAGGGTTTGGGGGACGACGACGTTAGTGGAGGAGGACGGGACGTTGAGGGAAATAGGATGAAATGTGATAACGGATGGTGAGTGCCGTGAGTTGGTGCAAGTTGTACCGTCACGGCTTGTGACGGTCCCGTTAAGTAGTGTGGAAATTGTAGCGTCACACATGGGGTGGGACCCAGACGGCTGAGGAACGTCATGGGTCATGTTTCGTAGGACTCTGCGTGGATTGGTTTGGTCATTAGTGATTTGGTGGGGTTGGTTGAGGTATGGCCTTTTATTACGAAGGGGAAGGTTATGATGTGGGCGACCTCACTTTTGTTTTAATTTTTATTTTCATTCGCTAACAAGATCCAAACTTTCGACTCGATTAATTCCCTTGACATATATGATTGTCACCCACTCTTTCCTTTTTTTTTTTTTTTTTTTTTTTTTTTTTTTTTTTTTTTTAGCCTATAGGGATTTAGATCAACAACTCGGCTAATTTTTTGATCTTTGAATAATGCCACCCAATTTGCATCAGTTAACGAATCAATGACTGATTTTAAGAAAAAGCAAGCAATTAAACCTAAATCTTTCCATTTCTCAAGATATAACTTTCACTAGTTACTAATCCACCTCTTAAATTTGACAAGATAAAATAAGATCAATTTAATCTAGTTACATGTAAATACTTGAATCCAATGGGTGTGATGGATTGCAGAGCAGCAAGAGGGTAATCCCCAATGTACCTTTTCTATAACTTTTAAGGAGCGGTTATTGCAACTCCTTTATTTTGTTCGTTCACTCCACTAAAATTAATTTATCAAGGTTTTATGGAAAATATGAAAAGGTTTTATAAAAAATTGATCACATGATCCATTAAAAAAAATAATTTTAAACTACTTTGTAGAATAATTTTTTAAAAAATATATTGTTTAAATGGACTTCTTAACATTTACCGTCTCTATTTCATTTTTTACCAAAAAATCTATTTAAATGAAAGAACTTTTTTAAAATAATATATATATTTAAAATAATATTTTTTTATTGGACTTATGTGATCATTTTTTATAAAAAATTTTTATATTTTTTTTAAATCTTGAGAAATTAAAATTAATGGGATGTTAAAAAATAAGGTGGGGGGTTTGCAAATTGCAATATCTAGTCCCGAAACTTTTATTATGTTCTTAAACTCGGACTGGAGGCCGCTTAGACATCGCCAGGCCCAGGGTTGCCCAACCCAAGTCAATCTAAGCTGGCGAAAACCCATATCAACCCAACCTCAGCCCCGCTGAAGAAGTAACACTCAGAGCATGAGAGCAAGCTTCGTTTCGCCCAATCTTCTTGGCCCATAGCCATTTGCTCCCAATTCATCCAATTTTTACGAGAGCGTCGGCTATCTATTATTCTATTATCTATGCCACTATATTAAGCTAATTCCCCTGTTATTGAACTGTACCTGAAAATACTAAAATATCCTTATAAGTTAATAAAATTAAAAGATGATTTGGTAATTTTACCAACTTTGAAAAACCCACAACATGTTTCTCTTTAATTCTCTCACACACACACACACATGCGGTTTAAAAACTTGGAAACTGACATAACAATTTCACTGATAGAGTGAAAACTTAAAAAATTGTGTTGCACACGCATCATGTGTGCTCGATTACTAGTATTCTATTATATATTATATATAACGGATGATCGGTCCTCCTGTAGCTTGCCACGCGTCACTTTTTCTGTTTTTTTTTTTTTTTTTTCTTTTCTTTTCTTTAAATCACATACTCAACAGTGAAATAAAACTTTTTTAAAAAATTACCTTTTGGTGATCATTTTATAGCCGAATACCAATAAAGGATATCGATTGTCAACTTCTCACAACTTAATTATATACATGCATGAAATGACTACTAATTCCTTTTGTTTCGTATTACATTGAAAGTTGATCTCTACAACGTAATTTTTCCAAAAAGTAACTTTTCATAACTTTTGGGGAAATTGCTTTTTTAGTGATCACTTTCCATTTTAATACCAAACAAAAGTTATTCTTTGTCAATTTGCTACAAATTAACTATATACATGTTTCAAAATGAGTACGACCTTACTTTGTTTGGTATTAATTTAAAAAGTAGTTATCAAAAAATAATTTTTCCAACTTTTTTTTGGTGTTTACTGATCTTTTTCATTTAAGTAAATTGTCGCTTAGTATTCATCACATATCTCTTTGTTTTCATGTAAGAAAATAAAAAAACCCACACTATACAATATTCATCCAAAACTTTATAAATTACCATATTTATTCGTTTTCTTTATACCTAATCATCTTTTCTCCCAAAAATTGAACGTATAAAATTACAAATAATCATAATAAGAAAGAGAGATAGATAGAGGAAAAAATGATTTTAAAAAAAAAAAACGACACGTCGAAATCTTAAATTCTCCCGATTTGTCCTTCGATGAAAAAAAATTATTTTAATCAAAATTCTTCAAATAGTTTATTACCTATAAATTGAAAAGATCTATAAGTTATCTTATCTTATTCTCTTTCCCTCTTTGCTTCCACCCATTCTCTCTCTCTAAACTTTTCTTTCTCCCTGTCTCACTTCTTCAACTTAATAGTAAACAAAGGAAACTAAGTAGTCCTTTTAAAACATGTATACAATCAATCTGTAGCAAATTAATTAATAATATTCTTAACATATGCCCTTAAACTTGCAATTAAGGAGAGAATCATTATATGGAAACGGTGCAAATGCATAGAAAATGGTACACATTACTTACAAACCTATAAAATGCTTAAAAAATTGTGTAAATACATTTTTATCAAACGAGGGGTATCTCAAACCGTTAGGCCCAAACTAATCCCTCATAATATATGCACAAACCATCCGCAAGTCTATGCATCCTGATAGTGAGGGAGCTGAAGACACGAACTAGAGACTTGACTCTTAAGCCATGGTTTTTTGCCATCTAAGTTACCATTGCGAGTGTGTATTATATATGTGTATATATACATATATACACATATATATGTGTGTGTTGTGTGTGTGTGTGTGTGTGTGTGTATAAGATGATGATTGGGTAAGCAAATGCTGATATAAATTATATCAACACCCGCATTGAGGGTTATACCTCATGCATTAATGGGTTAAGGGATACATTGGGCTAATGCAAGGGGTACAACCCCCAATACATGATGCTGATATAACCAATATCAATACATACTGACCTAATCAATACTATACAATGCTATCTATATATATATATATATATAATTTTTATTTTTCACAATATTTATTTTTACAAACTTCACCCGTGCAATGCATGGGTTATAAACTAGTTTGCACTCCAAAACTTGCATTTTATTCCTAATTTATGGGTTATAAATATAGGTTCTATTTGGTTTGTGAATTTTATCAAGGAAAAAATATATATATACAAGGAATTGTACTTTTCCTTATTTGGTTGCAATGAAAAATTGGATGAAGAATAATAATTTGAATAGTTTTGGTTTAATATGATTTTATATTTTCCTTTCATTTTTTTTCCTCCTCATTTTTTTTCTCTTCATTTTTTTTTCTTCATAGAATTTGAGAACCAAATAAGGTGTAAAGGTTTTTATGAAAACTAGTTGCGTTGTTCATTAGAAAACTCTGAACAACTTTGTAAAGTAAAATTTCAGAAAAACATTATTTTGAATGACCAAAAAGAGACTACAAATAACTAAAATGTTTACTTAAACAGTATATTTTGGAAAAACTTTGTTTTACAAAATTGTTCAAAATTATTTTTTTAATGGTAAAAGTGACCAATTTTTATGAAAAGCTATTTACTATTATTTATAAAACGTTGAGAATTCAAGAAAACGGAGGATTAAAAGCAAATCATGGGGTGCCAATAGACCCACAATCAAATGATAATGGATAATCAAATTTGAATAAGGATGTTCACTTCCATTCCAAAATGTGTGATGTTATAGCTACTTAGCCCATGACTCTGATGTTTAGTCCAACTTATTAGTTTTGTACTATTCACGAACATTACAATGAAAACTAGCCCATGACTCTGATGTTTAGTCCAACTTATCAGTTTTGTACTATACACGAACATTACAATGAAAACATGTGTCGCTGGAGACGCCAATCAAAATACACTGAAAATTGGTTTTAGAGTGTACGATTTATAAGATATGAGGGAATTTTAGGTTGATCGGCCTAGTGGAAAATAATTACAATTCAGTGCAAATGACTATTAACTTAACTAACAATGACTATTAACTATAATTATTTTTCTCATAGGCCAATCAGTCTAAAATTCCCCCCTAAAGATATTGATAATTATCATGTAATTAAGTGTATATTTTGTTAAAAATAATTAACTAATGAATTTAATTTATTTTAGAGGATAAGTGAAAGCAGATGAGTTACCCAGTTAATCAATTTATATTGAGGATTGAGGATGATACTAATGGAAGACACATGACAAGCAACAATCACTTGAGACGGCATATGATGCCTTGCGTGCGGGAAAAAACAAAGAAAAAAAAATGTAAAAAAAAAAAAGGCGTATGAGCTTGTGAAGCTGTTGGAATTCAAAGAAAAGCCAATATGAAGAACAATATTTAATGGCCAATTCAGTTATTGAACATGTGACCCCACTATTCAATTGATATTGCTTGAGGAATATACCAAAGTTAGCATCCTTGCTTGAAAGTAGCTTGGAGATGAGCATCCATACCAACAATTCTAAGTACTTTCCTACTGAGATAATCTATGATAGGGCACTGTCTCATCAGAATATGCAGATAAAATAATTATTTCATAAAGTTTTAGGGTGATGCTACTCGTGCCTTGGATATCCTCTCGCATCCCCCATTTATCATTATAATGACAAATATACCCTTCAATCAACAAATATTCCTTTCTCAATGCTTAGTAGCAAAATTACCACTTGGACCCAAAATGCCCCTATTCTGCTGACTCTTTGGACCCATAATTACAACTTGGACACAAAATGCCCCCATATTATTTAGGGGCCATTACTCGGCTACAGCCAAATAATTCAACGTCAATACAAATGACTACTAACTTCATAGTAATTAAATGACTACTTAACTAAACTAAGAATGACAATTAACTGTAATTATTTACCTATACCCAGACGACTCTATAATTCCCCTATTATTTATATAATTATAATGACAAATATTCCCTTCAATCCGTAAACATTCCATTCTTTCTTATAATTGTGTCCCTATTGGCGTTGGCTACTTGTTGCGTGTTTCCACTTTGTTTCTCTTTTTATTCGTTTTTTTCGCCGGTTCATAATAATAATAATACAATCGAACTACATTGTTTATTTTATTTATTTTCTTATAAAACACAAACTACACATGACTTCATTTCAAATCACAAACACATTGAGATAAAATAACCACACTTTAAATGCATACAATTAAACTAACAGTCATAAGATCATGCCAAGGTATCATCTATGTGTTACAAATAATGAAAGGGTATGGATATTGCAACTCCTTCAAATGATCTCTTTATCCTACTAATTTTAATTTTTTTAATATTTAAGAAAAATATAAAAGGTTTTTACGAAAGTAGCTGTGTAGTCTATTAGAAAACATCATTTTGAACAACTTTGTACAAGAAAGTTTTTCCAAAATCTATTATTTCAGTAGACTTTTTTTTTATTTATAGTCTCTATTTTATTTTTGGCCAAAAAGTTTACTTAACTATAAATTTAGGAAAAAAAAAAAAATTCTGCAAAGTTGTTCAAAATAATGTTTTCTAATGGAGCACGTGACCACTATTCATAAAAACCTCTTATATTTTTAAAAAACTTTAAAAAATTAAAATTAATAGGATGAAAAAAATCACTTGAAAAGGTTACAATATCAGAACCCATAATTAAGATTAATTAAAAGATTGATTGATAAGGCTCATGAAGATGGTGCATGAGTTGACTAGAGCATACTGTCACAATTATCTTACTCCCCAGATAGGGAAAAAAACAATACGGAGTAATTCATTTTCTAAAGAGTAATAAATATTGAAATAAAAAAAAGGTATTGCTATCAATAGTCACCGTATATTACCTTTCAATTCAAGAATTATATTTCAACCTTTCTATAAATCGAAGAATTATAATTATTATAATTAAAATATGTGGAATTTGATTTCTATTGTTTTGATGCGTTATTAGAATTTCAAATATTTTGAGTTTGGAATTGAGTTTTAGGAATGTTAGGTTGGCGGCAAAGATAGTGGTGGTTCGGATAGTTTGCGAGAGTGGCATTATGGGCATGTCTTCTGCGGTGGTAGTCTGTGTTTTTATTGCAATTGACCTAATATCCATGATGGAAGCATGATGAGGCTAGAAAAATGCTAACAATAGTAGCAGTGTCGATGGTAATGAAAGACATTGAAAGGACGAATAAGTGAGTGGTAGGGACAACAACAATGGCAACCACAACAATAATAATGGAATATCATAATAGAGTCGGTGAAAACACTAACCAATGGGGGTGCAATTTGGTTCGTTGCAAATTGAAACTAACCATTTGAATTGGTTTAGTTCAATTCGGTTATTGAGTCATCTTCATATGATATTTGATCAAAAATTTAAGGATTACCCTTAATTTGATTCGATTTTGGTTGAGACGTTGGGTAAACCGATCTAATCCTGATAAAACAGGTATAATATATTTATATATTTATTGTATCATAATTTATGATGCAATAAAAATGATAGGTGTCAATTATCTCGAAACAGTGGTGGTGTAATGGACGGTAGGTGATACTTTTCATATTAAAAAAAAGGTTATTTATTTATTTATTTTTAATCTTTACTCGGATTTCAGTCCAGTGGGATTTGAAAAGTGCAACTCTCCTTTTTCCTCCCGTCATTCCAATCCCTAACGCGGATTTGTATAATCCAGCATACAAACACCACTTTGCACAGAAAACGAACCGTACCCAAACATAGGGAAATATCTACGGCCGCCCCTGCAGCGACAGCCCATAGGATTTGACCTTAAAAAGGAGGCGGATGTGTGGTTGCTTTTCCTTGGGCCACAAGTCGTACTTTCTCCAGGACCAACATGCACTGTAAATATCACTGCCCACAAAAGCACGTGGAATTTCTTTCTTAAATTAAGAAAAAGCCCCTCCTTCTACACGCTCGCAACACACGCGCGAACCACAGACCCACCTGAGTCCGTCAGGTGCCACACGCGATGCATATGCGCGTGGGCGTAATGCTATCCCATTCCCCACGGAACTCCTTTCTTAGTATGGTGATAATACAGTTATCCCGTGCTTCGGCGCTCTATGAGGTTCCATAACTCACCCGCCCGCATTTGGGGTTTTGGTTTACCTAACTCTGCACGTGTACGTCCGAGAATTAAGACTAGAATTTCCTTTACATGTAAAGAGAAACAACCACGACAGCCCGATGGTTTCTAGAACCCGGTTTTTTATTTTTCACGATTTTCACCGTCAATATAAAGAAGTTGAACTTGGTTTTGGGCAAAAGTGGTTCCTAAAGGAGCATATTCTCTCTCGGTCAAGCCTCAAAACCCCTTCGGTCGATTCACGCTACCCTGTGCTCCGATCGAAGGACTTTCTCTCTCTCTCTCTCTCTCTCTCTATATATATATATATATATATCTCTGTTGGATTGTTGTTTGGAGTTAAGGCATTGTTCATCGGCAAAAATGCATGCGAACCACTTGCTTCTCGAAGAGCCTATCAGGATGGCTTCAATCCTGGAGCCATCCAAGCCTGTGAGTATATCCTTCGACGCTTTCTCATTCCTCTGTCGTTTACTGGTTTAGATTTCCTCATCCGTGTAACGATGGCGATCTATGATGAAATCTCTACGTTAGCTGCCTATATATATATATATATATATATATATATATGTATGTATGTATGTATATGTATGTATGTATATATGTAGGTATCTGTATATGTTTGAATTTGATTTGTGTGGCTTTTGGTGTTGAATGAATTATGCAGAGTTTCTTCCCCGCAATGACGAAGATTGTGGGGACTTTGGGTCCCAAGTCTCGATCCGTGGACGTTATCTCTGGCTGCCTCAAGGCGGGGATGTCTGGTACGATATGCCGTGTCCGTTTGATTCTGGACCTTGGATACGTTTGAATTGTCGACTGTCTGTGCATAGTTTTCGAGGCTTGTTAATTTGGGTTAGGGTTTGGTTTTGATGTTTTCTGAATGTATTTGTTTGGCAGTGGCTCGATTCGACTTTTCTTGGGGTGACCCAGACTACCATCAGGAGACTCTGGAAAATTTGAAGGCAGCTGTGAAGAGTACTAAGAAGCTTTGTGCTGTATGTTTTTCAATTTTTTTTCTTTTTCAATTTTTTTTTGAGTGTTTCAATTACGTATGAGAATTCTGGTCTCTTACCCTGCATTTGGTTGCCAAGAAAACGGGCGAAAACAAAAGAAATTTAAATTTTGGGTTTTAATAAAATTCTTTGTTTTTCTTTGTTTTTTATATTTTCTCAATTGCCAAACTGGGGGTTAATGTTTATTAATGCACATTAGATTGCTTGAGTGTCTTTTAGTTGTTTGTTATCTACTTTTAGTATTGGTCGTTCACTTTTAGTGTTGGTTGTTCGCTGATTGCTTTAGCAAAACCCGCGATTTTGTCACATTGATGTTCATCGCGTCAATTTTTTCTGGTTTAGTTAGCAAACAGGAGGAATTGAGCTTGTATTATTGTTCTTTTCTGTTCAGGTTATGCTAGACACAGTGGGCCCTGAGTTGCAGGTTGTTAATAAGATTGAGAAATCTATTTCACTTCTGGCAGATGGTTTTGTTGTTCTGACACCAAATCAAGATCAAGAATGTTCTTCGGAGATATTGCCCATCAATTTCAGTGGACTGTCAAAGGTTTAACAACATCCATCATCCCCATTATCACATTATGTTGTTTCCATTTTTTTGTTCTTCTGTTGGTCGGTTATAGTACATAATGAGTAGTTTTTTGCCTGTTTATCAATACATCCGACATGTCATAATAAACGGTAGATAAAAAGATAAATAAGAGCACATTATGGGTATGAAATTGTTCCTTTTATTAGGAATTCTCAACTTTTGAAGAACTCTTCTATTGACCCTTGGAATGCATTGGGGGAACTGTTAATGCATCAAATCCTGAATCTTGGGTAAAAAACGACAGTTCAGTTTTGAGGAATGTATCGATGTGGTGATTTTTTTTCCCTTCCGGTTCTGTATACAACCTTATAATCGTGGATAACTTCTTGGATTTTCATAATAGTTGAGAATCTTTCATGCTATTCATAAGGAAGTTGGCATGGAACTTTAGTGTGTAGATTGTTCATGGATATGTGCGATATTCCTTGAGCAAATGCTAATAGTATTGTTTGGATTCATAGAAACAATGAATTGGAGTGAAATCTGCAACATGCGTAGTTTAAAATATATATATATATTTGCGGATGGGAAACAAAAGAATTTTATTGACAATAAACTAATATTTGGGCTAAGAGCTTTCTTGGGTAAAATCTTGGTGTTGACCATAGCTCGTACCATTATGTATCCCCAATACGTGCTAATTTAGTTCATTATTGAAGAAATCCTTGTAAAGTGCACAAAAAGTAAAATAGAATATTAAAGATGATGAAACTAGGTGATGTTTTGTTGGTTCTTTTACATGGACTAGGCAATTTGAGACACCAATTTTGCCCCCCAAAATTGTCTTCACTCCAGCATACTTGTAACTATACATATTGGTCTTTACTCGGAAATTCGACGATATTTATGGAAACATATATAATTCCTTAGTTGTTACATGAAAATACCCTTTTTGGTATTCTTTAAAGCTATGTGCTTTCTTAGTACAATCTCCAGTACTTAAGCAGTTCTTCAATTTGGTTTTTTCAGGCAGTGAAGAGTGGAGATACCATTTTTATTGGTCAATACCTGTTCACAGGAAGTGAGACTACATCTGTTTGGCTGGAGGTAAGAGGAAACCAACCTAGAGGACTGAACTGAATTCAATATGGTCCCCCACACCAAAAAGAAAAACAACTTTTTCTTTGGGAGCTGAGGGAAAGACTTTTTTCTCTTCTTTTTTGCACCTTTGTATTCGAAATATTTGAATTTTGAACCTATTATTTGTCTTTACATATCACTTACCAAGAGATGTTTTTTGGGCACAAGCAAGTGTGGGAATTGGAGTAAGGCTCTTGTTTGACTGGTAAAATCTAATTGGATTTGGATAGGTTGCTGAAGTTAAAGGGGAAGATGTAGTTTGTGTGATAAAGAATTCTGCAACATTGACTGGGTCATTGTTCACCTTGCATGCCTCTCAAATTCGTATTGATCTGCCGACCCTCTCTGATCAAGATAAGGAGGTGAAACCCATTTTATGACATCTCATATTTTTCTTTATTTTATGTTTTTCCCTGTTCGTTCCTTCTGTTATGCAGATAAAAGGGTGAAATCGTATAAATATGGAAAACATGTTCAAGAGCAACCTTTCCTTTTAAATTCTGTTTAAAAACACCTTTCCTTTTAAATTATACTCTGTAGAATTCTTAAAACTTATGTGGACTTGGTTTTTTTTTTTTTTCGCTAGACATTATTATTAAGGGCAACTCTATTTCACGCTTCATCTTTTTATGCTTGTAGTCAGACACATTGCATTTGCTAACCTTCTCATGTGAAGCATGAGGTGCAAGGGTGAAATAGTGGAGCACAACGGTGTATCTGTTATCAATAATGTAAAATTCTTAGGTTGAGTTTCATGAAAAGGAAAAGAAAGGAAGAAAACAAAATGGGGAGAAATGGTTAGAGTTGTAGTTGTATTAATGGGGAATGGGGACAATGCATCTCTAAGCCTCAAATAACTTCTTTATTCGAGATCAATCTTTTGTTTGGTCATGACAAGGTAAATGAAGCGCCTAAAATTTGTAAGTCTACATAATTCATTTAAAGCTGTCCAATGGATGTACTGTGTTGTAAGGCTTTTTGTTTTGGCCTACAGTAATTTTCCCCTTTTTTTCATGGCTTTCTTACCAAGAGCATTTTGTGATATTTCAATGTTCATTTCAGGTTATTAGTACTTGGGGTGTTCGAAATAAAATTGACTTCCTCTCACTGTCATATACCCGCCACGCAGAAGATGTTCGCCATGTATGTGTATTTTTGTCTTACTCTTATAGTTTTCCTTTCCCATGTTTTTTAATTATCTAGTTTGTGTAACTATATTAACAGGCTTCTTTGTTGCTATATTGAAGGCCCGTGACTATCTATCTAAGTTGGGTGACCTCAGGTCAGACTCAAATTTTTGCAAAGATTGAAAATGTAGAGGTGAGCTGTTATTAGTTTGATTGAGATTGACTCAGCTTCTTGGATGGTTTTGTAAAGTGATGTGAGAATTTGAACGTATACACTTCTTTTTTCTATGTGTCTAGGGTTTAACCCATTTTGATGAGATCCTACAAGAAGCTGATGGTATCATCCTTTCCCGTGGAAATTTGGGCATAGATCTCCCACCTGAGAAGGTCAGTTTTGTGACTTGAAGAAAGTTATCATCTAATAGGGTCAGGTTTTGTTCTACCAAGTGGGTGGTCAAGGAAGTTGTATAGATGTGCATACAGGCATATCCATCTTATGCAGTTATACATGCACAATTTACTCACACAAGTTGCATATGGACATTTGCACATATGCAAATTGGATTAGATTTGCACCCAATATATATATATATATATATATATATATATATATTTGGAGACTAAATATAAGCTTCATGCCATTGAGACTAAATATTTGGAGTTTGCCTTGGGTATGATTAATTGTTTTACTTGCTTTCATTACTTGGACATAATACTAAGACTGACTTTTAGAAGGATCCTGTTAGTAATCACCTTCTGTGGATTTCACAGGTTTTCTTATTTCAAAAACGTGCTCTTTTCAAGTGTAACGTGGCTGGAAAGCCTGCAGTGGTTACTCGTGTTGTGGACAGTATGACTGACAACTTGAGGCCAACTCGTGCTGAAGCAACTGATGTTGCCAATGCTGTATTGGATGGTGCGTACCTGTTTTCATATTTCAGGAATCGTTCTTTTGTGACTGCTGGTTGAGGTCCTACTGGTTTCCATATAGTATGCAAATAGTGATTGATGTAGGGGTTACCACTCCTATGTCTGTTGGCTTGAGGTTCTTATTTTAATGGTTCCTTTATTTTTTGTTTTATGTTCAGCATTTCTTCTGTTTCGCATTGTTAACCACAGCATGCAAAATTTGGAACTTAATTTTGTTATTTATTTTAAAATGGCTGCAGGAACTGATTCTATTCTTCTTGGTGCCGAGACATTGCGGGGATTGTACCCTGTTGAGACCATTTCTATTGTTGGTAAAATTTGTTATGAGGTAAATCTTTTCCTTGATATGGACTTTTTTCTGATTAAGCAACTTTTTTTCATCTGCGAGCTATAAAGCTATGTAACTTCCTTTATCCCCCCAAAAAAAAAAATAATAATTAAAATAAAAGCTGTGAACTAGTGATTTCAGAAATTTTGAAGGAACTTTTTTCTTTATTGATTGGCTGATTGATTTATTTAGTCTTAATTGAAAGATTACGTCGACGAAAACTTAACAATTATAGCCAGGGTGGTAATGGGTTAGGGTTTCATTAAGAATCAAGTCTTTAGGGTTGGGATTTGGGTCCTACACCGCAGAGTAGAGGTATTTCAAAACCCCTGGTCCTACACTGTAGAGCATGGGTACTTCAAACACCTGTTTTTATCTCATATTGTATCCATATCGGATATTATATGCGGGAATAGGTATCAGATGGGGATGTAGGATACGTCAAGGGTTGATTTGTAATTCTTTTCTGATAAAAGGGTTCAAAAATGTTACTTTAAAAAATAAAAAAGTCAATATGCGAATATATAAAATTAGCTTAAAGGGGGCCCGAGCCCTCTTCTGTCTCTCTCTCCTTCTCTCCCTCTCTTGCTTCTAGTTTGTCCTCTCTTTTCTTTTCTGTTGACTAGTGTCAATTTCTTCTTACACTCTTCTTTTCTCTCCTAGAGTTAAAACTGAGAAGCTTTGGACTTTCTCTCTCTCTCTCTCTCTCTCTCTCTTTTTCTTTTTCTTTTTTAATGTCTTTATGAATAAATGAAATTAGCTTAAAAGTGGCCTGAGCCCCGACTTTTCTTGCTCTCTCTCTTGCTTCTAGTTTGTCCTTTCTTCTCTTTCTAGTTGACTAGTGTCAATTTCTTTTTACACTCTCTTCTTTTCTCTTCTAGAGTTAAACTGAGAAGCTTTGGACTTTTTCTCTATCTTTTTTGTCTTGATATCTCATTTTGTGGAAATGGACGTGTTCTATGGTTATTTATTCTTGCATTTTAATTGTTTTTATACATGTTTTTGACTTTTCAAAGGTTGTTATGATGTTTTAGACCAAACATCAGTATAATATGTAAAATTGTATTTATTTATTATTGTATCCCCGTGTTATCATATCTTATGTATTCAAGAATTGTTGTATTGGTTTATCTGTACTGTATGTCTGTATCATATCCTTATCCATGCCTCATAGGTTTTACACTTTAGACCCAATTAATAATTCAACAAGGTACATGTCCACTTAAGCAATTCTTGCTGAGACTTGGATTTGTTTTGACAGACCTGCCTTACATGCATACATATGTATACATGTTTATGTATGATATAAGGAGGAATCATGCACACAGGGTGCTGATCTTACTCTAGGAATGAAGTTTCAAATAAGAATCGTGATTCTGCATTGAAAGTATCACGATTTTAACAATATGGAACCGTGTCTGATTGAGGGAGGAGGAGGAGGAGGGGGAAGAGGAAGAAGAATAGAAAAAAGTAGTGTGCCTTTTTGCTGAAGATGTTGGCAGAGAAGGTTGGGTTGTTTCCTTGTTGGAGTTGGTACTGCTAGAGATGCTATTGGAGGAAGACTTGGGCCTATCATTGGAGTAGAAATAATTAATGCTTTTGCCAACAATATAACATAACCTTTGACTTCATTATGTTCCGCTTAATTTCAATGGTGAATTGATGACTGAAATAACTGATGTGTTATAGCTGATCTCTTGCTGATTTTTTTTAAAAAAATGTAATATAGGCGGAAAAAGTTTTCAATCAAGACCTGTATTTCAAGAAGGCTGTCAAATATGCTGGAGAGCCAATGAGCCACTTGGAATCTATTGCCTCCTCTGCGGTATTAATAATTTCCTTTTGATTATTATATTGTAAAATTGATTTCTTCTGATTGTAGTTTGCTCTGTTTGAAACAATTGTATATAAAATAGTGACTTTCTTATAAGCTTAATTCACTAATTGTCTAGGTACGAGCGGCCATTAAAGTGAAGGCTTCTGTTATTATTTGCTTCACTTCATCTGGAAGGGCTGCAAGGTATTTTTATAGATGGATGTTTGAATACAAGTATGCATGAATTGGGTATACAGCTATACTTGAAAATTTGACAATTCGTTTTCTGTCCATTTCTTTTTGGCTGTACAAGCTGGATTGTTGCGGGCATGAATACAATAATAATCATATTTCTTAATTTTTATGTAATCTTTTTATATTCACTCATGTTTGCAAGTATTTTTGACGTGTTACATGCATATGCAGATTGATCGCAAAGTACAGGCCAACAATGCCAGTTTTATCAGTTGTAATTCCCCGTTTGAAGACAAATCAACTACGCTGGAGTTTTAGTGGTGCCTTTGAGGTATGCCCATGACTAATTTATGGATAGTTTGTTCACTGCTGGGAAGCTGGTTTTGTTAATTTTTATTGGGAAATAAGTTTTTTCTTGACTGTATCAATCTTTAACTTCTTGTAAGAAGTTCTTTTTGTTTTAAAAAAAAAAATTAAATTAAATTTCAGTGACATTATGACAATGAAAAATTTCATTCAACCACTCCTTTTCCCTCACTCAATCCATTGTATGTTATTTTGATCTGATTATAAGTCAAAAACTCAACTCGGATTTTTTTGCCCCCAATTATTTATTTATTTCCTGTCCGGTTGGGGGACTCCTTGATTTGAATGCTATTTTTATTATCAATTGTTACGCTTTCGTTTTGATGCTTCTTGTCACTGTCATCCAATGTTATAATTGAAGCACCCTATGCACAGGTTAGCCTCTTGTATTCTTGTCAAGGAACAACTCCAATCGTCCATTTTGTATGTATTTGAAAAAGCTAATATTTCTTGAAGTAACCTGGTTCAGAAGTTGCTGTATATCTTGCATGAGTTCTCCTCTTATCATGGACGGTGTTACTGTTAATCTGTTACATATGCATAATTACCAGTGATATTGATATTTTCCATATGTGTGTAATTATGCTTTGTAACAAGAGCGATATTTATATCAGTTTTTGGCATCATCCTTATCTGAAATAAATTTTAGATCATTCTAATGTATAATTATCAATTTACATTACTACTAGTTGTATAGAATTGTACATACTTTATATTCAATAAGTGTCATGTGCTTGCCTGTTTCTCATTTTATTTGTTTCTCTCAAGTTATAGAGATCTCTTGGCTTCTTACTTTGTACCATCCAGTTGATATATCCTGGCTAATTGATTTGTGCCCCTTTTTTTTTGTCTTTTTCAAATGATCAGGCAAGACAATCTCTTATTGTCAGAGGTCTTTTCCCCATGCTCGCTGATCCTCGACATCCTGTAAGTTCTTATTTCTAAATTTTTTAACTTAAATAAATTATTGATGGTCTTGTTGGAGGATTAAAGTGTGTGTGTGTGTCTTCTTTTTTCTTTTTTCTTTTTTTAAAGAGCTGGGCTAATAAAAGTAAGGAAAGAGTTGTGATAATTTATATAATAATAAAACAAGAATAATGAAAGAGAAGGGAACAAAAGCCAACTGGCTGAGAGAAAAATCCAGTTCCCAGCCCTCTCTTGCTCTAACCTGCACACCCGCATAAATGTGTAGATCTTGGCTGAGATGTTCACTTCTCATTGTTTAATTGACTTGAACATAGATTGTCTTATCTCTGCCCAAACGAGATGATTAGGACGATATGACTTGATGATAGACGATATGACTTGTCATCATCAGAGTTGTTGAACAATGTCGTACTTGTTGATGGTGCTAGGCCGAACTACGTGTGGGCTTTGCGCTTTTGTTAGAGAATAAGCTATGTTACATTGACTTGTGAAGAAGAAGAAGAAGAAGAAGAAGAAGAAGAGAGATAGAGAGAGTGAGAGAGGGTGGACACCTCATTCTTGCCGGAGTTGGGTGTTGGAGGTGTGGCCAGGGGTGCTGCCAACGGAGGTGACTGATGCTTGAGCTGTCAAGGGTTTCTCTCTTGGGTTTCTATCGAATAGAAGAACCCATAATCCTAGATGCATCTATAAATGCCTTTCTGCTCTTGGTCCTAATTTCTTTTATTTTTGAAGTGATCAAAATTCAACTTTATATTTTTTTAAGCCTCCAAAACTTCAACTTTATATCATTTATTAAGCCCCAAAAACTTCAACTTCATATTATTTAAGCCCTGAAAAATTAATTATTATGAAAATGCCCCCATAATATCAAGATGGTTTTAAATTAACCCTCATAATATTTAACTTTATATAATACATATAATATATATTTATACTTTTATTTTATAAATTCACATATCGTCACAGCCGTACTCAATTTTTCGATCCTTTTTTGTTGAGTCCCCGTTTCTTACATTTGAAAATTTGATGAATTCGACACTGCGGATAAACACCCACACCCGCATCTGAGTCCATGTAACATAGAGGATAAGCTTGGTTTTGTACTTTCTACAACTAGGCCCATGGTGGGCTGAGCCTATTCTTAATGAATTCTCATCACCCTGGCCTGAGTGCTGCTGATGGCCAACCCTAGGTGGATTGTATTTCTATTGAAGTATCTGGTCACTGCAGCCTATTTGCTGCCAGTGACCACCCTGTTGATTGTATAGTTGGTCGTCCTTGTGTAATATGCCATACGAAAAATGTATATTCTATAGGTGTATGTTAACAATGGTATACTCAACTATTTTGGTGAACTGCATTTTTTTCCCCTCTTTGTTGTTGTTTTATGTTTTGTACTTTGTTATTGATCAGATTCCATAAACTCTGGTGCTTACCAACTTACTTTACAGGCGGAGTCTACTAGTGCAACAAATGAGTCAGTTTTGAAGGTTGCACTTGATCATGGAAAGGCCTCCGGAGTTATAAAGTCGCATGACCGAGTTGTTGTTTGCCAGAAAGTTGGAGATGCATCTGTGGTTAAGATTATTGAGCTTGAAGATTAAAACCATATATTACCTCGTTTTGAGATAAATTCCCCTCATTTTTGGTAGTGGCAGTGGACTGTGTTGTCGTCACCTTTGAGGTATTTAATCTAAAGGTTTTTGAGACCATCTTGTTATTTGGCATGTATTAAGAATATATACAGCGAGGAAATTCTTGTTTATCAAAAAATTGAAGTTGACGGAAAATATGTTGATGTTTTGATATTTAGTTAAATATTACTATTCTCTTGCCCACGATGATTTTATAAAATGGGTCTGCTAGTATTGAACCAGTGCACATGGCTTCTGGTTGAAGAAGGCCATTGTATCTTGATTTATATCATTTAATGACTCTATACTTCCTCCAGTTCTTGATGAAGCAGTGCTCACCCCATCTTGCACAGTAGTTCATAACCGAGTGTAGTCAGGACTAGAATCAAAAGCAGTGGAAGCGTGGAACTTCCTGAGTTGTTTGTACAAATTCTGATGGAAAATTCACTGCAACATCTAATAGAACCAAGGTTGACCCATGTTTATTGCAAATTTTGGTGGATCCTAGGTTAACTTCATAACTTGTTTCTATTGTTGATATTTTTGCTTGACTGAAGCTCTTTACTTTATCTCTACTGTTTGATTGGACTGAACGTCTGATATTTTCTAAAATCAACCACATTGTTATTACAAGGACCACCTATATGATTTTCCCAAGTCCATGCAGAAAAGGTGGTCTCGGGAGTAAACGATCTAATGGTGCATGGTTTAAAGTAGATGTTACCTTGAACTTGTTTTTTTCTTTGTAAACTTATTTTTTCCTTCATTTATTTGTTTATTTAATCCTAGAGTCCATTTGTTTTCTGAGATTTTCAAGTATATTACTTTTGGGTCTCTCTCTCTCTCTCTCTCTGCATGTTCTCCTTCCCCCCCCCCACCATCTACCTAGAAAAAACACATCATTACATTACTGAAATCTACCCTAAGGCCATGTTTGTTTGGTTGGAATGGAATGGGTGGGAATGGAATCTTATTCCATGCTCAAAATAGTTTGGAATGGAATGAGATTGGAATAAACATTGCGGAATGAATATCATTATAATTTACTACTAATGTTTGATTTCATTCCCATTTTATTACTTCATCCAAACATGTTATTTGGAATGAATTGGAATGAGATTCTATTCCATCAATTCTATTCTAACCAAACAAACATAGCCTAAAGGCGTGGCTGACTTGAGCTTCTAAGTTCTAACCTCATGCTCCCACGGTGGCTGACTTGAGCTTCTAAGTTCTAACCTCATGCTCCCACGGAATAAGGTCGGGAATGTCGAGCTTCTTGGTAGCCATGCAGTCTAATTTGACCAAAGGCAATTCTCAATAGTTTTGCTTGCATTTTCAGGGAAATGAATGTCATTTAAAATTCCTGACCTGACGTTTCTAATAAAAGCGACAGGGTTGGAGCACTTGAAACTTTGAAAGTCACAGAGCTTCAGCCTCTTGGCCCCCAGTGGGGCATAAGGCTACCTCCTAAAAGTTGAAATGAGCATCAGTTGCCAAAATACTTGGCGAGAAATCAGGGCAAGTTTGTGTGTTTTGATCGTCCATCAAGAAGCCAACTTCACAGCATGAATCATTCCCACAACGACGCATAGCATCGCATCCATTTGGCCTGTCTATTTAAGATTGAATGAATCTATTATGTTTTTTCACACCGAATTTTGCGATATAAGTTGGTAGTAGAGAGAGCAGCCATCACCATCGCTGCCTAAAATAGAAATGAGGTCGTTTAAATAATCCCAAAACGCCTATTAATTACTGTTTCAAGTACTAAACAAAACAAAGAGAATTTGTAATCCTATTCAAATCCTGTGTGAAACGCAATGGAGTTCCATTTTAGGTTTTAACATTCAAATTGACCCATTGATGGTCCTCTTATAACCTTTATTTAAAAAAAAAAAAAAAAAAAAAAAAAGAGGAATGGCTATAATGATTGAAAAAAAAAACTTACCTATAGAAATACAAAGTTTAAGGTCGGCATGGTCTTTCCAAACATCTAGACAAGGCTTGCAATTGAAATGGAAAAAGATGAATAAGAGCGTCTCCAAAGATTATTGGCTATCCAGTCCCCTAACTATTTTAGCGAGTCAAGCGGCTTTTGATGCGCTCCAACAGGTTACCCAAAAACTTTACAAAAGCTATAGTCGCTCGTTAGATGTGGCGAGTTGCTGCTATTCTCTCGTCATCCCATTTTTTATTGTTTTTTTCCTTCACGAAACACATGGGAGATGCACAGTTCACATGAAAAGATTGCACATTAATAACCTTAATAGGATTAAGGTGCAGATGCCTAATAATACAAAACCACATAGGGAAAAAATAGAGGTTTGTGGGAGTGAAAAACAGAATAGCTAGGTAGCTATCATACAAATTGTGTTTCTCTAGTTAAAATAGCAAAGAAAAAGGTACAATGGGGCTTTCGGTTGACAAATAACTAATATGTCATAGCTGTACATAGTATGTCGTCGAGGCGCCCGTGGCCTAATGGATAAGGCGTCTGACTTCTAATCAGGCGATTGTGGGTTCGAGTCCCACCGGGCGTGCGTGTTCTTTTGTTTTTAAATGCGTCACGATGTCTGACCCTATCTACGTCACGTCGTCACCCGTACAACTTGAGTCAAGTTACTTGACTGACATTCTGGAACCACGAATATGGATAGGATAGGTGTCCATTTTCAGGTGCCTTTTTTTCTGACATGTGACTCATTTCAGGGTGAAGTTTATATATCCAACCTCATTTGAATTGCAGAATTTGTCAATTACTACCGCATATATAAGGTTTTTTTTTTTTTTTTTTTTAATAAAATTTTGAACGTACTACCCATTCAATTCCCAACAAATGGGTAAATTACATTAAGACCTCTGTTAGAATCTGACAACTACAAATACACTCCTTCATGTTTTTGAAATTATATTAATACTTCCTATTTTACAAAATCCATACTACCTATAAAAAGATAAATGTAAGAAAAACTTTTGATTGACTAATATACTCTTATTTTAATTTTTAAATACACAACTATCCACCCTTCTGCATATATAGGAAATATAGTAATATGGAAACTATAATTCTAAAACGCATACCTTAATATATTCTAAAACACATACCTTAATATATAATACACAAATAGGAATTCAAAGGAAACGAAAACTATAATTCCTGTATAATAAATAGAAATATATAGGAATATGGAAACTATAATTCTAAAACACATACCTTAATATATAAAACACAAATAGGAATTCAAAAGAAATGGAAACTATAATTCCTATATAATAAATAAATAGCCGGATTGTTTCTTCATCAAGTAGCTTCAATCTTCTCTCTACCTTTTCCATTAACGGCGACTTCTCCATTCTCTGGTTAACGGCAACTTCTCCCTTCTCTGGTAAGTTTTGCTCCGCAAATTATAACATATATATATATAGTATTGTTAGAGAACTGCAAATTATAATATATATATATATATGGTACTGTTAGAGAATAAGTTTGATTTTTGATGAATTTTTAAGTTAGATAGATGAATTTATAATCATAATAGGTAAAAAATCATTCGAAACGAAATACCTATAGTTCTGAAAAACCGTTTAGACTCATTAATATAAAATCTTTATGTATTTATTATTTTGTATAACTAATATTATTTAAAAATATTCACGTGCAACGCATGTGTGTTATATCTAGTAAACTACAAAAAGACCCCTCCTCTTAACTTCTATCCATTAATCCGTTAAATTACTCTCAATTTTTTTAAGGTATCCTAATTACCTTTATTAGATGACAATTTCCATGTTAAATGAATATAACTCATCAGTTCAACACATTCGGTTTTTTTTTTTTTTTTAAAATTATTGATAAACAACTAAAAGATAATACACACACACACACACACACACACATATATATATATGTATAAAAGAAAAATGCTAAAAAGCTTAAATTTTTTGTCCAACTGATATGTCAGCTGTTAGATTTACTCATTAGAAACAATTATCTATTTAATTGATGTGCAAAAAAAAAAACAAAATGATTTGCCAAGTTGCCATCTTATTTGCCACCTTTATATATGCATCCCCATTGTAACAATTCTTTTCATTTATTTCTACATATGAGTAATGCTACATTTTTTTTTCCCCCAAATCTACTTACTCAAATGAGGTAGCAACTTGGCAAATCAATTTTTTATTTTTTATTTTGCAAATCAATTAAATAAATAATTATTTTTAAGGAACAAATTTGACAGCTACCACATCAGTTGGATAGAAAATTTAAACCTTTTAGTATTTTTCTTATATATATATCCACATTTATGTTCCCTTCAACATGTGTTGATAAGTTATATCAGCAACATGCATTGGGGGTTATACCCCTTGCGTTGGTCCAATGTGTTTTATATCCCACTAACGCACAAAATATAACTCCTAATGCGAGTGTTAATATAAGTTATATCAGCACGTACTTACCTGATCATCCTATATATATATATATATATATATATTATCTTTTATTTGTTTATCAATAATAATTCAAAAATTCAAAAATACTGGATGAACATATTGGACTGGTGAGATATATGCATTTAACATGGAAATTATCATCCATGTAATGCCCATATCGTTTAATTAGGATAATCTCACCTTTAATGCATGATTTGCAAGTATATTAGTTGTTTTGTCGAGTATTGTCATGCATGGGTATTGCATGTGCATGATTTTGATATGTTTGCAATTACACATTTTTAAACCGCAAAAAATTGACTAAGTGTTGGGAAAAAATAAATTTTCGTAAATCTTCATTTTAAAGATAATTTTTGCCAGTAATGGAAGTTTATATTATTATAAAACATCTGTAATTTTATGAGATTTTATTATCACATTTTGATTGGTTTCCTCATATATTTGTTTTTGAAAATTCTGTCGAGGGACGGATTTTGTACTAAAACATTAAAATGAGATTTTGATATACTTGGAATTTGATTTTTCTGATATTTTGATTTAGATTCAAATGGAGGGTTATTTGCTTATTTTCATTAAATAACTTAAAGTAAAAAGAGAATAAAAAGAATGAGGAGAATGAAAATAAAGTAGTGGTCAATGTTCAATGCTGTAAGGGTTTATACACATTTGCATTTGTTATTGGGCCTTTCTAGTATAGGCCGATCGATCAGGCCTTGAGGCCGATCGATTGGAGGTACACGGGATAAGCCAATTGGGCTTTGCCATGATTCGATCGATTGGGCCTTAGACCCCGATCGATTAGGGTATGGTAGAATGCACATTTTTTTAAAAAAGCGTCAAATGATGCATGTGCCCCTCAACTCTTTTAAAACCCTCATCCCACGACTTTTACACTTCCCATTTCAGCATTTTACACCAAGAAAGCTTGAGAGAGAGAGAGAGAGAGAGAGAGAGAGAGAGGAGAGAGATAGGGCTTGCTTGGAGAGAGAAAAATGAGTTTTTTGCTTGCATGTGTGGGTGTCCTACTCTCTCACCTCACTTTGATGCTTGGGGAAGCTTCTTAAGAGTTGGATTCATCTTTTACCACGTTTAGTTTGTAGATCAAGCGTGATTTGTAGAGCTTGGAACTTGTTCTTGCATCCTAGGCTTGGATTTCACCCTCCCAACACATTTTCTCTATGTTTGGTATAACATATTTGAGATAGGTGTAATTTTTATGAGTTTTAACCTTAGGGATGATAATGGGTTAGGATATAAGCCCATATATGTTGAATAAAAATGTATATTTGTGTTATTTGTGAATTTATATGATTTTTGGGTGTATTATCATGTATATTTTGCAATGCGTGTATTGAGAGGTCTAGTTTACATAACCCTATAATTATGAATATCACACTTGAGAGCATATGGGTTGATATATATGTGGTAATTTGGTATATTTTGTATGTACATGTTATGTAAATTCTTGTTTGTCTATATTTTACATGCTTTATATAGCGCCACATGTGATATAATTATGGAATAATTATATATATGATTGATTTCTGGATTTATTGATATGCATATGGATTTATATGCTTTTTCGTGACATTCATTGGCATAAAATGCATGAAATAGAATTATTAAATACTTGGTAAAAGTATTAAAGGGTCTTTGGAGTTGGACTACTGCGGTCATAAGACGTCTTGCTTGTGTTTTCCACTCCATTGGTCTTGGGGTACCTACGGTTCCAGTTAGATGTTGTGTTGTGTTCCCAAATAGAGGCTACTGCGGTCTCAGGTAGGGATATTGTGCTGTATTGTCTTCTTGAAGGTTAGGTTAAAATCCTTCATTTCTGCACGAAAACTCCTGTAGGAGTGTGATTGGTTGGTAATTATGGAAATAATTAAATGAACATGAGTTGCAAATCATTCATAGTATATATGGATTTTATTATGTTAAAACATGATTTATTTTGGCTATATTATCATGCTTTGGTTATTTTCATACGAAAATTATATCTACTAAGTTTTATACTCACTCATATTTTATAAACTCTTTTCAGATAAGTTTTTAGTTGGGGAGATCTCGTCTTGAGGTGTTATGCTAATCATGGGACTTAACTAATTGTCGGATCATTTTGGACATTATTATGATCTTGAACAATTTTATTATCATAGTTATGTAATAATTAACATTTTTGTATTCAGCCAATAGGCACTGGACATATAATAATTTATGGTTGTAATATTTAATTTTGTAAGTCTCTTTATATGATTTATTTAACATGTGATGATATCATGGATGGATGACAGGAGATTTTAAATAATTGTCATACAGGTTTTTATTATGGTATGTTCCATTTACGAATGAGTCATGTCCGAAATTTTTATTGAAAATACAAGTTTTCTAACACGTGTCATCCATAGTGCTTTCTAAATGATTTTCTCTAATTAAACCAGATTAAGTATACTTGATCATGGCTTATATATTTGAGTCGTGACAATATACTGAGGATAGTTAGGGTATTTTGTTAAAATTTGAATATGATTTAACAAATTAATGGACAGAAGTTAGAGGGAGTACTCTTTTCGTAGTTTATTTTGTAAAATAAGGGGTGTCAATGTAATTTCAAAAATGTGAAAGGGTGTATTTGTAATAGTCAGATTCTAGAGGAGTCTTAATGTAATTAACCCTAAAATTTATGCTAAAATCAGAACCAAATATTATTATATTTAAACCCCACCCTTTTTTTTAAAAATGCCATTCTACCAATTCCATAATTTATGTAAATATTTTGTCTCAAATGTTATCTAAAGTCACTTCACTTTGAGCCTTGTATGGCTATTGTAGATGGTGGAATCTCTCTCCTTTTAGGAGGTTGGAGATTCAAATTTCAATCCTATTTTAAAGAAAAAAAATACAAACAAACAAACAAACAGAGGCCTATCCTAATGGAGACTAGTTGTAGCTTTGTATCCAAAATTCCAAACTCAATTTTGGCCGGCCAATTGGTCTATGACTACTCACCAAATTATAAAAGCATGGTTAGCATATACAAGCGGGTCCAATTGTCCTTAGCTCTGAAAGAGTCTATTGACACAAATCAACTTTGGTGGGAGGCTTTCCAATAAATGTTGGAGAAGGAAAACAGATTGTTTTCACAATGAAGCAAGCCTGAAAATTGCATCAAAGTGTAACCAAATTCCAGTTGCGATATTTACCTTCTAATTCAACATTATGGAAATCAAGTCACATGCAACCAGCAGTTGCAAACTCCGGTAGCATTAGCAAAAGTATGGGGGAATTACAGATTGGTCCAGCTGCGGGCAAATAATTACACTTCAATACAAATGCCTACTACATTTCTAATACATGACTACTAACTTGACTAAGTAAAAGTGCCCCACTGGATTATGGTCAACAATGCACTTCTCATAAAAAGATCTCTAGTAACGTTTGCTTGGAATAAACCGGTGAAGAGGGTTTATATCAAACATGGGATCTCAAAGCAATATCTTCATCAACCAGGGAAAACATAAAAAAGAAAAAAGAAAAAGGAAATGCCTTTTATCTTATTTTTGGAACTTGCTTGAGGTATATTTGCATCTTTGAGGATTGAACCAAACACATCCACAGAGGTTTAAGCAAAACAAGTTGCCAATATCTTCGGAAATTTCTTACTTTCAATTGACCCTAAACAAGTGAATGAATGGAACTTTATGATCACCCCATGCATCGATATAATCTAAAGCCTATAAAAGAACCCAACAACAAAAACAAAAATTTATATAAACAAACAATGCTAATGAGGACAAAAAAAAAAAAACAAAAAAAAAAAAAACCATAATCATATAAGCAAAATTTGAAAGGATAAGGAAACAAGCATCTATCTATCTATTGTATCTAATCTATGACTTGTACAATTCATCCACTGATGGGGGATGGATCACCCCTCTTGCTACAAGCTGACTGTTGCTGTTGGTGAAGATCAAGCAACTCCAGCTCTTTCTTCCGCAGAAGAAGCATCATTCTTTCGTTTTCCAGCGTCATTCGGTCGTTTTTCAGCTTTGCTCTCTCCATTTCCCTCTCCTTCTTGCTGCTGAACTTCACCCACTTCAACCTCTGCTTCTCCAGCTCAAACGCTTGGCACTGGAAGTTCACTCGCTGCTCCTCCAATTGCATCAACCGGCTCTTCATCCACTGCCTTTTCTCCCACGGGCTTCTCACCCCGTCTTGAAGAACACCGATCATCTCACTGCTCAATTGCTGTATTATAGGGGAAGGCACCGAGGACATTTCCTTCCTCTGCCTTTTCCTCGACGATCTTTCGTCGTTGTCGTCGTCGTCTTCGTGTCCATGCTCATTTTGACCCCTCCCACTACCTTCTGCCTCTTCTTCATCCTCATCCTCGTCGTCGTCATCGTCTTCATCATCCTCATCTTCTTCCTCGTCTTCTTCGCCGCTTCCTCCTTTTACCATTTTCGATCCCTCTGTCTCTGCTCTGCCCGAATTTGGCAGAATTGCAGCATGTTCTGGCGAATGAAAGCACCGTTGCTGTTGCACCTGCTGATGATGAGATGGGTCTGAGGCCATCTCCGGCGAATGATGGGCACCTGCACCGCCACCGCCACCGCCACCACCACAGCTACTATGATAAGCACACATTTCTCTAAAAAAGAGGTGCTTGGAATTCAGCAATTTTCGAACTTCTTCCTTCATTTTCGGCGATAATTGATCCATCGTATCGAGCAAACTCTGATTCTCCACCACCCGGCAAGCCGTCCCCTTTCCGAGTATATCGTTAACCCTCTTGTACCTCTTATTCAAATCATTGAATTTGTCCTCACATTGCTGTGGAGACACATAAAACCCCTTCTCCATCATAGCCCGCGACACCGATTTCCACTTCCCTTTCTTCTGCAACAACCCGCCGCCGGCCTTCTTCTTGCCGGCGGGATCGGTCCCTTCGGACCCACCTTCATCTCCGATATAATACACTGCCATTATAAGGAGCCTGACCATACCATCAGTCCATTTCATCCTCTGCCACTGGAGACACTTTCCTTTTCCCATCTCCACCAATGTCATCACCAGCGAACCCCCCAGGTTCATCCTCGTCACTCAAGGCTAATTGTTGTTGTTGTTGTTTGGGTTTTGTGGCATATGGGTACCCCTGTTTTGCAGCCTCATGGTGTGCAAAAGCAACCATTTGTGGATGGGTTTGGTGGTGCTGCTGCTGCAAGTGGTGAGGATTTTGAGGGTTTTGCTGTTGTTGTGGTGGTTGGTGCAGAGGCATTTCTAAACCTAGCATTCCTGAACCCATGCTGGAAAACATTCCACCAGGCAAACCATTATTAGCTTCCATCACACTAAAAGCTGGTGCTAAAAATTCACTCAAGATGACTAAAAACTCAAAAACCCAGTTGAGAAAAATGGCATTTTTTTTTTTGCCCACCCTTCTGCACAACCCTTTGGGATCAAAAGAAGATTAATAAGAGAGAAAAGTACATAGAACTAGAGATGAAAACATACCCAATTGCACTGATATTCAGAACAAGATTATCAAGTAACGAAGATTGCCCAAAGCACCATCTACTCAAAAGTTTTTGAAATTAAATTGTAAAATCAGTATTTGCTGAGGAGTCTTGTTCAATTCAAGAATACCCAGAAGGATTTTGTGCTTCTTCAGCCTTTAGCAGGATGGATCTCTTTGTTCAGAACTGAAATAAATGTCCCCCAACATTTTTAGAGAGAGAGAAAGAGAGAGAGAGAGAGAGAGAGATGGGTTGGGTGGTAGGTGCATCACATCGAGTGATATAGATGGATGGAGGGATAGATAGATAGAGACAGCGTGTATACAGAGAGCGGAGCAGCCGGTTTTAGGTTTAGAGGTTTTGTTTGGGCTGGCCGAATACTGCCCATGGTTTTGGGTCTTTTACCAGCTTGGGATGGAAAATCCACAGGTTTCTTTAAAACGGGGGCCTAAATTAGATCACAGTTTGGTAGTTTACGCGTGTCCGACGAAAGTCTTTCCTATCGAAAGAAAGCCACGTCAGTGTCAAAGGAAAAAATAAAATTCATTTTGCATCTAACCTACCATGAACCCCTCTTAAAATCTTAAAATCTTAAACATTAAAACTTAAACCCTAAACCTCATTTGGCGTCGTGTTAGAATTGATATATATTAGTGTATCATGCATTTTTGATAGATTTTATATATGAAGTTTGGATTTGTTGCTGTGTTGTAAAAATACAATGTGATATAGTAAATGAGATTGTGGCACGTGGGCATAAAAGGGCCTCTTAGAGCTTATATAACAAAAGAACCATTTATATCGTGTTTTAGCTTATAGCTACGTTTCGCATGTTAACTGTCGATGCTCTTTTATGCTCACGTGTCACGATCTCACCCTACCACTCATTACATTACATTGCTGTATTTTTGCAACACAACAACAAATTCAAACTCCTATATATGCATGAATGCATCAATCACAACATGATAGTTCAATTATTACAATTATGATTAGTATTTCTTAATACGAAAATGCTAATTTACCTAGGGAAATATCAATTAGTCCGATCCTTTCTAACATGAGAGTTTATGTAGTATACTCTACGTTAACATATCTTAAAATTTAATTGATTGATGTGGCATGATACTGAGAATTAATGTTGATAAGTAAAAATCTCACTTTTTATTTCATTAAAAAAAAAAAATCTTAGTTTTAAAATTTTTTATTTGCTTTTTGTTAGAAAGTAGAAGAAACAAAAATAAAAGTATATTTCTTTATAATAAAAAATAATAATAATAATAGTAAAATCATATTTGATACTTTCCTTAGTTTACCTTTTGTGGTTAGTTTTCAAATTTTATTATTTCCAATTCTCACACAAGCAAGTAAAAGAAATAATGGTTCTCTTCTGATTTTATTTTATTTTTTGAATTTCTTTATTGAAAACCATACTAGCTTATTAAGAAAACTGAATTATATAGGGCAACAACTATACATTCGATGATGCCCAATATGGCTTGGTGCCATGGAGGGTGTGGGACCCAAAAATCTAACAACCTTATGTGAGTTATCATATGGGTGAGATAATCTAGTTATCATGTACGTTCATGTAAGTTATAAATGTTTTTTGTCTCAATGGAAGATAATAAAGTCCCTAGGTTAAGAGTGAGTCTTCCAAATAACTGTAACACCGTAGTCGTATCGCGAGCCAATAAAAGCAAAGTAAAGTGAAATATAGGTCAAAAAGTACTCTATCTATTTCACTTCACTTTATTTTTATTGACTTGTGACATTATGTACATCAACTTATGTCACATCTCTCAGGTTATTTCACTTGATGAGACTACAGACTTCTACTTCATTGTAAATGCATGTAAGCATCTTTTAACTATACTCTCTCCGTTCTTTTTTTTATTATCCTCTTTCTTTTTTAGGATGTTCCAAAATTATTGCCTCATTCAAAAGGTTTATGATTTTTTTTTTTTTTTTTTTTTTTTGAAATGATCGATTTTTTAAAGGGGGATTTGGCCATCAGTCCACCAAGTAGAACTTATTTTACAAATAGTCACCCAACTCTTTTTTTAATTCACTTAGTCTATTTGGTTTTTAGCTAACTAAAATACCCTCATTCTGATTGAGTTATTTCTTTTTCCCTCTCTTTTCACCTACCCATCTTCATCTTCTACCTCAAAACCACCCCATCACCATCTCTCTTCTCAAACCCCAACCCAAACAATAACTTCGGCTGATTTCCATTGATGTCCGACCTCCTGCGACGACGACCGACTGTGAAGCTCGTCAGTGTTGAGCTCCTTCCAACCATATCTGAAGAAACCAGATCTGAAAACTTGCTCTCCTAAAGTCCTATTCTTCAACTATTAACTAAAAAGTCCCTGTTTGATCTTTAAACGACTATTTTTTCTTACAAAAGAATAAGACCCAAAAACAAAAGAATCTAAAAAAAAAAAAAAAAAAAACCCTTCCATATTATCTACTTGCATTGTCTCCAGATTGAAGTCATTCTTCTATCCTTTTTAACACAATTTCTTCTTGTATCAGGCAGTTCGAGGTCGGATTGGGAGTTGGAGGCCAGTGGAGGAAAATTATTCATAGTTCCTCTACAACCTCTCTCTATTGCTGTTTTACTTTGATGAAGCTCCACATTTGGTGCCTGCCCATGTTGCCTGTGTTTATATAGTCCACATATTTATCCCCTACAAAGCCTATTATGATACAACCTGTTCACCAATCAAGTCTAGACCAACTAGCAAGAATGATATCCCTTGGAAGAGCAAGAAGTAAAAATGGATGCCTTGTGTAGAGAGGAGACTCCTTGCTTTAGCTGTCAAAAGAAGAAAAGCCAATGCCAACTCTTTTGTATATATCCTATTGTGCTTCTTCTTTCGAGCAACCTTTTGCTCCTGCTGTATGGCTACCTACATTTCCCCAAGACTAAGCTCAAAACCACCCCTAAACCCTAAACCACCCCTATAATGCTTTGGTTCTTTCTTAACAAGTGAGACAAGATCACCCTCAGAGGAGCAGCCGGATTTTTTGTTGACAACCCATTCATACGCACTTCCAAGATGGAATAGGCCTGAGATCATGGCATTGAATTTGGTCACTAACATGGTGTTCTCAAAGAGAAGGTATGGTACAATCCATTTTTTTTAAGTGATTACAATATAACGAAATAGTAAAATTTTATGATTATTGTATATAAAATAGTAAGACTTTACTTTATAGATTATGTTGACTTTAAGTAAGATGTCATTTTCATTAAACTAGTTTTATGAAGTGAATCATATAAAACCATAAAATTTTACTACTGCACAGTAAAATTTATTTCATAAAGTAATAAAATTTATTTCGTAAAGTAGTAAAATTTTACTACTTCACTGTAAAATTTACTACTAAAAGCAGTAAAATTTTGCTACTTTGTGAATTATTATGTTATATTGTGTCAAGCAGTAAAATTTTACTGTTTTAATTTTTTTAATAATTACCTAATGATTATGGATCTTTTTTCGAAGATGTCGATGAGTAGGTTCCAAAAATATAATTTTTTTTTAAAACGGCTATGTATATTGTAAGTTATAAGTTTTTAAAAATTATAACATTAAAAAACGAAGTTAGTTACATAGATTGCCCTTAATTACAAAAAAAAGAGTACCCATAGTAATAATAAGGGCAAAGCAGGGATTTTCAAAAAATGTGTGACTAATTGATGAATAAGTTTAGTTTCATTGACTAATTGACTGAGAAAAATTCTTACTTGACTAATTGGCAATATTTTATCAAAAAGTGGACTATTCCTCAATTTCCCCTTTTTTAAAATACCCTTTTTCATGAGTATTTTACTCTTTGCAATGTTTTGTGCACTTTAAAGTAAAATTGGTATGTTAAGACATTTATACTAATGTGAAAGCACTTAAGATGATTTCATAAAAAAAATGTGTTTTCTCAAAAGTGTCAATCAACTAGATGCAAAGTATAAATTTTTTACTCATTATAGAGTGAATCTCACATCTTAAAACCTAGTAGGCTAGTATATATAATATAAATAGTCCTTTTATTATGAGGTACACTCGCAACTTTGCATAAGGTGCACCTCCAAAATTTTATTTGCGAATTGTTTTTTACAATAGTAGAAATTAGCAATAACCGCATTTAAAAGAATGGTTTTTACAATAACCCCATCAAAAGATTCCTTAACTCATTAGCTTTACATTTGAGTATTCTTATTCGCAATAATCTCATCTTCTTTCTAAAAATCCTAATTTACCCTTATCTACTTATAGGACTTTTCACTCTTTGGGTTTTTATTGGTAGTGTTCTTCTCCTTTAAATCTTTTCACTCACCTTTGTCATGATATGTATTGTTTGCTTTCTTATCAGTTTAGGCTTTGATCTTTTTGTGAGTTAGATTGTGATATCTTCCTTTTTTCCTTTTTCCTTTTTCATGTACTTTTTTATTCCTTTGATATAATAATATTTGGGTTATTGAGCACATGATTGGAAGTGTCAAGGGTGCCAAGCTAGTTGGAATTTAGGTTACTTTTTTATGCTTATAACTCTTTTTATGAAAAAAATAATAATAATAAATGTTTCTTTATAAGCTTAAACTCAAAATCACTCACCTAATAAGTGAAATAAATACCATTAGACTACCATGGCAGTTGGTATAAGCAAAAAAATTCATTAAGCTAAATGTTACATATACGTGGAAAAGCAATACCTCTAACATCTTATACAATAGTACCCCATAACTTTTTACAAAATATGTTCTCAAGTAGTAGATCAAGAGATATTTGCATTCCAAATCAGCTACGTAATCCATGGTTTTATTTGTTTCTCTATACACATGACTAAATGAATTCCTATCAAATTTAAATGTCAGAATTTTGTTATCTTTAATCAAATTAATTTTACTCTAATGTTGATTATAGATTGACTAAATTATGAATCCTGATCTTTGAGAATGCCAACAAATAATTTCAATAAAAGTGTCTATCATTAAATATATATATATATATGGAAAGATACGTAAGGAAATCAAATTCAACAGTTCTTACTCTAATGCTAAAGAGGCTCAATTCATCAAGGGTCCGTTTGGTATCCAAACAAAAATTTAACGCACTTTTGAGTATTTTACACACAAATGAGGAAAAATTCAAAAGAATTATAATCATCATCACACATGAGAATGAAAATTAGAAATAATGATATTTTATAAATTTCTAGAAATTAATCTTATAACATCAAGTTATAGTGTTGAGTCCGACTCTTTAAAATCGTTTTATTAGTGTTATTGGATTTATGCCTTCAATTCTAAGTAAAATAAACTATAATTATTTAATTTTCAATTGGACAACCATTGGGCTCTAAAAATAGGTGTGTAATTTAGACCAAGTTAAACCAAAAGTCTGACGGATTCGGTTCCAATTCATGGGGGTGTGATAGGTTTTGGAAGAGATTACCTTTAATAGGATAAGATCTGGATAAGGGAGTCCTGTCCTAAAAATGTCTCGTTGCCATCTCTAATGTTACTTGTCATGACAAAAATACATTTCTAACGTTATAATAAAAATTAGAATCCAAGGGTATGGCAAAATAATTAACTACTTTTTTTTTTTTTTTTTTTTTTTTCTTTTCATTTCCATTCTCCATTTTTACCAAAAGAAAATACAAAAGAGAAAGTATCTTTCCATCCCTCCCAACAAACAAAGAGAATGTAATTTCCTTTCCATCCTTCTTACCTTTCCTTTGTTTTACTTTTCTATTATTTCTACCAAACAGACCTTAGGGTTTGTCCTGTCTCTTTGTATCGATGGCCGGAGAAGGAATGAAGTGGATAACCTTTTTGGGAGGTGGGGTCAAAGTTGACCACATTTGCTTTATAGAAAAAGAAAAAAAAGTTGACCACAATTGGTTCTTTATCATTTCATTAATCCCCATGATATCTATGGGATTTCGTTGGATTTTAGCCTTACAATGGTCCCTGAGATGACTTGGAAGTCCCACTGATTCATTGTGGTTGTTGCTAGGACCCACATCAGAGACATCAAAATTGAAGCTGTCGCAATTAAGAATTAAAAAAACAAATGCAGTGGCTCAAGATCATCTGATCCCTCCATTCAAAACGCAACACGTGGCAATCTTGATTTATTCTTTCTAGCAGTGGCATCCCAATTCTCAAGAATGGAAAAAAAATTAAATTCAGAGTTCGCACTTTTTTTTTTTTATAATCAGAAAAAAGATCCGGACCCCTAACATATCTTAATCTTATTTTTTTTATTTCACCTCTTTGACTATTAAACTAGCTCAGATGGCTTGAATTTATGACTTAAATCTTTTATACTTCATAGGTTTTTTATTTTATTTTATTTTATTTTTAAAAATTTTGTAGGACTTTTCATTTCTTCCAAGTTTTGACGATCTAAAGTTTTTTTTATTTTTATATTTATTTACAAATCAAACAATCCGATAAATAAAAAAGTCTTACAAAATATCCGTACAAAAAAAAAAAACACCTACAAAAGATTAAAATTTCCTTTTATAAATGATCAAATTTATCGAAAATAATATTCAAACAAGAGTGAAGCATAAACTAGCAATTGCCAAAAGAGACCTCTACCTACAAAAAACAAAGCGTGCTGACTAATAATTCCTTATCAAGTAGTGACGACAAAGGAAACATACTTATGATTTCTTAAAGGCGAGGGAAGGACTACTGAGGGAGGGAAGAAGCCTACCATCCCCCCCCCCCCTTTTTTTTTTTTTTTTTGGGGGGGGAAAGTGGAAATTACAAGCACGGAGAATGTCAACCCCAAAGCATTCATTATCAAAAGGAAAATGATTGTTCCCATGGACCGTGGTGGGTTAAACCCGTGAGCGAGCCAAAAAGCACTACCCTAGCAAAATAGGGTAGCAAAATACTCGTATTACATGTAGTTCACTACTCCAGCAAAATACGCGTATTATATGTAGTTCCCTCCTCTAATAAGATCCCCTCCTCTAATAAGATATGGGTTTCAGCTCACATAAGGTATTGTATAGATTTGATGTTTTGCATAACATTCATCGGATAGGTCTCTGGCCCTCTTATACGAGGCATTTGGATTTCCTGTTGTGCACAACAAGAAATTCAAATACATTTTATAAGAGGGCAGGAGACCTGTCTAACGGATCATGCATTATTTTCTTATTATATAACATAACCATATAAAAAAAAAAAAAAAAAAAAAAATCACTTCGATCCTATTGATTCCTTCCTCTCAGGCAAGGAGGAGCCCATCCTCAGTCCATAGTTCCACAGCTGCCTGCAACAGCTGGGAGTGTAATGATAAATTATCATACACAAGAATCTAATTACTTCTTAACTATAATGCTACAAGCGTGTAGTCAAGTTATCAAATGCATCCTTGTTAGAAGGAAAATGCATCCTAGACCAAGTGGTTTTATTATTAAAACATGGTTAACATGACAGTCCATTATTATTTTCTAAAGTAATGACAGTTAAATCAAAACCGTAAAAAATTTATTTTACATTCTCATGGCCATAATTTGTCAAGGGCCTAAGAGGCTAAGTAGACTTAAAAGTTGCTGCTTCAGTGGAGTTGCTCTCAAGGCCAGTTGTCTTGGGCCTTCGAGTGCTGATGAGAAGGAACGGGCCTTTAATGAGAGAAGAAAGGAAAGGGCTTCTGCATCTGAACCATATATTGATATATGAGCGTAATGGGCCAGGTGAGTAGACCTATATGGCTATATTGGTGTGAATGATTTCGTTTTCGGGGACTTCTATTGGTACCCCAAGACTTACTTTTCATCCCCAGTTATTTTACACTTTAAGGTTTTATGAAAAATATAAAAAGTTTTCATAACAACTGATCGTGGATTCTATTAGAATACATCATTTTGAACAACTTTTTAAAATAAAGTTTTTCCAAAATCTATAGTCTAAGTAGATTTTTTTACCATTTATAGTATTCGCTTCATAAATGACTAAAAAGTCTACTTAAATAATAGATTTTGGAAAAACTTTCTATTAAAAAGTTGTTCAAAATTATGTATTCTAATAGACAATGCGGTCATTTTTTTTTTTTTATAAAAACCCCTTATATTTTTCATAAAGTCTTACAGTGTAAAATAAGTAAGTGGAGGATGAAAAGCAAGTTTTTAGGTGTCAATAGAGACCTCCTTCTTTCTCAAGGGTTTTAAAATCTATCCGAAGCCCATGAACCAATCTAATTGAATTCAGTTTTGGTTCCTGAAGCCGTTTGAACTACATCCCAACTTCAATTTTCAATATAAATTTTAGGCCTTGTCAAAAAAAGAGAGAGAGTAGAATTAAGCTAGTAAAGTATCAACACCACTTAATACAAGTTCTATATTCAAGGTCTTCCGAATGAATATCCAAAATTTCTATAAGAAAATTTGAATCCCAAACTTGATTATATTTTACCCAATGACCTAGATAAAAAAAAAAAAAAAAAAAACAACTGCTTTATTACATTCTTTAAACAATTGCCCGATCTTGATAATTTGTAGTATCGTCCAAAATAAGCAGAATACAATCATTCAAAATGCTACATGTACTCTAAGGATGTATCTCTAAATTGTAAAGACTGCTATTATGCTAATAACAATTTTTGTATCATCTTATATATGCTATATAGATATTCCTAATATCATTCCTAATATAGAGAAAATATAATATTTAAAAAAAATAAAAGATTTTAAATTTGACTTCTCATTCTCTCGGGTTAGTTACTAGTACATGGGCAATGGAATAACCCTCATTTATAAGTTTAGTCAAGCCCAATATTTGGATAAGTAGATTAAAAAGAAAAAAAAATTGTAATTCCACACCCTTAATATTGCTTTGATGAATAGTTAGACAGTTGATGGATTATGGACAGGTCCAATGCGAAATAACCCTTGCCAACCCAAATTCCACACATAAAATCCTTTTTCCTTTTTCTATACTTTCTTTTTTTCCCCATTGCCTTGGAGTGCTCACGATCCTGGGGGATGATGAACAATGACAGTCAGATAATGATAATAATAAAAATAAATAAATGATAAACAAAAAAAAAAAAAAAAAAAAAACCCTCTAAAGAATGAAAGAGACTACCATATTTCATTATTTTGTCATTATGGGTAAGGATCAAAGAATAGGGTAACAAAAAAAAAAAAAAAAAACAGGATAGGATAACAAATGCTGTCAGTATGGTGTAAATAATTAGTAAGCCCCTATAAGTTCTATTAATATCATATTCAAGGAGTGGGTGGCCTTTTTCTTTTATTTTCTTTGACTCATGGCTTTTTTTTTTTTTGGATAAGTGAAAAAAAAAAAAGAAAAAAAAAAAGAAGGAAACAAACAAACAGGGACACCTGTGGTTGATGTGTATGAAAATTTGTACACATTTTACTTAAATTTAATTTATTATTTTCTTAAGTTTTTTATTTTATTTTTATTTTTTAAGACATTTAAAACTATCGAAAATAACATATTTTCAAAATTTATTTCCTTCTCTTTGTTAAAAAAGATATATCTATATCTATATCTATACTACTTATAAAAAGATGAATGTAAGAAAAACTTTTGACTAACTAATATACCCTTATTTTAATTTTTAAATACACAACTACCCTTCTACATATATAGGAAATATAGCAATATAAAACACATACCTTAATAAGAATTCTAAGGAAACTATAATTCGTGTAATAATTAAATAAAACTAAACCCAATAGGAATTTTAAAGAAATGGAAACTCTAATTCGTAAAACTCTAACAATGTTGACATATAAATACAAATAGAAACACATTATAAAAATCATAAAACCCTAACACAGGAAAGAACAACTACTACTTCCTTCTTCTGCGTCTTCTATGTGCCTTCATTGCGTCTCATTTCTTACATTCTTTAAACAGTTGCCCAATCTTGATAATTCGTAGTATTGTCCAAAATAAGCATAATACAATCATTCAAAATGCTATATGTACTCCAAGGACGTATCTCTAAATTGTAAAGACTGCTATTATGCTAATAACAATTTTTGTATCATCTTATATATGCTATATAGATATTCCTAATATCATTCCTAATGTAGAGAAAATATAATATTTAAAAAAAATAAAAGATTTTAAATTTGACTTCTCATTCTCTCGGGTTAGTTACTAGTACATGGGCAATGGAATAACCCTCATTTATAAGTTTAGTCAAGCCCAATATTTGGATAAGTAGATTAAAAAGAAAAAAAAAATTGTAATTCCACACCATTAATATTGCTTTGATGAATAGTTAGACAGTTGATGGATTATGGACAGGTCCAATGTGAAATAACCCTTGCCAACCCAAATTCCACACATAAAATCCTTTTTCCTTTTTCTATATTTTTTTTTTCCCCATTTCCTTGGATTGCTCACAATCCTGGGGGATGATGATAATAATAATAATAAAAATATTCATTATTTCATAATAATGATAATAAAAATATCACATAATGATAATAATAAAAATAAATAAATGATATAAAAAAAAAAAAAAAAAACCTCTAAAGAATGAAAGAGACTACCATATTTCATTATTTTGTCATTATGGGTAAGGATCAAAGAATAGGGTAACAGAAAAAAAAAAAAAAAGGATAGGATAACAAATGTTCTCAGTATGGTGTAAATAATTAGTAAGCCCCTATAACTTCTATTAATATCATATTCAAGGAGTGGGTGGCCTTTTTCTTTTATTTTCTTTGACTCATGGCTTTTTTTTTTTGGATAAGTGAAAAAAAAAATAAATAAAAAAAATAAAACAGGGACACCTTTGATCGATGTGTATGAAAATTTGTACACATTTTACTTAAATTTAATTTATTATTTTCTTAAGTTTTTTATTTTATTTTTATTTTTTAAGACATATAAAACTATCGAAAATAACATATTTTCAAAATTTCTTTCTTTCTCTTTGTTAAAAAAGATATATGCATTAAGAAATCTACATATTATCTTAGCCAAAAAAGGAAAAGAAAAAAAGGGATCGAAATCTACCTATATTAGAGTACATTAAACCCGGGGTACGTGACCCCTCTGGCATGGCCTCAAGCTGTAAAATAAGAAACTTTGAAGGAACAGTGGAAAAATACTATGCAAGCTTTAATCCCACCCACCTACTCACCCAACCTTCACCTAGCTCTCTCTCTCTCTCTCTCTCTATTTATTATTTTATTTTATTTTATTTTTGCAACAACAGCATGGCAGTGTTGGAAATAATATTGAACATGATGCCATTAATAGACTCCCCATGTAACGCCCCAAAAATTTATAAACCTCAACACGTACAATTTTTATGAGCTCCGTACAAATAAATATTTTCAAAAATACATTCCTTTCAAAATACAGAGTATTGCGCAGCTGCGGGTAGCCATGGTTAACCCAAAACTCATCATCAATATACATTGGCCAACCAAATGAATAAAATTACATCAGCTTTAAATAAAAATAAATGTACGTGATAACTTCTCCAAATCTCGACCCCAATTCTACTACGTGCCGCCAACAATTATCACCTGAAAATATATTGGGGTGAGCGAACAACTGCCCAGTAGGAAATTAAATTCCTATACAATAAATAATGTTTCAAAATCACATACAAGCATTTATATATTCAAAATAATATATAAATAAATCAAATAATACGAACTCCAAATCATAAACCTCAAATATAATCTCTATGAAATCAACCATCATAAACCTCAAATATATCACCATCAAGAATTATCACCTTACATAAATAAAATCTTAACATATGCTTCAAAATAATCATCATTCACCATACAAGAATTAAACCCCCTACCTCAAAAATAAGTGAATAAAATAAGTCGGATTAAAACTTCCCATGCTCCGACCGATGAACCGTTTGGCCACTGCCTCTCTCGGCTTCTCCCTTCCTCTTTCTCCCTTTCTTATTTCTTTCCTTCTCTTCTCTATTTATTTCTTCTCTTCCGTCCTTTCCTCCTTCTCTCTCTCTCTCTTCATCATTTCTTCTTTTCTTTATTCTACACCTACCTCCCACCTTTTTTTCTTTTATTCCTTCTTTTCCTATGTGCCCACGCCACTAGCTACCTTTTTTTTTTTTTATTTCTTCTTTTGACTTTTTCTATCATCTTTTTCTTCTTTCTTCTTTCTTTCTCTCTTTTCACGTGATCTCTCTCTTTTTTCCCAATTCTTTTATTCTTTTGTCTATATATATATATATATATCTCACAAATTAATTATCCTTTCCATCCAAAGCAATTTAATGCAATATATCCCAACATTCAACTAACCTCAACAATATTTAAATTTATCACCTTGTGTATAATTCCACCAAATATACACACGTAAAATAAATCAATAAATATTCAGGGTATTACATTCCACCACCCTTAAAAGAAATTTCGTCATCGAAATTTGAATAACCTCAGATCAAATACTTATTGGTTATACCACTAAGCTTCCGCTGCAAACTCTGATTTTTTTTAAAAGAGCTCATAAATCAAACAAAAATTTTCCATTCTCAAGAAAACAATTTTTTTTTTTTCTAAAATAGGTATTGTATTTTTTTTCATCAAGAATTTCAAATAAACCATAGTACCACACGCGGTACGTACTAACTTAACCATGCCATCTCATAATAAAACAATACCTTCACTTTTCCCAGATCTTGGACTTGTCCGCTTTTGATGTGAAATATGTGACTCATCCCTCAACCTCACCCTCACCCTATTGAGCCTATTGGGACTGTTGGGACTATTGGTTCACTCAACCTCACCCTCACCCTCACCCATCTTGGGCCTATTGAGACTGTTGGTCCTATTGAAACTATTGCCACATCATCTCCCATCGGGTTTCCCATTCCTGTTGACAGATGAGTATTGGGCTAGTGGCCCAATAACACATGGATGTCCAAGACTTTGGCATATCCAAACTGTTAAGCCCAAACCCAGAAGCCTATTTTCTCTCACCGACAGGGGCAGCATGACCGACAGTTCGCAATATCGAGATCTGGGCGTAATCAATAAAGCAACAGTGTTGTTGCAGACCTAAATCGCATCGGATCCCCATTGTCAACAAAGCAATAGTGCTGTTGCAGACCATTATAGACCCCAAATCGCATCGGATCCCCACAGTGCATTGGTTTTTGCGATCTGTCTTGGCTTGAGTGAGGGTGGTTTTTCTTTAAAAACCAGAGTTTGATTATAGGTGCTTAAACACTCTTCCCCAACCATTCAACCCTCAGAGAAAACTCTCTTCCTCTAAATCCTCTCTTACAAACTCATGGCCTCTTCCTCCTCTGCCCCACAAAACCGTCCTGACTTAAACACAACACCAACAGCACAACCAGAGGTCTGGCACCCAAGGTTCCTAAATGTTCAAAACCAACCCCTTACAGTTGACGATTCTGTGATTTACAATCTTGCGAACGCAACGGCAGTAGCGGAGGGACTCATCACTCCTCGTGATGAGAGAATACTGGGTGGACGGTCCGACCTAGACGTAATAAGAGACTCCATGGCTCTCAGCGCTCAGGCCACAACGTTTACTGCTAACATGGCTCGGCGTTTGCACACCAGAAATGTGCACATGCAAAGTCTATGTGACCAGGTCACCCGTCTCCAGGGGTTGCTCGACGGAGCCTATCGAAGGATGAGGGCTTTGAGAGCGGAGAATAGAGAGTTACAAAGAATGGTGGACTCCTATTCTAACAGACTCACACCAAGGGTCGAGGCACTAGAGAGGCTCACTGATCAAATCATTGATCGAGAAAGGGTTCCGGGCAGCCCACAGAGGCAACTTCCAGCTGATCCCTCCAGTTCTACCCAAGCCCCACAAAGGCAACCCCCAACTGACCCTTCTAGTTCTACCCAAAATGCTACTATTGAGTAGCTCTCACCACGAAAAGTAGGAGGATCCATCCGCCGAAAATTCTGAAAATGTGTAGCCTTGGTTAATTGTGTGTCAGGAACTGCAGCTCTAAGAGTAGGCTGCTGAAGTATCTCGTTCTGACGTTGCAATAGGGTAGTCAACTCCCGTATAGTATCAGTCATATCGCCCCTTTCTTCAGTATGAGGAGCGGAAACTCCACCTCTAGTTCTAGCTTGTGAGGTGTGAGAAGGCTCAAGAGAAGATCTATCTCGAGCACGTGGCATCCTATAAAAATCATTTAGTAAATATTCGAAACTATCTATCAAATACTCACGTTAAAAAAAAACAACTGGGATTGTGTAAGTTACAAAAATCACGTCAAAATGTTAATAAAATCGTAATATTCCTCTAATTTCTTGATGTCTACCCACAAGCATATGTATGATGCATGAGACACTTCTAACTCACCTAACTGACACATATGAAGTGCATGTAATCCCAATTCGGATCTACTAATGAGCTCTGATACCAAAAATTGTCACGCCCCGACTCGGAGAGTCGACACGTGGATAAAAGTCAAAGTAAAAAGGTGTACACGTGGATAAGTCAGAGTATAAAAGTTGCGGAAGACTTAGTCAAATCCACGTGTATTTTTTTTTATATTTTTAATAATAATGGTGCCAGCTCATCAATAATACCCAAATAATTAATATGAAATGTTATGCTCACACATCATGCCCATAATAATATATGGTCTCAAAATAATGCCAACATTCCTGGCACATAGGTTGGATTCAAACTATTCAAGGTTCATTAAGTAATAATGGTAATAACAATAATAATAATAGAAATGTCCATACGTCAAAATAACATAGTCTCTATGTAATGCACGTGCATCTATCCTCATCCATGACTATGTTAGTATGCCACCTTCAAGTTCCAACCTCAGATTATGCCACTAGGCATCCGCCATCGGCAAACCCTCACTCATCACCTGATCATCTGAAATAATAATAGGATGAGCTGCAAAGCCCAATAGGAAATATGTGTGGATTCTATGCAACTAATATATGTGCAGATACATGGTATATGAATTAAAATTATTTAATAACTCAAAATCAAATATCAGTCACAAATCAATACTTTATGTGGGTTTTGAGTTAATTTCCCAAAATTCTCATAGTATCTCCAATTCCCAAGACTATGGGATCAAACCATGCATCAACCGTCGCTAATCACAGGTTACGTCGTCACGTCAACCCCCGGCTCAGCCAAGCACGAAAATAACCAACACCTACACGGCGTTCTTCCTCGAGGGCTTCAGGGTCTTTCACCCAAGGGCACTTTACCCTGCTTGCTATTCGCGGAGTATTCTCAACGCAGGACACCACTTCATTGTGATGCCCCCACCCGTTTGATGCATACCAAGACCCAAGGTCCATATATCCAAAACATTTTCCATCATTCAAATAAATATCCGAGTGTCCAAAAGTATCCATAAACATGTTTGATAAATTTCTAGAATTTCAGTAACATTTCTAAAGCATTTCCAAGTAAACAACATTTATAAAGCATTTTCCCAAGATCCAAGTATCATGAAAATTCCACACATTTAACAGATATTTCACAATAACATTTAAACGAGTATATAACCATGTATCTTTAAGGAACAATATAAAACAGTCGTATCAAATGATATATTGAAGGATTCCCTAAATTTTGAACAAGTAATAAAAATATTTGGTTATAAATCAGTGGGAAAATCCAAAAATATCATTAAAGCATTTAAAATCACATTTATAGAACAACACCATATTAAATGTAAAGAAGCCACATTTCCTACCTCAATTGCGAGCAATACCAACCCAAAACCACGTGATAGACACTGACAATGCGAATGCAGCGTTAATGCTCCCTAGGGTCCTCCCGAGGACCGATAAAATCTGATAATTATGCATACGTAATCTTTAGGTAAATTTCAAAATAAATATAACGCACTCAAAAATTACTATTGGCCTTCTAACAGTGAACTGTGGTCCCAAAATCATCAAAATAATTTTTAAAACACTCTCTATAATTTCTGGGAATTTTCTGTAATTTTTGGAATTTTCTGGTATTTTCTGGAATTTTTAATAAATATTAATTTGGCCAAAAAGTCAAACTGCAGTCAAACTTGGTCAAAATGATCAACTAAGGGTCCCACATGGTAGGGCCCTCCAAGACGAGTCCAACGGTCAAATTTGGGGTTCATATGATTATCGTATGGCTTTTAAATGCGTGAGAACACGGTAAGGTACACAGATGCACCCACACAGGATCATAGACCTATGGGGTCATCTTCAACCTCCCGCGGGTTGAATTGTGTAACCGGGTTACACCGTGTGTTCAACGGGCCAACTTCGACGATTAATATCTCTCTTGTTTCTTAACCGTTTTCAGTGATTCAAGTGTCGAATCGAAGCTCATGCGGAGTACTACGTGCGACTATAAATTGTTCATTCAGAATCCTATAAAATCATATTCGTTTTTAAGCCTAAAGTTTCGGGTTTTCATGATCCAAAATTCTAAAATTTCTAAAACTTCAACCTACAGTCAATTTCTCTAAAATTTGACACTACCATGGTGTTCCTTGGTCCCAAAAACATAAAATATGATCATCCTTTCTAAGAATAACATAAGAAAATAAAATTGCATATACATATATATATATATATACACAGTACGTGATATTTATATATATATATATATATATATATATATGAAATCAACGATAGAGGAGGTGAGGATTTTACCTCACTAAGAGAGCTCCACGAACTCAGCCAAAAACCTCTACCAGACCACTCTGTTTTTTTTCTCCTCTGTTCTTCCTCAATTTCTCTCTCTCTGTTGCTCTTTCTCTAACTCTCTGTCTCGATCCCTCTATACATATAAATATAACCAAAGCAGATGCCAGTGGTAGGTGCAGCTAATGATTCCTCTATACTTATATATATATCCAAAGCAAATGGAAGTGGTGGTGCGGCTAATGATCCCTCTTTACATATATATATATATATATACACACACACATCCAAAACAGATGCAAGTGGTGGGTGCATAATTTTATGCTACACTTGCCTAAGTTATGGTGAAGTTGCACACATAGGATCAAATAAATATCATAAATATATTTCTAAAATTCAGGTCATCACACCCCAGTCCCCAATAGAAGATGCGGTCCAGTCATGGAGGCTTTTTCTTTCTTCGTCACAGGTGTAGTTAAATGATCACCTGTGGGACATCATGCAAGGAGGGAAGGAATCAGATGGTTAGAAATCATGTGTGATGAAATACATATACGGTTATGTTTTCATCAACGCGTGTTGATATAAGTTATATCAACATCATACATTGGTCCAATATAACTCATATCCCATTAATGCACAATATATAACTCCCAATGCAAGTGTCGATATAAGTTATATCAACACGTGCTTACTTGATCATCATCTTATATATATAATGTTTAGGTGTTTGACGTTGCGTATGCGCAATGTCAAACATAACCGTTTATGATTCTCACACGTAGATGCGTAACAAACACGAACGGTTATGAACAGCGCCAATGCTGCATATACATGTCATCAAACTTCTCAACATTTGTGTGTAGAATACATTAAAAAATGAGCGATTGTCATTGATTAAAAAAATGTAATTTTTGGATCGAATAGCAATAAATCTGGGATCAATTTGATTTTTGGTATGTATCACTTATACATGATAAAGTTATCTAATCGAATGGTTGGTTTCGTAAAATATGAATCACATGTACAGTTTTGGAGGGTGACTTAACCTAACCTAAAGTTAAGTTAGATTAATCTCATAAGAAAGGAACTATATATATATATATATATATATATATATATATATATATATATATAATGTTATCATTTAATGTAAGAAAGTAATGGGAGGTAATAGTGGAATACCTAGTAAGTCATAATCTTGACCACCTTTGGCTCTGGTTTGAAGTCCAAGCCTCTCGCCCTTACTTTGAAACAATAGGTGTTTTTGGTGAATTAATTGAAATTATCCTTTGTGAAATATACACAAAACCGCCACTGACTTTTGTATAAATAGGGAAAGTTTGTGACAAACTACCTCTCAAAACTTATTAAAATGCAACTACTCAACTCCCTAGCCACTTTCCTTTTACACCAAAAATTAAAATAAGGTAAAAACTATTTATTTTTATAACATAAAAAGGGTAAAAGAGGATAATCAGTCGTGACGATTCTATTTGGACATAACTATAATAACTCTCTTATCTACTGAGAATCAATGACAAGAAGGACTTATATGAGTCTACAAAATAGAGAAATCGCAAGCGCTCTCCCAAACCAGTTAAACCATGACCGAACTTTTAAAAGATAGTGGTTCTAGTGCATGAGTAAGACCATCAAGAGATAAATTCATGTTACACCACCGGCTCCAAAACTCGAACCTTTGACTATTTGGTTTCTTACACCTTTTCAACTAATCCGCAACTCTTTGGTGATAAGATAAAAACAAGTCATCAATAATATTTAAACCATAGAAAAAAAAAAGATAAATAGTAATACCATTTTATTACGTCAATGAAGCATCCAACATTTGCAAAAAGGTGTGGACACGTTTGCTTCTTCATGTGTTCTTTTGCAATTTGGCAAATGATTGCTATGCCCTCGTCCATGGCTTTAAAGTTCGTTGATATCTCAAGAAATATACACGAAGTCAAGAATAAGTATAATGCACCATAAATTCGGTTACTTGATATTATTTTAGATGAAATTAAGAAAACATAATTAGGGAGAATATTTAAAATTCCCTTGATAATTATTTATCTATTCAAGAAACCTAATGATGTTTTATGTGTATGTGAGAGTGTGAGACCCATGGATAATAATCATATATCTCCAGACCAACTTATTCCAGACCAACTTATTCCATACTTAGTGCTGTTCTAAGGGATTCTAATGGTATTTTTCTGCATGCTTGGACTGATATTAGTGGCCCCTTTGATCCTTTTGTGGCGGAGTGTAAGGCGTTACGTCTTGGTTTGTAAGCTTGGCTTCCCAATGGTAATTGTGGAGGGTGATGCCTCTATGGTTCTCGACCCCATTCGTGATTGGACTCTAAATCCGCATTGGGTTTTATTATTTGTGATCAGTGACATCAAAATTCTGCTTGACTGTTGTCCTTCTTGGTAGCTCGTTGTGTTCTTAGGTGAGATAACAAGGCCGGCCATTTTCTTGCTTAATGGGCTGCTAATTGTATGTACTTTGGTTTCATCTCAATCAATTCTTTAGCGGATATTGTTTCTTTCGTGAATAAAGTTGAAGGGGATAGAAATAAATTTTGTTCTACTTTTTCTTAGTAATGAATTGCTTATAAAAAAAAAAAAAAGAAAAAAAAATCATATATCTCCCAGCAAAAAAAAGAAAAGAAAAATAAGAACAATCATCATAAGTATTGAAAGAGGAGGGGACCCAAGTTTGAAAGGAAGCAAGCAATCCCCTTGTTTCTTTCTTCCTGATGTCATGTGTGACACATTCTCCCAACAAAAATCCAACCCATAACTCATTAACATTAGTGCATAATTGCATGTCTTAATTTTGCGATGGTAAGTTTTAATTATATTATTTATTATATGGGTTTGTGGGTAATTTGTCCAATTCAGCCTATCAAAAAATTTGATGCGACAATTTATTGCAGCTCTTTTTTTAAAATATTTTATTTTTATTCAAATCAGACATTGTCCGAATGCTAAAATATTATATCATTTTAAAATTTTCAACTTGTTAAAATTTTGATATTCTGCATTTCACAAACTACTTGTTAAAAGCATTTTCTAAATTCATAAATAAATATTAGAAGAACCATTTTTTTAATACCATATTGGTATGGTGAACTTTTTGTTGGAAACTAATGGAGATGTTACTGTATAAAATGAAATAGTTAGTACAAGAATTGAAAAAATACAAATAGTGTTAGTTGAGGCGTGTACAAGACACTGTCTTTAAGAGTAGCTCCGCCCCTTTGAGTATTTAAGTCAGTGCAGTAGGTCATAACGCTCTACCCTCCAGGATTCAAAACCGGGCTCCCACAAACGTGCACTCGCAAGTGTAGGAGTGAAACGAAGAACTCAGAATGTTCCTTACTCTCAAAAATAAAATTGCAGAAAGAAAACAGAGAGAAGAAGAGAAAAGACGATTTGTCTTTTTTGTGTGTTTCTGCTGAATGAGAGGGCTGGTATAGATAAGATTTAGAAACCAATAACAGCCCTCAAAATAAATTTCCAACAGTCAAAAAATATAAATTTCCAACAGTCAAAAAATATAAATTCCAACAGTCAAAAAATAATTAAATTCCAACAATAAAAAAATAATTAAATTCAAATAAAATTGAAACTGTCAGCTGATTTAATTAGAATAATCCTAGTATAAAAACAAGTCACTGAATTGGGTTGTGGATAACCCAGTATCCAAAAGTCAAAGTAGCAAAATACGAGTTAATCCCGCCCTCACACGTAAAGCCAATTTTCGGACCCCAATCCCACAAATCATTCGATTGGGCTTTAACTCATGCGCACGTGGGGACTCCCAACATCCCCCACATGATACCATATACAATAAGTGGAGTACTACATAAGCCCACTAAAACTCTTTTACTTTTCCAATGTTGGACAAGGTGTCATCACACTAAGTACAAAACTCTTTTATGAAAATCTTTGATATTTGAAATACTTATTTTATACTTAAAATACAACACTTTTTACATGCAAAGTTCACATTAATTTAATTTAGACGCCTTGTCATTAAAGTGATATTTGACCGACCAAGTGCGACAAGTGGACTAATTTTAATATAAAGATGTCATCATGTTATTTAGTTGATTTTTATCTCTAATCCAAGAAGTCCAAAATCATTAAAATTTTGAAATTTCCTAATACACACCAAAAAGAAATAAGTATAAAAATAAAATGAATAAAAATGGTCGTATTCAATGCCCAAGGGCCGGTATAGGGGAGGTTAAGTGTAGGAACCTTACCTTCGTTTTGGAGAGGCTGATTCGCAGCATCGAACCTATGATGCACCGCTTGGGCAGATGAACACTTACCATTACTCGAGGTTCAACCTCTTAACACACACACACACACACACACACACACACACACATATATATATATAATGTATTGAATTCAAAATTAAAAATAAATAAAAACTTAAGCATGCATTTGACTTTTTATTAAACTTTTATAAACTTGACATAGGTTTACCTAAAGAATGAATCACAACAATGCCTTGTTTTTTTACGAGGGACTATGACCAAATAATAAAATATTTGCATCCAAAATATCAGTAGTTATAGTTATGTATATTACAAAATTCATAGAATTTCTAGGGGTCTAAACCCCTGCTAAGCTCCTCTTGCCTCCATCCAAGTCACCAAGGTTGCGTTTAGTTTGAGGGAATGAAGGAGAAAATGAAATGATAATTTCATTTTTTCAAAAAACGTGAGTGTTTAGTAGTACAAGGGAATGGAATGGCCATTTCTTTACGAGAGTCTATTCCCTCCAAAGGTGGATAACCATTCCTTCTCAAATAAAGAGAAATGACTATTCACATCTTCTAAGGAGTGAAAATCATTAAAAGTAGGTCCATCATTCTTTTCCATTCCATTCCTATCTCTTGTCAAACATTAGGTATGAAATGATTATTCCCATTCTATTCTTACTCCCATTCCATTTTTCTCCCCATTTCATTTCTTCAAACCAAAAGAAGCCCAAGTATGAGAGATTGGTACTCTGTAGATTGAGACACACTATAAATTCTATGAATCACCTTAACCTAAGATTGGTTGGAAGGAATTTTTTATTATTCTCATCTATTGGAAAGAGAGACACACACATGTGAAAGCGCCTAGCTCAGGGGTGCTTAATTGACCCTTAATATGTCTAGTTTGAAGGGAGGCATTGTTGAGCTTTTCCATTTGTTTATACAAATAAACCATTGGATTTGCCAAATAGCCATCGCACAGATGGCTGAGGTATAGGTTTGAGGGCTAATTCTATGGTATTCTAACAAAAATTTGGGTACCATACCTGGTCACTTAAAATGGTAAGTTGGTTTAGTGTTTAGAGTCACTTTATATGGTAAGTGGGTCACTTGAAATAATAAGTTGATCACATTAAATGGTAAGTGGTCACTAAATGGTAAGTGGGTTACTTCAAATAATAAGTAGATTATTTCAAATGGTAAGTGAGTATGGTATCCAAAAAACTGTGTGGTTACCATAAAATTACCCGGGTTTGAGTATCCTTATATTTAAATCATTGGATTTTTTTATTTTAAAAAACGGTTTCTAGAGTACTTTAAATATTATTAAAAAAATTAGGAGAAGATATTATAAGACAAAAGCAATGTCCCTTGATATTGGATGAAGTGCTGATATTTAAAACATCAATTTTTCTAAAACTTATATTTAAATCGAATTGGTATATTTAGGACTTTTTTTTTCTTTTTTTTTTTTTTGTTTAGGTATTTAATTAGAACTAAATCTAAAGTATAAGATAATAAAAATGTTTATTAAATTATTATGTTTTAACAACTATTGACATGTAGGTTCCATGTAAGATGTCGGGTGTCTATTCATATAACTATTCTATCAATTATTTGGATGGTGTTTAGGATAAAGACCACGTTGATTCACGATAATGAAGTTTAAATATTAAATTAGGAAAAAAAAAAGTTTGAATAGCACATTGGAATTTTAAAAAAAAAATTCAAGTACTAAAATGATTTTTTACCCCTGTACTAATTCCTAATTTATAATATCTACCAAGAAGAGTGGGTGAGTTTTTATAGTATCTTTTACACTTTCTTATGAAACGTGCAGAATTTTTTATATCCAATCAAAGTGAGCAACCGACCAAAATAATTGAGTGCAAATTACATTAAGATCCTCAGTAGAATCTAACAAATATAGATGCATCCCTCAAATTTATGAAATTACACTAACACATCCTATTTTACAAAATAAACTACAAAAGAGACCCCTTCCTCTAACCTCCGTTCATTAATCCGTTAAATCATGCTCAATTTTTTACAAAATACTCTAAGTACCCTTATTGGATGACAACTTTTATGTTAAATGCATATAACTCATCAGTCCAACTCATCCATCTAGCACATTCAATTTTATTTATTTATTTATTGGTAAACAACTAAAAGATAATATATATATATATAAGAAAAATGCTAAAAAAGTTTAAATTTTCTATTCAACTGATGCGGTAGTCGGCAGATTTGCTCATTAATTAGAAACAATTATTTATTTAATTAAATTTTTAATTGAAGTGTGAAAAAAAAAATGATTTGCCAAGTTGCCACCTATTAATGTGCATCCACATTATAATAATTCTATAAATTTATTTCTACATATGAGTAATGCTACATACTACATAGTCCTCCCCCCCTCCCTCCCCCCCCCCAAAAAAAAAAATCTACTTATTCAAATGAGGTGAAAACTTGGCAAATCAATTTTTTTTTTTTTCAAATCAATTAAAAATTTTCTATTCAATAAAATTTTGTATGTGCTAAATGAATGAGTTAGACTGATGAGTTATATGCATTTAACAGGAAAGTTGTCATCTAATAAGGGTAGTTAGGGCATTTTGAAAAAATTGAGCATGAGTTAACAGATTAATAGACGGAGGTTAGAGGGAAGGATCTCTTTGTAGTTTATTTTGTAAAGTAAGAATGCCGATGTAATTTCATAGACGTGAGGGGTGCATCTATATTTGTCAGGTTCTACGGGGTCTTAATGTAATTTACCCAATAATTAAGAGACACTTGATGATAACCAAGTCACGTGCTCGACATACTTATGGGAGAGGGCTAGCAACGTGTTGTAGGAGGAAGAAAAATGGTTCTCTCTCTCTCTCTCTCTCTCTCTCTCTCTCCGGAAAATGTGAATAGAAATGGGACAACATGGTCCCTTCATTTATTGGTGGTGTTCAAACTCATACTGAATTTAAGTGGCCTTTCTGAGGGTTGGTGAATGCTTAAAATGTCAAAAGCATGCTTTTTTTTTTTTTCACTGGGTTTATCACTTTATCTAGATGCTTTGCTTTACTATATTACATGAAAGATACTTTAAGAATATGCTACACTTACTCCAGTTTCAGACAACCTGAAAGGAATTTGAGAATTGATATCATGGGGGCATACTAATAGTACAAAAAAAAGTCTCCCACACACTGTGCTAGTAGGATTTTTCTAATTTTTTAATTTTTATTTTAATTTTTATTTTATGGTAAATGCTAAATCTAGCAGTGTTGCAACAACTTTCGTTTTTGATATCTTTGAGTGGTTTAGTTGGAGGGTGCCAAGATTTGAAATCAAGACATTTGAGAAATGTTATAGCATCTCAATCAACGTGAATGAGAGAAGCTACCAAATATCTCAATTGTTCCATATTGTTCTTTATTTTTATTTTTCTTATTGATTTTTTATTTTTAAGCAAACAAAGGTAGAAATGAGACGACCACTCACTATAACCTATAAAAGAAGTTGATTTATAATACTGATTTTAAACTGTGAATTTCAAATTTATAGGGGTACATGCTGATTTTATTAACATTAGAATCATATATTGGGATTGTACCTTATGAATATGTGGGTTTTATAGTACAACTCACTTGAGAAAAAAGTACAACTTTCAATGCATTATGTTGATACAAGAAAATTAACACTTATTGACTTGGAGATTTTTCTCCAAAATTAATATGCACTTTATTAAAATGTTTTAGTTCTTAGGGTGTGTGCTTGTTCAAATAGAAATTTAATAATTATAGTGTTTTTTATATAGTATTGAAGGTATAAATTTATTATTTTAGATCTTTTATTTGTAATGTTTTCCGATAATTTATACATTTTGCAATTAGCATCACTGTTAATTGTCGTTCGTAGAACTAATCAGAAAAACGTTATGTAACCACCTTTAATTTCACAAGCGGCAATTAACAATGTGCATTAATTGCTAATTGTATATATTATCCGAAAAATATTGAAACAAATTTTTTTTAGGATGTTAAAATAATAACGACTAAACAATAGTGAGATTGTTTTTTTAATTGATCCTATGACATCTAGTAATGAAATAAGATATTCAAGATGATAATTTATGCTTTTAATACTCAATAAAATATATCGGTCACAAGAAAAAGGAAAAGAGTTAAAAAATTTCCTAAAAATTTCTGATTATTAGAAAAGAATTAAAAAATTTTAATAGTTACTTGAGTTTCCTGTTGTAGCTTACAAATATTTGTCACTTAACCTTTGTCCTTTATCCTATGCATGCATAGTAAAATTCCAAGACTAGACCACTGATGGTCCATGGAAGACCTTTATTATTCCACGCAACAGACTGGACCCCAACACCCCAACAAACCCCAACACCCCACCTTCAAGTCTTCCTCACCTCCGCACCATTTTCTCTCATTATTTATTTATTTATTTATTTATATTTATTTTCTCATTTTCTCACTCAGTTATTGTTCTCGAGGAAATGAAAGAAACTACTCCGAGTCGTTCCCCAAACCTCCACTCTTGACTTCCAAGCTAATCACACTCCCACACACCAAAACACAAATCACAGAGTCTCATTTCCTGTCCCTTTCATTCCTTCAAGTTCGAGTTCATCACTCACGCACACTCCATTCCCAAACTTCACAGGCGACACGATGACCTGATTGTCTATACTCTGTACTCTGTTCTCTACACCAGAACCGGCGATTCGAAGGCGAAAAGGAAGATGGGGGCATCGCTCTCGAACTTGACCGAAGGAGGCGGTGCCAATGGTTCGAACATGCGTCCGGGCCTCGGCGACATACCGGAGAGCTGCGTAGCTTGCGTGTTCCTCTACCTGACTCCGCCGGAGATTTGCAACCTCGCGCGGCTCAACCGGGCCTTCCGCGGCGCCGCCTCGTCCGATTCGGTCTGGGAATCAAAGCTGCCCTCTAATTACCAAGATTTGCTCGATCTATTGCCTCCCGAACGGTACCAGAACTTGTCCAAGAAGGACATCTTTGCCCTCCTCTCTCACCCGGTTCCGTTTGATGATGGAAACAAGGCACGTAATCTCATCACCTATTCCTTTAAAAAAAAGAAAAGAAAACTGAATTAGGGTTTTGGGTCCGTTTTGATTCGGCTTGGGAATGATGGGAAATCATGTGTTTTAGTGGATAAGTTAGGTGATCAAGGTTTTGTGTCGTGTTGGGGATGATGGGGTTTTTTGTTTTCGGTGGAAGATTGAAAAATTAGGGTTTTGTGGTATGTTGTTTTGGGGTTTGGAGTGATGGGTTTTGTGTGTGTGTGTTTATTTTTATTTTTGGGGGTGTTGGGGGCGGGGGGGGGGGGGGGTGGTTGGGGTTGGGTCCGTTTCGATTCGGGTTGGGAACGTTGGGAAGTGTTGTTTTAGGTAATAAGTTAGGGAATTAGGGTTTTGTGTCGTGTTGGGGATGATGGGTTTTTTTTTTTTTTTTTTTTTTGGTATTTAGGGGAAGATTGAAAATTAGGGTTTTGTGGTATGTTGTTTTTGGGATTGGAGTGATGGGTTTGTGTTACTTTGGGGATATTGTGTAATTTATGTGTGGGTTTTTGTGATGTGGGGAATTTTGCAGGAAGTGTGGCTGGATAGGGTGACAGGACGGATATGCATGTCCATCTCAGCAAAGGCAATGGTGATAACTGGGATTGAAGATCGGAGATACTGGAATTGGATCCCTACTGAAGAATCTAGGTTAGATTCATGTTGTCCATGTTTGATGCTCATAGGTTAGATTCATGTTATACTATGACATTGATAACTTGTGTCAAATGATTGGAGTTAGGATTTAATATTGATTTAAGAAGCAAAAAGATGGTGTTAATGTTTTGTTCATTTTCTTTCCAAATGGATGTTGTGCTGTGTAAAGTTTTGATGCCATTGCTTGACTTATTTCTGACTTGGCATGGTTCTCAACTTATGAATTTTATGTGGTACCAATAAAATTATGAATGTTTTTCAAATGGAAGGTAGTGCTTTCTGATGATAGATATGAGATACTCTTTTAGTGTCCCATTGTAAGCTTAGTTTGCTTATCTTTTTTCATATCTTGAAATTGTGGAAGTTGGAGGGAGGAAACTATGAAGTGTTGATCTCGTTTGTGGTTATTGAAGTTGAAAATCCACATCCAGTCTTTTTGGTGCTTCTATTGAGTATGCTTTAAGCTGTTAAAATGCATATTTATCTTTCAATCATGTTGATGATGGCAGTGAAATATCGTGAAGCTTTGAAGGACATTTGGTGAGTTGTAAGAAATGTGATGAGGAAGGTGACTTGATGAAAAATATTTTGTATAAAGTTGATGAATAGACTTTGGTAGGTAGAGATTTTGTGCTCATTAAATTCATCATGTTTCACAGTTTATGACTGGTGCATAAGATGGTGCTATTGGAAGTTGAAATTTATGGCCTTCTGCATGGAATGGTTTTAAATGATGGCTATGTTGGAACGACAAATATTCAGTGCCATCTTTTAAGAGGATATATGAACATTAGGAGTTTACTATCTCAATTGGGCTTCTTGAGGTGGTCTCAGAAGATCTATGTGGTGCTTAGCTTTGGAATCGCGTTCCCAAATAGTTTTACATTCCTTTATTTTTCATTTAGTGGGAGAGTTTGGTGTGCTATCATAGTGCATGTTTGTTTGTTTCTTTGCTTGCACTTTGGTGCTGAGTGTTTATCATGAGGGACTAAGTGCATGTGTGCTTGGAGTGCGTTAGCGGGACTGGTGATGCAAATTTTACCACTTATTTTTGGTCCCTTGTTTAGTAGCAACTTTGATGTGATTGCTGATCTTATATAGATTCCTTATATTTAATCAGTTTGTCTATGGCATGTCAAGATTGAAAAAGAGGATGTCGATTTTATTAGCTTGGAAGATTTTTTTATACGTTACATTACAAACAATACCCAATCCCCATCCTACCTAATCGTTGGATTGAACCTGAGGTCTTAAGGATGCCCTCTTGATCTCAATTAATGTTGCTTAAAATTTTATGTGGTTAATAGATTTCGTTTATCCTTCCTACAACATCCTTAATGCAGGTGGTGATGCCCAATTTGGTCCTAATGTTCAATTACCGAGTTTGTAGTTTGTACCTGATACATGTGGAAGAAGAGAGATATAATCATATTTTTGTCATTGTTGTCTGGTTCTAGAATTTTGACTCTATCAAAGGTTTAGATATCTTCATCAATTGAGTAGAAGAAAATTTTAGAGTGAATGGATAGCTTTGGTCTGTGTTGGATATTGGAAGTATGGAAAGATCATAGTAGTCGCATTATAAAAGAGAGTTTGTGCAGGGAGATCGGAGGAGTTCTATGAGGAATCTAGAGGTTTATTGTGGAATAAATTATGGTTAGAAAAGATTTATGAAAAATTAGTGGTTGGTTTGGGAGGTTCCCTCTTGAAAGAGATTCTTTATGGCATGCTATTATTAAAAAATAAGTATGCTTTGCAGGCTAGTGGATGACTGGATGCGATGCTCAAACAAGTTCTAGGATTTCTACCAGATCTCCTTGGAAATTTATTTCGGGGGGGATTGGGTGGTTTCTTGGAATTCACTACCTTGTCTGTTGGGAATGGGGATAGAGCGCGGTTCTAGGAAGATCATTGGAGAGGTGATGCGCCATTTTCTTCTTTGTTTCCCCATTTGTATAGACTTTCTTTGTCTTACAATGCTACTATTTCTTTCATAGTTTCGTCCGATTCAAATCCTTTTGGTTAGGGTTTCACGTTTTTTTGAAATTTAAATGATAGGGAAAGTGCAGAGGTTACTTCTGTCGTTGTTTTCGAAAGGTTTTTCTTTGAGGTTGTTCATTCCAGATAGGAGGATTTGGCTAGTCAATTCCTCAGGATTTTTCTCCTGTAAATCACACTTTGATAATTGCTTGACCATCCACAGATTCCTAATTTTTCCACCTCTGTTATGATTTGGAAAGTGAATGTGCCTCTCAAAGTTCGGGTATTTGCTTGGACTGTGGTTCACAAAAGAATTATTACTAATGGTAGGTTTCAAAGGAGGAGGCCTTCTCTTTATGCACGTCCACAGACCATAGTGGTGCATATTTGTATTATGTGCAAAGAAGCGGATGAGAGCATTGATCTCCTTTTTTTACGTTGCCCTGTAGATAAGTTGTTGTGGCAAATACTTTTCAGGTGTGAGTGATGAGCTTTGGGGGGTGCCGGGTTGTGTTAGGGGGATATTTGAGATCGATTTTTGGGGTTTTGGGAATGGCAAGAAGGCAAGAATTCTTTGGAAGTGAGCTTTTATGGTGGTCTTTTAGGTCATTTGGCTTGAAAGGAATGCGATGATGTTTGAGGATGGGGATTCTTCTTTGGATGATCTGTGTGATAGAGTGCACTTTTTGGGCTTATTCCTCCAAGGAGTTGGGTGATGTCCCTTTGTTTTTATTGAACTTAGATTGGAGGGCTATTTTTTGTTAGTGTTGTGTGTTGTTTTTATTTTCTTTTGGTGGTGGTTCGGGTTGTAGGTGGACTTCTCGTCCTCCTTTGGTAATTTCTCTTTTTTATTTTAATAATATTTCGTTTGTTGCTGATAAAAAAATAAAAATAAAAATAAAAATTGAGATAGAGTGGGTTGGCAATATTAATGATGCACAATTTAGTCTAAAAAGGTAATTGTCATTGCTAGTACTACCATATGGAAAGGGTCAAATAATTGATATATTAGGCATTATTTTTACGATGTAGAAACTTGCAATCTTTTGTAAGTCATAGAGAAATAATTTCTTTTAACTTCTAGTCTTGGTACATTAAGTCATTTTTTTTTTTTTTTTTTTGGTCCCTAATATGATGTCAATACTACATTGATACTCTAGATACTTCCATGACAATGTCCCATTTTTCAAAATAAAGACATAATATAGTTTAGGATGAATGTTGGATAGATCCTCAAGTAGAAGCATATTTACAAAGTAATGCTTTGGTGACTGCTAAATGTGTTTTGGCATTTCGGATGCTTCATCATTTTGAGGTGGCCACCTTTAAAAGGTAGCATGTAGCCACTTAGTGGGCCCTAGGCATTTTGGTGATTGCAATTTGTGACAAATCCACATAGAACACCATAGAAAGGGAAAAGGAAACATATTTTACATTATCTGGATGGGCATATATATTAGATGTAGCCTTTATTCAAGGAGAAAACTGTTTGAGGTTTTTTTTTTTACCCCTTTCTCTCTCCCCCCCCCCAAAAAAAAAGTTCTTTCATTGCTTTAATTTTTTAGAGGACCTTAGACTTGTCTTCACCACTTTATGTGTCTATGAATATGTATGCTATATATATATATATATATATGGGGGAGGGATCCGTTTGACACCTGGTGCAAGACTTTTTACTCTTACACCCATCAATATCTTTTTGTGGGAATGATATTTCGCCAATCCAACTGTTGATAGTCCACTCATGCACGTCATGCATGTCAAATTTCAAGTCAATCGGATATCAGGAAGCGTTTGATCTTTAAACTTACATTTCTTTTATAAATAAAACTATAATTTGGGGCACTTTATTAATGACATAGCTCCTAAAATCCGATTAACTTGAAATTTGGCATGCACGATGTGCATGAGTGAGAAGAATAAAATCATATCACAAAACAGAGATTTAAAAAACTTATTTTAATGATTTCTTTGTGATGAAATTTGAGTTTTTCCTTTGTCGAGAAATGAAATTTATTGATGGAGCATGCTGGGAGATTTGGTTTTCTTTGTGGAAAATTTGATTTTTATTCTTTTTTTTTAGAAATATGGGAATGTTTTGGTTTACACTGATTTGGCATGTGGTTTGGATTCTTGGCAGGATTTGTTTTTGGAAAATTCTATTCTATTTTGTTTTTTATTTTTATTTTAATGGAGATTTAGATTCTATTGCTTGAAAATGTTGAAAGTTTGTGGTATAAATTGTAATTTGGTTTGTTTAGAGGAACTGAATGTTTGATTTTGAAGTTAGATTGAAAATTCTATTAACCCAAGAACCAAACCAACCCGTAACCAACTGTAGTCCGGGTTGGTTTGGTATGGTTCTAGACCTCATTCGGTTCGGTTATGGTTTTATTGTGATTTGGTTTGTTTAGATGAACTGATTTTTTTGATTTTGAAGTTAGATTGAAAATTCTATTAACCCAAGAACCGAACTGACCCAACCCTAGTCCGGGTTGGTTTGGTACGGTTCTAGACCTCATTTGGTTCAGTTCGGTTGGGTTCTGTTCTGATTTTAATTTGGCAAAACCGACCTAGGTCGGTTGAGTTCCAAAACCAAACAAAGTTGCACTCCTAGTCTGTTTGCAAGGAGATCAGAGGTATCTCTTCTCTTGATTGTCTTAAAATTCAGATGGTTTACCTCCAGCTCCTGGAGTGACAAAGAGTGCCTATGTATGACTAATTTTGTGGGGGGCGTTATTGATTGTTCTTTAGGGATGTTGGAGTAGAGTGGTTTACATTTATATAGTATTTAATATTTTTCTTCCAATGGTGAGGTGGATATGTTATTAGTGTTTTTAATACTAGTCATTGGGCAGATTCTTGTAAAATGCAAGCATTTGGAACTTAAGGTAGCAAAAGAAAGGATCTTTTGAACATCATTGGAAAATAACTTGGATCTTGAAGTTGGTGAGGATGATTTTTTTATTTTTTATTTTTTAAAGGTTTGTGCAGATACTTTCACATGATTAAAGAGTTTTTGATCCCTTTATTTCCATATCAAAACATTAGCTTAGTCATTTAGAATTTCCAACTCAGGTGGATTTGTTTTTTTGTTCTTCATGTGGACTGAGATTGCCATGGATAGGGATGGAAGTGGGTAGGTTAACTGGGTAACTGGCCTCACCTTGCCCCTACTTGGATGCGTTTGAAAGTAAGATAATCAGGGTCAGGTCTATGGTTTTAGACCTGAGCTGGGTTCAATGTGGGATCTAGTTTGGAAAATTTTTATTAGTTGGGTACAATTTTACATGTAGTTTTGATATTTTCATGCTTATATATGTACAAAATCTTATAAAATAAACAGATTGTTGGGATAGGTGGATAATGCTTCACTTTCCCTAGCTAGACAATGTTGGGATATAAAATACTTTGGTTAGGGAAAGTTTGAGATGAAGTATTTGAACCTGAGTTGAATTGACAGGGTCAGTGCAGGACTACCTTCCATTGGGTCGAGGTCAGGGTGGAGGCACCGTGTCCTAAATCACCCCATTGCCATCTCTACTCCTGCTGCTTATTGTATATATTTTTCGTTTTGCGGTGTTCTCTCTATTTCTTTTGATTGATTCTAAGAGGAATTATTTTCCTCCTGTAAATTCCTTCACTCATTTTGATAAATTCACTTATTATAAATAAATATCATTTATATTATTGAAACTAGATTGCTTATTTTATTTTATTTTATTTTTTTACTGAATTGTTTTTGTCCCTTATTTTTTTTTAACAATGTAGTCTACTTGTTATCCCATCATCATCCATGGAATTTAAAGCGTCAAATCTGAATTCTGTTAAGTTCTAAATCGTCATCCTTTTTCGAAGGCTTTTCTATTTTTAAATGCGCTAATTTTCAGAGGTACATCTGATGCAGTACAACTATGGGGCCCAAGAAGATAAGACGAGGACGATGTAATTTAGTTAATAGAATGGAATCACAGATTGGGAGATGAGAACTAAGGATCAGAATTGGACCTGAAGAGATAAGAAGAAGAAATAGAAGAGGGAAGAGGAAGAAAAAGCTAGAATCACTATAGTTCTTCAACAACTTAGGTAATTTGTTTGGCTCATTTTCAGGGTATTGAAAAAATGAAAGGTTTTATGAAGGCTTTGCCTGGACTTTATGAGGGGTTGTTTCAGATATTAGTCTTGCATAGATGGAATGTGGAGTCCTGGTTCAGATCATTTCTTGAGTTCGAGTGTCTTAAGGGGGATGACATTGAGAATCGGGAAGTGTCATGAGTATATAATTTTATGTTAAGAAGTGGCCTTGCAATCCAATATTTTTTGGTTCCTTGTGTTTGGGTATTGAATCTCTTATTTCGTCTACTATCTAATCGGATATAAGATACAATCATTGGTTGTTACTATAAAATATTTTCTTATGTCCTACTCTGTGCATCATAATGCTGGAATCTGCTTGATTATGTTTTCTGTGCACTATTAATTATAATAAATAGATTCTTTATACACAAAAGATAACACCATTTTATGGTTTGGTAGATTCATACTTGTATATTTTACATCTTTGACTCCTATATTGCTCAGACATTTATAGTGAGCACCATTTAATGGCTAGGTTGAATCCTACCCAACCCGATCATCGAGCAGGCTTGGGATTGAATTTTAATATCTTGGTTAGGTTTGGGTTGACAAATCCCAACATGGTCTCAACTTGCATTGGGTTGGGCTTCAGACAATGTACCTTACCCCTAGGATTGAGCATGGGGGGTTAGCCTCTAACCCGACCCAAAATGTCTGAGTTGCAGCCCTCATAAGTTATAACCGCAACTAATTGGTTTTTGTTACTTTGAAAAACAATTTTCCTACTTGCTTTCCTGTGGAACTCTTCGCAATTATGAAGTGAAAATTGGTTGAAAACTGAGGAACTGAGGTAGATACATAAATTCATTTTCATAGACAAGTTAATCATCATTAGACTCACCTCTACAATTAGAACTTCATACATATTCAAGTGCACTCTTCACTGCATTAACAAGAAAAATCATTCGGATGAAGCAAGTCCATCTTGTCTGATTTCTTTGTCAATTTTTTTTTTTTTTTTTTTTTTTTGATGAAGTAAAAATTTGTATTAATAATAAAAGTCTTAGCCCAAGTACATGAGAAATATGCAAGGATAAAGCAGAAAATCAAAAAGGAAGACCCTTATAATTTTAGGGAATCTAAAAAATGTACAAAAGAAGGAGAGTTAATCTTAGCAAAGCTAGAAAGCCACCAAAACAGATTCTTTGTAAGAATGGACTTGAGCTCAATAACTGACTTTTCGATCCCCTCAAAATTCCTAAGATTTCTCTCCCTCCAAATGCACCAAAAAATGGCATGGGAGACCATTCTCCAAACCATTCTAGCTTCTTTTTTACCACTTTTTAACCACCAATCCGAGAGGAGATCATAAGTAGAAGAAGGAAGAACCCAATGAACACCAATGAACACCAAATAAATTGAACACAAGCATCCAAAGACTCCTAGCCACCATGCAATGGATAAAAATATGGTCCACCATTTCTGCCATCTCCTTACACAAAATACATCTATTCGGCATAAGCAAACCTCTCCCAATAAGATGATCCAAAGTCAAGCATTTATCACTACCCACCAACCAACAAAAGAAAACCACTTTAGAAGGAACCGAAGAAATCCAAATAGTCTTGGCCAGTAAAAAAGGAATTCCTAAAGGTCTTAAAAAATTGAAGAAAGATTTTACGGAGAATAGTCCTTTAGAGTCCTTATGCCATACCAATGAGTCATTCTCACCCACCAAAATCTTACTATCATAGAGCATTTGATAAAAAACAAGGACATTTTCCAACTCCCAATCATTGAAGCGTCACACAAAAGTGACATTCCAAAAATAACACCATTAACACTTTCCATATAATCCCTAACCAAAGCTTCCTTATCCTAAGCAATAGCAAACAAAGAAGGGAATTCAAGCATAAGAGGCAAGTTGGAACACCACACATCCTTCCAAAAATGCACTCTACTACCATCACCCACCATGAAGCCAATCTCCTTTTTGAAAACATTAGGGCCTTGTGAAATTGCCTTCCAAAGGCCCAAACCATGAGGACCTCTAACCTCCCTAGTCCACCACCCTTCATAAGTAACTCCATACTTACACACCACCACATCCCGTCATAAGCCTTGCTCACCCTTGCCAAACCTCCAAATCCATTTAGCCATAAGAGCTTGATTGATACAAGAGATAGGTCTAATACCCAAACCGCCCAAATATTTTGATAGACACATGATATGCCAATTCACAAGGTGGAATTTATGCTCCCCTCCCACACCATTCCACAAGAAATCCCTTTGAAGTTTCTCAATTCTATTAGCCACCAAACTAGGGATTTTGTGAATGGACATAAAGTAAATAGGGATATTAAATTACACACTTTTAATAAGATTCAATTTACCTCCTTTAGAGAGAGAGCCTTTCTTCCACCCACAAAGTCTCTTATCAATCTTCTCAATCACGGGGTCCCAAACTTTGGTGTCTTTGAAGCGAGCTGCCAAGGGGAGGCCAAGAAAACGAACCGGCAATGAACTAATCTTACAACCAATAATAGAAGCAAGACTAGTAATATTATCCACCCTTCCCACCGGAATAATTTCACTCTTACCAAGATTAACTTTAAGCCCTGAAACCGCTTCAAAACAAAGGAGGATACCTCTTAAATTTTGCATGTGGTCTTCATCAACACCACAAAAAAGAAGAGCATCATTGGCAGAAAGCAAGTGCAACACCTTACCACTCCCCATCTCCAACCGAAAAACCCTCCAAAAGATTAGCTTCCATGGCCTTTGCAATAAACTTACTCAAAACTTCCATGATTAAAATGAATAACAAGAGAGAAAGGGGTCCCCTTGGCGGATATCCCTAGAGCCATGGAAAAAACCGTAAGGAGTATCATTCACCAAGATCGAAAAAGGAGGAGTAGAAATACACTAAGAGATCCATTTGTGCCATTTTCCCCCAAAGCCTATTCTCCTAAGAATGTAAATGAGGAAATTCCAATTGACATGATCATAAGCCTTTTCCAAATCAATTTTAACCATAACCCTCGGAGCCCACTTTTAAGTCTAGAGTCTACACATTCATTAGCAACAAGCGTTGCATCCACAAATTGTCTACCACTAATAAAAGACTAATAAAAGGCGAATTGAGAAGGAGAAATAATAGTCCCAACAATTTTTGCAAGTCTAGAGGCCAAGACCTTGGAAATAATCTTGTAAACGCTACTAAGTAAGGAAATAGGGCGAAAATCCCGCACATCAACCACCTCTCCTTTCTTATGGATAAGAGCAATAAAAGTAGAATTAAGACCTTTTTCAAACTTGGCATTTTCAAAAAACTCCCCAAAGACATTCAACAAATCATCTTTAATAACCACCCAACACTTTTTAAAAAAAGCAATAGACATACCACCTGGACCGGGCACTTTATCCCTACCAAGAGAGTTAATGGCAAAACCTCCGCTTCTTCAAAAGCATTAACCAAAGAATCCGTATCCTCAAGGTCAATGGCATTAACCTCCAAATCATCAATAAAAGGTCTTCAATCCTCCTTTTCATAAAAAACGATCTTCATAGAAATCAACAATTTCTTTGAAAATAATATTCTCATCATCCACAAGAATCCCATTGACCTTTAGTTTCCCAATGACGTTTGCCCTCTTGTGGGCATTAGCCATTCGATGAAAAAATTTCGTGTTATTATCCCCTTCTTTCAACCAAGTAGCTTTAGATTTTTGTCTCCAACTAATTTCTTCTAGCCGAGCTAATTTAGCAAACTCCGCTTTGGCCTCAATTCTTTTAATTTTTTCTACTTCCAACAAACCATCCACTCCCTCTTTCTCATTATAAGTATGAATCAAATCCAACATTCTATCCTTAGATTCTCTAACATTACTGAAAACTTCTTTATTCCAAATCTTCAAATAATCTTTCAAAGCTTTCTATTTCTGAACAAAGACAAAACTAGGACGACCATTGAAAGAGAGAATCCCACCAATTTTTATTAAGATCAACAAAGCCATCTTCTTCTAACCATATATTTTCAAACCGGAAAAGGCCTCTAACAATCCTCAAACCTTCACTATCAAGGAGTAAAGGAATATAATTGGAAAGCGGTCTCGGGAGAGTGGATTGAATAACTCTAGGAAAATGTTCTTCCCATGAATGAGAAAAAAGGAATCTATCCAACCTTGAAAGATTGGGTTATCCCGATTGTTCGACCAAGTAAACCAACCACCAACAAGTGGAGGATCAAACAATTCATTAGTGTTCACAAAATCAGAAAATAACCTCATAGCTGCCGAAGACATCGTGCAATCTTTCTTCTCATTCGGGAAGCGAACAACATTAAAATCCCCTGCCACACACCAAGGAAGACCCCATTTAGCTTTGACACCTTCCAATTCAATCCAAAACAGAGCCCTCAACGCATCATCATTAGGGCCATAAACTCCTGTTAAGACCCATTCAAAACCATCATCGATATTCTTGAAAACACAAGAAACTGGAAAGGAACCCACTAACTCATCCACCTTGGTCAAAACTCTACTGTCCCATAAAATCAGAATGCCACCCGCCGTACCAATAACTCCCAATTCAACCCACTGCACATAACTACTTGCCCACAAATCTCTAACAATGTCCCTTCCAATAGCTTCAATTTTAGATTCTTGTAAAAGAATAATGTCCCCTTTCCATTTTTTAAAAGCAGATTTGTTCCTCCTCCTTCTCTCTAAACTGTTAAGGCCCCTCACATTCCAACAAATAATTTTTAACTTCATCAATTAACCAATTCAAGAAAATTATCCCCCCCAAATCTCATCCCTTTCCTCAACGCTGCCATTGTCCTTCCCCTCATAATTAATTGTCCATTCCAGTTTTTTTAATTCACGTTTCCTTCTTTCAATTGGACTAATCAATTTTTGCCTAGGGGACACCACCCCATTCGACCTCCATTTTTTACTCTCAATAGAGGAGAACAGAGAAATCACTTCATCCTCAAAGCCTCTAGAAGACAAATCTAGAAGTTTGCTCAAGCCTCTCACCCAAGATTTAACCCATTCAGAAACCTCCACCTCATTCACTGACCCATATTCAAGCAAAAAATTACCACCCATACCTACCGTATTCCCAAAATCACCGTCTGGTTCCATACGATCAATAGGGACACAGTCAAGAGGTTCAGTACCTGAATAGCCTCTGTTCACGCAATCATCTTCACTGCCTGAAACCATACCCCTGGAAGCAGTTTCATCGATCGAAGAACAACTCTCCTCTTCATCGTTGCGACAAAAAGTTGAGTCAAAATTAGTTCCAACCATTTCGCCTCCAAACTCTGTGGCATCAGCCTCCACTTGTGTTGTACTTAATGATATTTTTTATTATTTTTCTTGGCCATCCTAGTATTGTATTTTTTTAATTTTATTTAGTGGTATCTAAATATTTTACAGGATTATTAAACACCCTATAACTTTTTGACAGAAAAGAAGAAATATGTGAGAATGCTTCATCTTTCCCGGCAATTAATTCTTCTCCGTAACCCACTATTAATAATTTTTTTTGGGGGGGGGGGGGGGACTCCTTTTAGAACCATTGATGTTGCCCCTTTCATAATGATTTATCGTCTTTTCTGAGGGTGACTTTTATCTGTTAGTCAAACCAATGATTGAATTACCTCTTGTATTTTATGGTGCGATCTTTATTAGAGGGCAAAAATTATACTCCCTCCATTCCTAAATAAGTGGCCTACTTTCCTTTTTGGGATGTTTCAAAATTATTGTCACATTTCAAGTCATTGGTTTTTTTTATTCCTTTCCTAAGATACCCTTAAAAAGGTATTCTCTCTTTTTCTAATGTTTTGCACACTTGAGGGTAAAATTGGAATCTCCAAACATATGCATTGATGTGAAAGCATTTAATAGGGTTTCCTTAAAAAATGTGTTTTTTCAAACGGGACAGTCAATTTGAAACGGAGGGAGTAGTTATTCATTTTCTGATAAGGTAAAAGAAAAAATTATAGTTATTCATTTTGTGGGCTTCCCTTTCTACACTTTAGTGTAATAGTTTTATGCTTGCTGTCTTCTGGAAAACAGTTGCTTGTTAATTATTTACATAGTATTTTTTTTTCCCTCTCTATCATACCTCTTCTATTCTGTTAGTTATATATCCTATAAGTTGTTAAAAAGGAGAAATTACAAGGATGGACTTTGTTTGTCAAATTAATTTCAGAATTTAGAAAAAATGTTGCTATGGATTTTGAAGTGCCAATATTATAGTGGTTTTATTGTCATTTAGCAGTATTATGCAACTGTTGTCTTTCTCAAACTTTGATGTAATAGTACATCCTGTAGCCAAAAAGAATGCTTATTTATTTATTTATTTTTTGAGAGAACTGGCTCACTGACTTTCTGATTTCCTCCTCAATGTGCGTGCGCGTGCGCACACACACGCACACACGTTGTTCAGGCTGAGCATTCTTATTGACATCATGTCAGTGCTCATGATATCCTTCTGTGAGCCAGTTTTTATTTTACTTTACTCTTTTATTTTATTTTTGTTATATTTTTTGTTTTTGTTTTTAAGTTGCATAGCTTTCTGCATCATATGGAGCAGCCTAATTTTTTCACCTGGAATTTTTAATGTACTTCAACTACTTGGCATAAAGCCCCGCCCAATATTCATTAGTGTTGGTTGGCTCTTAAAATCTTTTCATGGCCCTAATGTTTAATACCAAATTTGCATTTGTATTTTTCATTTTTTTTTTTTTCCATCTTTTAAAGTAATGCATGAGGGTTTTTTATTGTTTTACTTACATTCACTTCTTTGAAAGAATCAGAAGTGGGCAGGAGATTTATGTTTTGTTTATGCTCTGCATGCATCAACCACCCATTAATGACAGTCTAGATACTAAATCTCTTTTCCTTAGTCTGTATGAATGCATTAGCATGGGTGTGGCACGCTGTCATCTTCCTTATTTCTACAAACTCGACTTTCTGCATCATATGGAGCAGCCTAATTTTTAATGTACTTCAAGTACTTGGCATAAAGCCGCGCCCAATATTCTTTAGTGTTGGTTGGCTCTTAAAATCTTTTCATGACCCTAATGTTTAATACCCAATTTGTATTTGTATTTTTCATTCTTTTTTTCTTGAAAAATTTCCAGTTTTTTTTCCTCCTCTTTTTAAGTAATGCATGAGGTTTTTTTGTTGCTTTACTTACATTCACCTCTTCGAAAGAATCAGAAGTGGGTGGGAGATTTATGTTTTGTTTATGCTCTGCATGCGTCAACCACCCATTAATGACAGTCAACATACTAAATCTCTTTTCCTTAGACTGTATGACTGCACTAGCATGGGTGTGGCATGCTGTCATCTTCCTTGTTTCTAAAAACTCAACTTTTAAGCAAAATGTGGATTCACAAGGGGAATTTCCCATCACTGTCTTCTATTCACTTTTGTGGAAATCTTTGTCTAGTTTATCTGCTAAATAAATTGGGTATGCCTTTAGGAATAGATTGAAAGAGAAAGGGAGAGAAGAGGGGGGAGGGGGGTTGGGAGAGTTTCCTCACTAAGCATAATAAATTTGACCACCAAAGTTGATTTATTTAGTTAAGGTTCTCAAAAAATAAATAAATCCCACCCCCTCGGGGAAGCGGGGCAAAAAAGGAAAATAAAAATTAGAATTATTTATGGATTTGTCCCTGTATGCCTTGTATTACAAAAACCTGAAGCCTTCATGGTGACTGACAATAATAACCTTTAAATTGGAGTTCAATCTCCTTGGTGATTATTATGTGAAAGAGGTGATGGGAAGTTGCACCGAAACCAATCATTTACTTCTTAAAGCGTTTTGATAAGAAATATGTCACTTTCAATATCGCTTATTGAATAGAAGTTGGGTTCTTTGGCTTCATCATACCATCGTGAACTGCCAGAAAACTTGCTCATAATGTGAGGATTTTATGCTCACTTATTATTATTATTTTTTTTTAATGCCCACCTTTTAGTAAGACTGCTTTTTATGTTAGATTGCTGTGATATTATTGCTTTTTTACTTCATTTTGGCAAAGTATAGTGGTAGAGAAGTTGACTGAACATCTGTAATGTTGCTTTTTTCTTTTGCAGGTTCCAGGTTGTGGCCTATTTGCAGCAAATTTGGTGGTTTGAAGTAGATGGGGTGGTAAAGTTCCCTTTTCCTGCTGATATTTATACTTTGTCATTCAGGCTTCATCTTGGAAAATTTTCCAAAAGGCTGGGACGACGTGTGTGCAGCTTTGACCACACCCATGGTTGGGATATAAAGCCTGTGAGGTTTGAATTGTCAACTTCTGATGGTCAGCAAGCATCATCTGAGTGCTGTTTAGATGAGACCGAAATAGATGATGCAATTGCTAACCACAAGCGCGGGTGCTGGATAGAGTATAAGGTAGGTGAATTTATTGTTAGTGACGCGGAACCTGTTACTGAAGTCAGATTTTCCATGAAACAGATCGATTGCACCCATTCCAAAGGTGGGCTTTGTGTAGATTCTGTATTTATTATCCCCAGTAATTTGATAGATCGAAAAAGAAAAGGGGTTTTGAAGTAGCCACAAACTCGAGTAGTATGTTGTTTAGTATTGTCAGTGATACCGGAAGGTTGTAATTGGGGTTATCATACAGCTTCTGAAGGTGTTTAATGTGTTCTAGAGGGCGTTATCTTAATTGGTTTTTGGAGTAGGTATGTCCTCTATGGTTATGTAACTTTTATCAGTGTATTTGATCCGGTTTTGCTTCTTTTTCGACCTTTGCAGATAAGATTAAAAGAATATGCTTTGGTTTGTCATCTTACTTTTTCCAGGCGCTTTCTGTTAATCATTTCATAATTTGAGAAACAAATGAGGTACAATTCTTCCTGATTCTCATCAAAGCACTGTTATTGATTCATTATTTCAGGTATGCTCAAGTTTAGTAAGGCTTGGATCTCACTATGACAAGACTTTTAACTCTCTACTTTTTTTGGGTTTTTTTTGGGCCAGGCCGTGTTGGGGTGGGGGTGTGTTCTCTAGGATTGGCAATGGGGCGGGTCGACCATATACCATTCCGACCCTAACATTGAAACCGCAGTACCAAACCTGCCATTAAACCCGACGGGTTTCAGAAACTAAAACACATCTCCGACCCTATCGTTTCCTGAGAAAACCCGTCCCCGCCCCGCCCAAGCAAATCCTTTCCATTTTACATCAGTTCATGCAGGGACGGAACAAGGATTTCAACTTAGGAGGGGCCAAAGTATGAATAAAAAAAATATTCACCATCAATGACAAGAATTTTCATTCGTGCCAATTAAGAAGTTGGTTTAAAATTTCATAACAAAAATAGATTGTTATAAGATTCCAAAAAAAAAAAAATGAAAAATAAAAAAATTCTATCTTCTTGGCAATAAATGGAGCACCTAAAAACAAAACCAAAAAAAAAAAAAAAAAAAGAAGAAAAAAAAAAGGAAGGTGAAATTCTTTGCTCCTATTTTCTTGCCAAGAAAACGACAAGAAATAAAAGAAAAAAAAATATTTTGTATCAAATCAAATAACCCAATTCAACTCAAAAATATATTATTGTTCCTTTGATTCATTTAACTTTGAAATTACGAGGACTAAGAGCACTCCCACGTTCTAGATCCTCTCTTTCTGCTTCCCATTTAGGTCTCCCCCTCTCCCCTCCCTCTCTTTCCTAGAAGAAAAAGAACCCTTGGATTGCCTTGCTTTTCCTTTTGTAGCCTCTTGTTATCTCGTCACTACTTGCTATAATAGTTCACCTCTTCCAAAGAACTACCTATCAACAAAATATAACTTATATCAACACCCTCATTGGGAGTTATACCTTGTGCATTAGTGGGATATGAGGTACATTGGATTAATGCAAGGGGTACAACCCCCAATGCATGGTGTTGATATAACTTATATCAACACGTGTTGATGGGAACATAACTGTATACATATATATAAAATAGTTCCACCAATCAAGAAACCAAATTGGGATATTGAAATTAAATTCTTTATCAAAATAAGTCATCCATGAATGACGGAGTTCTTTATTTTGAAGGAAGAAGGTTATTTGCCATACTTTCTAGTAATCAAAATAGTTAAAATATTGTGGAGTAATGTTGATGGGAATTTTTCTGGATTCATATAGTGGTTGTCCCTAATCAGGAGTGAGGATTCTAAGGATATAGTAAGTGGTATGGGAATAATAAGATTTTTCATCCTCAAAAGGATAATGTTTGAATATGGCTGATTTTGTTCCCTTTTCAATGATACATTGATACCAAAATTGTGTGTTCCTGAAATCTGTTGTAGGATATTGAAAATTTGGGGGAAAATATTGTTGAATTATATTAAAAATATCTTTATTTTGAAATTCCTTTTCAATTACCATGATAGGTAATTTTGCAGGTTTTGAAAAATATGGATTTTGATTTTTATGAAAATTTTTCTGAGAAATATTTTGAGATGGTGCAGTTGGAAATACTGCTAATGGCTCATGAGATCTCGAAAAAGTAGCTATTTCTTTACCACTCTTCTGAGAGCTCGAAGCTGCCAGAGCATAAGTCTATGACTTATCCACTGGAGTGAAGCACTGCTGTGTGTTGAGCTGTTGGTATTGTTCTAATGTCAATCCATGGAATGTATTTTAGGAGAGGAGCTTTTCTTCTTCTTCAATATATTGGTACCATTTTTTGGGTTCTGGGATATTTTGAGTTGGTTTTGGGTTATTGGATTGTGGTGGTTGAGCCTCTTGTGGAGCTTTGGCTTTATTTTTTTTTGGGCATATTTTCTGAGGCTGATGACCCTGTAAGAACTCATGAGAGAGAAAATCAGGGATAGAATTGTTATCCTCCTTTAATATGTTCTATATCAAAATAAAAAACTGAAAGTATTGCTTGCCATTTAGCAAAAATATGTTTTGAAGCTATATTTTTTACATCCTTTTGTAAAACCGGTTTTGCTTGCCTTGCAATCCACTCTTACCAAAAATTTTTGATTTAAAATATCATTCTGAAATTTTGAAATACATAAAACTATAGATAATATTTCCTTTTTTATTGTAGAATAATTCTTTTAGGCTGGATTCCATGTACCCGAATGATTTAAAATATCATTCTGTAGTTGCTTCTTATCCTTGATTTCATCAGCAAATTTGTTTGCAAATTGTATGGATCTTTCTATTGGGACTATGGTTCCTTGATGGATATGATGACCTAAGAATCTAATCCTGGTTTGGAAAAGATTAATCTTAGTGGGACTCAGTGCTAAACCATATTTTTTAATAAGATGAAAGAAAATATTAAGATGTTTCCAATGTTGTTCTATGGATTGTGAATATACTAAAACATTGTCAATATAAACTATGGTAAATTCAATGTACGGGTTAAATATTGAATTCATAATATTCTGAAATTCTGAAGGGGCATTTTTAAGGCCAAAGGGCATTACATTCCATTCGTAATGTCCAAAAGGCACAGTAAATGTTGTCTTTTATTTGTCCTTTTCATCAATCTGGGTTTGCCAAAATCCTGATTTCATGTCAAATTTTGAAAATGTTTTTGCATTATTAAGTCTTCCTAATAAATCTTTTTTATTAGGGAGAGGATATCTTATCCATTGAAGTGCATCATTGAGAGGTTTATAATTTATGACTAATCTTGGAACTCCTCGTTCTATTTCTGTTGCTTTAAAAACATAAAAAGCTGCACAACTCCATGGTGAGCAGCTTTCTCCTATCAAATTTTTATTCAGTATTTCTTGTATTTCCTTTTTACATATCTCAAGTAGTTTTTGGTTCATTTGTATTGGTCTTGCCTTTGTTGGTATCTGGTTTTCATTAAAATCCTTTTCATATGGTAGTTTGACAATATATTTGTTTCTAATGCCAAAATGTATGAGGATTATCCGAGCATATTGAAGATTTTATTTTTTCTTCAAATTGTTTTATGGCTTGCTGGAGTTTCTAATTTTCTGATTGTTTGTCAATCTGTTTGTACTGTATTTCATTTTTAAGATGATTTAAATGATATGTCTTTTGGATTATTAGATTAACTTGCTTCTTTTTTGGATAAATGAGTCTATTTTTTATAATATTAACATCCCTTATTGAAGGTGGATTAAGGAATTCAAATTTTGTCTTCCTATTTTTTTTTTATAAAAGTGGTGACGCCTTCTGTATCTACCTTTTAAATGGTTGTATGAGTGTGATAAAAGAAGTTCCTAAAATCACCTGTCTATCTAAATCTTTTATGAGAATAAATGTAGATTCTACGCACATTCCATCCTTGCATATATGGACATCTTCTAATTTATATTTTATGTTCAGTTTTGAACCACTAGCTGTGCTAAGTTGTTCTTTAGTCTTCTTATAATATTTTGTTGGAATCAATCCTTCTTGTATATAATTCATATCTGCTCCTGAATCAATTAATGCAGTAATATGAAGAATATATTCATTATTAATTACTAATTTTGTTCTTACATTTCACTTCTGGTATGTTATTGTCGATATTAATTGTAGGAAAGCTTGTTCTCCTATATTTTCTATTTCTTTGGTGATATCTTCCTCTTGTTGAGGTATAACTAAGTCAAGACTGTCTGTATTATTTGATATTGTTGGTTTTAATGTATCAATTTGCTCTTGTAAATTGTAAACATGAGTATTGGTTGAGTTTCTTAATTCTTTTATTTCTTCTTTTATTTGTTTAATTTCTTGTTTAAGGTCTTGTATGGTTGGTTCTTCTTCAACTTCCTGTTTAAATTTTTCTCCTAATATTCCTTTTAAATTATAGGTTCTTGGGACAACCTTCTTGGGTTCATTTACTGTTTCTTGAAATTTTTGTAGATACTCTCTTTTTAAAACTAGATCATGCATTCTATCTATTAATTTTTAGAATAAGGGATTGTTCATTATAATGGTTATATTTTATCATATTACAACATTTCTGGTTACAATCGTTATCACATTTCTATTCCTATTCTGATTTCTCTTCTGTAGATTCTGATGGTGTAGAATCATGATTTATTTTATGTATCTGATTTTCTTCTTCTTCAGAACTGGGGTTGTGTTCATATTCTGAGTCTGAGGTACACAAGATATTTGATTATTTGTTGTTTAATATCTTCATCTATTTGTAAAGCGTTAATTTTTTGTTTAACTCTACATTGTGGTTTATAATGTCCCTTTTTTCCACATCTATGGCATACTATATCCTGCTGATTGTTATGGGATTTCTTTCTATGGTATTTTTTATGGTTTGGTTTATGAGTATCCTCTTTTTTAGAATTTGAAAATATTTATGATCAGACAGTTTATTATGTCTTTTCCTATGATGCCTTTTATGGGATGAAGACTTAGGTCTATGGCCTTGATTTAGGTATTATTATAGATGTAAAACCAACTTATTCACAAAAGGATCCAAATTCTTTTCTACTATTTAATCGTTTTGTTTTCATTTGTTGTTGTAACTTAAATTGAGTGCATTGTTTAACACCTTCTTGATGTATAGTGCTTATTAAATAACCGTATGTTAAATTTTCCCAAGGTATAATACCTTTATGTTGTTCACTTAATTTTGTTCTTATGGTTTCTACGAAGAGTTTTGGCAATCCTGATATAAATTTTTCTTTCCAACATGGCTGATTGTTATGTGGTCTTAGAAATATTTTAGTTAGGAATATATCTTTATACCATCTAAAGTCTCCTAGTCTTTTGCATCGAAGATTTGACAGTATATCTGTGGTTGTATCTTTTATTTTTGATGGGTCTCCTATAAAATGCTTTGATATTGTAAATAATAATGTTGCTACTGCATCTTGGATTTCTTCTCCTTCTTCAGTTTTAATTACTACTCCATTTGAGTATGTTTTTACTGCATATAGTATGGTTTGTTTATCTTCATGGGAAAGGGTATAATCCCATCATCCTTTTAGTTGCTTGGTAAAACCTGCAACTAAGGATTGAGCTATAGCATGATCTGATATTTTTGGATTTTTTGTCTGGTAAGCAGAACTTACCATTGTCATTTCTTGAAGTGTATTGAGTATTTGATATTGTGTCATTCCATCTACATTCCATTCATATATTGTTCCTCTGTGGTATGAGGCTTGATGAAATTGGCCTCGTTCTTCTATTTACATATCTAGAAATGTTGGCCTTGGGTAAAATTTTTTATTGGTCTGGTTGTATGTTTTAGAGCATTAATTTTTTGTTCTTTACAATCTTGAAAGGTTTTAATTATATAGTCAGCTTCTGATTTGGATTCAACTATTTCTTGTTTTAATAGGAGCTATTGTTCAGCTTGTAGAAGGTTGAGGTTGAGATATTTCAGGAGCTACTCTAGATTCTATGATTTCATCTAATAATTTAATTTGATTATGTAATTCTTGATGTAACTTTCCTTTGCTCAATTGTGTAGTGAATTTAATTGGTATTTCATGAGGTATAAATAAAGGCTTTTCATCTTGCTGCTGGGGAAGTATATGTTCTGTTTGTACCATATTTTCTACTTTTGATAATTGTTCGGCTATTGTTTTAATATGTTGGTTTGTATAGTGATTTTGTTTAAATAATTTTTGTATATCTTTTCCACTGGGTGGATTTTGGGGGTCTTTTTTGATTTTAAAAGGTGAAGCTATCACAGTATTTTTATTATATTGAAGTATTATATGGTCTAGGGGTGATGTATTGATTCAACCAATTGATTATTTTGATATAATTGCCATGTGGTTGTTATTTTATTTGTAACCATTATATTCTTTTTGAATGGGTCTTCAATAGAATTAATTATCTTTTGCATATATTTGTTCAAACCATTTCAAAAAGCATATATAAAATTTATGAGTATTCATGTAATTATAATATTGTTCCTGTATATCTTTTAATTGACTACTGAAATTTTGGAAGAACCATTTTCATTTTTCAGTATTTTTTTATGAAAGGAATTTGGTCCTAACATATTCTTTATTTAAGATAAATTCTTTTTCTATGGCCATTAGCCCTGGTTCTTACATCTGGGACCGGGTTGGTGACATATTTTGATAAGTGTTTTCTTCAGAATTATTCTCATATTGCTCTGTGTGATAATAAGGATATGGTATGTTTGTATTGTGTACCCCTTCTAAATTTGTTTGCAATGTTGAATTATGACTTGGTATTGTGGGTTCAACTGGAGGCATGGGTTGTGTATGATATGGTGGATTTGGAAACAATTTGGTTTGTGTAGGATATGGCAGATCTGGAGGTTGTGGAAAAGGGTCTATACTCGAGGATCCTTGATGAAATATTCTTATAGGTATAGAGTTTGGAATGGAAGAGCAAGAAGCTCTTGATGATTTTGGTTTGTCTAGTATTTTTAAGGATTTAGATAGTCTAAAAGAATTATTAAATCTTATTCCTCTACTTCCATCAGAGTATTCTATTAACTATTTTATTTTTGTTCTTCTGATATTCCTTGTTGGCGGTGGTATGGATGAAGGGGGTTGTATTATATATGGTAAATTCCATAATTCTAGAAATTTTAATTCTGTCCATAATATTTTTTGTGGTATTATAACATTGGATTTATCTTTTATATTACTTTGTAATAATATTGTTTCTCCTTTTGGTGATTTTTTCCTAACGTCCGGTGTATTTACAAATGTGGTGAAAACCTTATACTGTATTTTTGATATTATGACAAGAGGGGGTGATCCATTTTTTATTTCTGCACCATGAATTTTAACATTAAGTGTAAAAACATCCATTATGTTCTCATCCTCTAAACTTACGGTGAAGTCTGGATAGCAATCAAAATATATTGGTCCTTCGTGAAGACCTGCTTAGATTCCTTCTAGAATGGTTTTCTTGAAGTTATTCCACCTACAGTCTCTTAATGCCATGATTAGAGATATGTTTAATCCATCTCTTTCAAGAGATTTAGCACAAATTTGAATTAATCCTACATGCAAGAATTGGAATTTATCTTTCTTATGTTTATTGATTGTTTTCTCATTTAATAAATGTATTGTCTAGTAATCTCCTTTGAGATGTATAGTTTTTTCTTGTGTCTTAACATTTAAATTTGCGAAATATTTAAAGCTTCCTTTATATATTTCATGTATTGGTACTTTAGGCATTTTCCAATTACTAAGATTTTTATTATCCATTTCATATTCTTTTTCCTCACTATTTATTATATTATCATTCGAAGAAGTTCTTAACGTCATAGACATACTCTTAGAAAACATGCTTATCTATAAATCCTATACCTAATCAGAGGTATCCAAGGTCTTACTATGGGACTTACACACACTCTGCCCTACTACCCAACGTAATTAGATAGAGAATTATAAACAAACATATATTCTACTCCATAGCTCTGATACCAATTACACCCGAGAATGAAAACATAATATAAAGTGAAAATTAGAATATAAAATGATAACAAAATATATAATAATTGGAAATATTATATTGAATATTAAAAACAACTTACAATATGATTGTACTGGAGATGAACTATTCCGAGAGGATACAAGGATATGATAGGGAAAGAATGGTAGGATATGATTAAGAGAGAAGGGGTTTTCGAATGGAATCTAGATATATCTTTTCTTTTACAAGAGGTTCCTTATATATATAGAAGGGCTATCCTACTATTACAATAATGGAGTCACATCCTTCACAAGTTTCACGTGAAAGAGGGTATTATCATGCTGAGGGAATCTCTGAGTGCTCTGCAAGTTGGTGAGGAATTATTATGCTGAGGAATCTCTGAGTGCTTTGCATTATGATGGGGTATTATTATGTTACTGAGGGAATCTCTGATTGCTCTGCAAGTTAGTGAAGATTACCCGAGTAAAAGCAAACCACTGTTTATTTCCCTTGTACTGAGCACCAGGGACAACCGACTGTAGCAAGTACTACTTTATACTGTAGCTTTGTCTCTTTATGGCTTCAGATTCTCGTGCTGATATGATGAAAAATATTGAATTATGAGTTTGTGATTTCAGTTGAGATTTCCGAATCTAGTCTTCAGGGTAGTGGGGAGAAGATGCCAAAGCAATCATCCTCATTATCTTGTGCAAGGTTTATGGATGGATTGGAGCCCTGGTCTTCTTGTTCATCTTCTTCTGAGTCAAAAGAGGATAAGGCTGCCTAAAGATATTTTTTAAGATCTTTATTATTAGCTGGAGCAGTTGCAAGCTTAGCCATAAGTTGACTTTTAGAAAGGAGAGACTTTGGTGATTCCCATAATCCTAGATTTATGGCTGAACGCTTATTGAACCATTCCTGTATTGCTGCAGGAGTGATATGATCTGTTCTCACTTTGTCCCACCATTTGACATGGAAGGATCTTCCCAAGGAGGGAAATACCTGTGTTGATATGATTTCATATTTTTAAAACATGATCCAAGCTAAACCGAAATTAGCAAAGAAAATGAATAATTTAGGAAAAGCCTGAAGATATGATGGGGGTTTGATATGTTCTTGGAAGATTGCATATGCTGCCGCCACATTAGCAGTCTATTGGGGAAGGATCTCCTGAGAGGGACCAATATATATATCTAGGTCAGCTCTTTTGATGAGTTCAGAGTGTTATAGTAATGATATGTATTTGAGAATTGAGATTATCGTGTTCACATACTTGGGTGCATTACTATTGCTGGTGTATATATTATTTAGTTGTTACTTTACCATCAAGAAAATTTTCATTTCTTAGTTAGTGCAATTAATTGGCTGGTTTCTTAAGTGAAGTATTACTTTATGGTGAAATGAATTTTGAGTTGCCTCTCTGCTTCTTGTGATAATAAGTTGCAAGCAAGGCAAGACCACTGTGGTCATTGTTATATATATATATTGGTGTTCGGATTTAGTGTTGAGGCGCTGTTTTCTCAGCACCGTGCTAAGGTGCTCCAGATTGCGACACGTGGCGTAACACCTCATCCAATGGCTGAAGCAAGTCCACTTGATAAAATGACCCCCACATGTGCGTTTTAACTCTCAAACGCAACCTTAACGGCACACTTCACCGTTACCCCAAAAAAAGCCATGGCATTCGGAGCTGGCATGTTCTTCTTTGACCTCTACTTCCACCAACGACTATGGCCGGCTCTAAGGAGGGGATCGATGATGGCAAGGCACCGACAGCAGTGAGCCGTCGATAGTAGTGGTCACTGGCAGGAGGGTTTTCTTAACAGCAGCTGTTGCCAAGAAAAACTCGACGGATCTAAGGTTGGGAGAGTTGTCGACGAAAAAGAGGGTCTCGATAGCGGTGTTAGCAGTGGCAGAAAGTCGACGGCGAGATCTGACGGCTGCAACAAGATCTGGTGGTGGTCAATGGAGGGTAAAGCTTCTCGATAGTTGGAGAGCTAGCTGCTAATGGTAAAAGATTCTGGGTTATTGCCGACAATAAGGGTGTTTAGATCTGTGTACGACTTGGGTATGAAGGTCATGGTTGTGGGTTGATTCATTGATCTGCATTTTGGGTTTCTTTTTGTGTGTGTGTGTGTGTGTGTGTATGAAGGTCATGGTTGTGGGTTGATTCACTGATCTGCATTTTGGGTTTCTTTGTGTGTGTGTGTGTGTGTGTGTGTGTGTGTGTGTGTGTGTGGTAAGAGATTCTGGGTTATTGTCGACAATAAGGGTGTTTAGATCTGTGTGCGACTTGGGTATGAAGGTCATGGTTGTGGGTTGATTCATTGATCTGCATTTTGGGTTTCTTTTTGTGTGTGTGTGTGTGTATGTGTGTGTGTGTGTGTGTGTGTGTGTGTGTGGTAAGAGATTCTGGGTTATTGCCGACAATAAGGGTGTTTAGATCTGTGTGCGACTTGGGTATGAAGGTCATGGTTGTGGGTTGATTCACTGATCTGCATTTTGGGTTTCTTTTTGTGTGTGTGTGTGTGTGTGTGTGTGTGTGTGTGTGTGTGTGAGATGAAAATGGGGTGTGTGTGTGTATGGGGAGGGGGTGTGTGTGTGTGTGTGTGTGAGAGATGAAAATGGGGTATTGGTCAATTTATAGCGGGGTTAGGTGTTGATGGCGGTGGAGTGACTAGGTGGTGGGTTTGACGCTGTGATGGAGGATTAGGGCTATGGGAGTGTGAGCGACAGTGAAGGCGATGGTCGACGAGGAGTGGCGGCAAGCATTGATTGGGGAATTGGGATGTGTAGGTGTGAGCGACGGTGGGTTCAGCGGGGTTATGGCCGACAACTTGAGAGAGGGATGGAGTGGTGGCTTCGACTCTATGCAAGCAGGCCACGGCGAGGTAGAACGAGCAGGGCTACAGCAATGATGTCGACGAGAGGATACCGATGCGCAAGAAGAAAACAAAGGAGAGGATCTGTGGGAGGGAGGAACTGCCCGCGAGGACCTCCTAGAAACCCATCACCACCAAATCTTGCTATGAAAGCCCAAACCTCGCTTCTTCTTCTTCATTTTTTTTTAAAGCCTATTATAAGTAATTTGTCCAAATCTTCAATGTTCTATTTATTTTTATTTTTATTTTTATTTTCTGTTGATGAATCAATGGCCGGAAAAAATGGAGTTGGCCAAGAGAGGGTGGGGTGGTGTGTGCTGCCCACCTAGCCCGAAAAATGCAAGTTGAGTGGGTGAAGCTTTCCTTTCAGTTGATGGGGAAATCCTAGGCATCAATGGGCAGGAGAAAGGGAATGGTAGGGGAGATCACAGGAGAAGGGGCGATTTTGGGGTAACGATGGTTTGCTTCCGTTAACCTTGCGTTTGGAGTCAAAACGCACATGACTGGTGTCGTTTTATCAAGTGAACTTGTTTCAGCCATCGGATGAGATATTACGCCACGTGTTGCAATCTGGAGCACCTTGGCACGGTGCCAAGAAAACAGCTCCTCAGCATTGAATCCGAACACTATATTGTATGGTTGGAAGTTATCATATCCTTCGTTTCTAGTTCTTGAGGGAATTGGGAAATAATTTTGAATCCAAAATCTGACATTAGTAGAAATGGACCGCGCTGGAGAATTTTATTATCTTTGAATTAGCTGTAATCTTATTTATCATTATTATTACTAGTTATAGCCCAAGTGTAACAAATAGCATTCATTATATAAAAAGGATAAAATCTTTGCAATAGATCCATTTATCTGTGGGTCTTATATATAGCAAACGTAAAAAGTATATATATATAAACATAAATATGAACGTCTTATAACCACAAAAAAAAAAAAAAAAAAAAAAAAGAAAAAGAAAAAGAATGCAGTGCATGAGTGAAAAAAAAAAAAAAAAAAAAGAAAGGTAAAATGACTCATGCGGTGTGAGAGGGAAAAAAATTCCAGAAAAAAAAAATAATAATAAAGGTGTAGAATGACTTGTCTGGTGTATGATGGAAAAGAAAAATCGTACAAAAACAACTCCAAGTATATGTAAAGACAAATCGAAGATAAATAGCTTAATATAGAGAGTGAAAAAACAAGAAGGACGAAGAGAGGCAGAACTCTTAATATTGCATATGCTTCGCTATCAAATTAATAAACAATGCATGCATAAAAATAAAAATAAAAAGAAAAAAAAACTCTAGCTTCTCACACACAGCTCTGAACAGTGAACACCCATATGCCTCACCCCTGTGGGAAACCACTAGGGTTAAAGGACCTGTACGTACGTATTGCGTTGCAGAATTGTAAGATCTGTGGGAGAGCTTGGTAATTAGCTCGTACAACTTACCATTAAATACGCTATGGAGTCTTCAAGTGAGCTGCATTTCAATCCTGCCATTTGGTCCACATTCGGCGCTGCCCTATTTACCACGTCCTATTTGGCAAACATTTTTGGTCCACTAGGGGAAACTCTAGGAGACCTTGTTGGGGAAGGATGTTCTAATACGAGATATTCCAGACTATCTTGCATAATCACGGTCCTTTGTCGATGATATGTGTATATTCATGTCTACACGTCCATAAATGATTGTGATATTAGGAGATACTCATTTTTTGTGTAGATACCATAGAATTCCTCAGTTTCATTAGATATTTGCTTGTGGCTTTAATGAGGAAAACTGATAGCCCACGAGGTTCTGTAAACCTAAAAGCTTTAATTTTGATTGTATGCTCTAACAAGATATTTAATCTCTCTGAAAACTGTGTCATAAAGTTGTTCTCCACACTAGCATGCACGGCCGCTACTGTTGGTTTCATTGCACGGCCACTACCACCGAGACTCCCAGTCGTCTTCTCCACCACTGCAGCCTTCATAACACTGTGCTAAATGATTTCATCACCACTTTGCCAACACTGCAAAAACCAATGAATACCTCATTTTCACTCGTTTTAGGGACCTTTTTTTAAAATAAAACAAAATAAAAGCCCTTTTATTACATAATGTGAGCTAGAACTGAAAGGTAGCCAAAGGATTGACATATGAGAGATGAAAGAATGTGAGAAAAGCAATTTTTTTCCATTGTTCGAATAAGTGTAGGAGTAATTTTAATATTTAATTGGAAAAAGATCAATTCTTCTTGTAATATAATCGTAGACTGAGAAATAAAATAAAATCAAGCAAGTCATTTATAGTTTTCAAAAGACTTATGTATTTATTTATTGAGACAGACAATGCATCTAAAAAAAAAGTTTCATGGGGTTGGACTTAGCTTGTTACCTGATTGGGTATTATTAAAAAAAAAAAAAAAAGAAGGTGTTTTTTAAGTTCTAACCTTATGCAACTTGGGCCTTAGTAGATTTAACTGAGAAAAAAAAAAGAGGAGCTTGGTTTTCACTTTCACGACTTTAATGTCTGTCGTCATGGAAAGAGTACGTGTGTTAGAAATAGCAGGAGCAAGCAGATGAGGCTGATCGATTCCAGATGACTCTTAATCCTTTAGCCTCTAGCTATTGAACTGCCTATCTTGGATTCTTAAATGACATTAATTATTGAGCAAATGCCCAGTGGAAAATTCTTATGGACTCCTTGTTTTGAGACTTTTCTTTGGAACAGTAACGTGTCAAGGAAATGAAAACTGAACAATTCCATTGGAGTATTCACGAATCATCTGACTGGTCTAATCCCACTTTTTGGAACGTTTCAAACTGAGCTGAGAGAGTACTATTTGATGGTCTTAACTAATTTGATTGTCCTAATCTTTTAGGGTGCATTTATGATATACCTTTATGAGGGTAGGCCTGCAATGACACCCTTTTCGTTAAGTCCGCACCTCTCATGCATGGCTTATTTTATAAATTTTTTACTCACTGTTACTCGTGGAGGGTGTGGATTTGTCATAAGGACCACGAATTAATCCACTGTTCAAGGCCAAAATTTTCTCATCCAATAGCATGATTCAGCCTCTCTCTCTCTTATCAATTTTTTACTCACTTTAACTCATGGAGGGTATGGATTTATCATAAGGACCACGAATTAATCCACTGTTCAAGGCCAAAATTTTCTTATCCAATAGCATGATTCAGCCTCTCTCTCTTATCCATTTTTTTCTCATTTTTACTCATGGAGGGTGTGGATTTATCACAAGGACCAATAATTAATCCACTGTTCAAGGCCAAAATTTTCTTATCCAATAGCATGATTCAGCCTCTCTCTCTTATCCATTTTTTTCTCATTTTTACTCATGGAGGGTGTGGATTTATCACAAGGACCAATAATTAATCCACTGTTCAAGGCCAAAATTTTCTTATCCAATAGCATGATTCAGCCTCTCTCTCTCTCTCTCTTATCCATTTTTTACTCACTTTTACTCATGGAGGGCGTGGATTTATCATAAGGACCAATAATTAATCCACTGTTCAAGGCCAAAATTTTCTTATCCAATAGCGTGATTCAGCCTCTCTCTCTTTTAATATAAAGCGTACCTGATGCAACTTTATATCAAATGCATGTATCTCCAAAACTCTACTTTACTTGTGACTAGTGTTTTATGATGCCGATTGTTGGATTAGTCAACTTCATGTGTAGGTCATGTATGCTTATAAACATCAAGTTAATCCAAGATTTAGAATTGGTTCACCCATAAATATCTATAAATGAACAATTGGATTGATGAAGTACAAAGGCTTACATGGCAATAATAGAGTGATCTTATGAGAAATCATACATGTGCTCCATGAGACTCTGGTGGAAGCTTCTGGTGGGGAAGTCATTGATCTGGACATATATGTATGCACCAATAATTTACTCTTTAATTGACGATTAGAATATAAAAAAATTATTGAACTAATGATAAAGATAAGAGAGAGTAACGATATGTGTTTAGGGAAAAAAGGGGAAAATGTCTTATTTTTAAGTTTGTGTGGGTAAAAAATTAATTCTAATTAAGGGTCAAACTCATAAACTAAAAAGTTAAAAAATATATTTTGAAGGGTCAAAATTTTAAAATCTCAAAACTCAATATAAAAATAATAATAATAAAAATAATTAGGACCATACGTATTAAAAAGTTTTGGCTTGGACCTAAGAAACCATGAGCCTAATATGAAAAACCTATAACCAAAGCTCCCCTATGTTGTATTTGGACTAAAAATTTATAGGAGTGATTTGGATTAAGATGAGATTTTATTGTAAATTATGGCGATGGTAGTAGTCACGGATGAGGGATTTCAAAACTAAAATATCATCTTAACCCAAATCCCCTTACAAATCCTTTATCCGAAAACACTATTATTTTATTTTTTAAAATAAAATTTTTGATTGATTAATCCAACTACCTCGTCATTTGGATAAAAAGAATTCTTGAAAAACACGTATGTAGTTGAAAATGATGAGAATGGGCATATATGCCAAAAAAATATATATAACATATAATACAACCCTTAATTAATAAAATTGAATGAAGTATATGGTTCTACTCCTCAAATGAATTTAGCAGATATTTCAACCTTGGATGACTATATAATTAGGATTTTGGCTCTGTTGACTTGAGTTGAACTTATGCCATATTGATAATCCTAGCAGGATTGGAGGCCCCATGGGGAGGAGCAGTAAATCCCTAAAAATAGGCACAGAGCCCGAAGATCTACATAGGCCAAGGGTGGTACTCAGCTAATGAATCCAACAAGCTCGTGGCTATATGGCCCCACATCACGGGGCTTGTCTAGCATTTTATTTTATTTATTATTATTTTTTTTTTTGTGTGTGAGTACATGAAAGGGGAATGCTCCCATTATCTTTTTATGATTATCATATATAAGAAATCCCTAGCATGGCAAAAGATTTCCATTACTTGAAAATCCGCATTTTCCCAATCCCAAAAATACAAATGGAATTCTAGATAATTCATTGGGGCAAATATTTTAACGCATACCTCTGTATTTTCATTTTTTTTTTGGGGTGGGGGTGAGGGATTAAGCTCTTCAAATTGATTTATATCATACTTTATATTCTGGTAGGATGATATAGGCCATGCTAAGTAATTCTAACTAAGCTATTTGAGATGCTAATTTACTTTACGATGGTTGAAATCATTTTTTTTTTGTTTAAAACAAAAAGAAAAAAGAAAAAGAAGGCTAGGCAATTAATAGTCTGCCTCGTAACTTTTATTTTCAGAGCTGTCAACAACAGATGTCAATACGACAACCACTGTGGCCAGTAATTTTCATCTACAAAAGCGCTAGTGAGCTCTATGTCAGCAATGCATGCAGCTGTACGTACGTAAACGGCGTGTGCGCCACTATAAATGGACATGCACGAATTTAAATTAAAGCTCTGCACGTACGCGTTCGGATTCGGTGCGGAGGTGATATTTCCTTGGCACCGTGCCAAGCTGCCTCCGATTGCGACATATGGCAGTTGTTTCTCATCTAACTGGTAGGAAAAATTTCTCTTGATAAAACGACCCATTTAGCTGTGTTTTGGTTCCCAAACGCACATTAACGGCGCAGCTCACCGTTACCCCTCAAAACTCTGCTCACCGTCATCTTCTCCTTCCCCCACTTCCCCTGCTCCTCCTTCCCCACTTCCCCTGCTATTCGCGCCGGTGTGAAGATCGGCGGAAATCCAAAGGTGACTAGAAACTAGATCTAATGCTCGCGAGTGATGGTAGAAGCGATCAACGTCAAGGAGAGTTCGTTGCCATCCAATTGAGTCGGGATTTCCCCCCTTCTCACGTTGCGATTTAGGGAAGCCCCTTACCAGTCCGGCGAAAAGCCCCTTATCAGTCTGGCACACCAATGGCCCTTCACGACGACAGCAACCTGGATCTAAAACGCGATTCGGTGAAGATCTGCTGCCCTTCCCTCCCTCCCCTCCTTCCTTCTCCACGAAAAAAAACAGATCTACTCACATCCGGTGAAGTCACACCGCCGAATCCGGTGAAACATACCGCCGACAGACAGAGGTACACCCTCCATATTTCAGATCTGGTGTTATTTTCTTTTCTTTCTTTTTTTTTTTCCTCTCCAAACCCTCACTGTGTGCCCCTCTCCATCTCCATTCAATCTGGTGAAGATTGTCCTATGCCGTAAACATTCTCTCTCCATCTGACGACATTCTGGCGGATCCGACACTCCCCGCCGGCGACCTGAGTTGTGGTGCGATGAACTGCTACATATAGGAGAAGAAAACAAAGCCTGAAATAAAAAAAAAAAAAAATGAAGAAGACAAAGAAAGAAGACAGCCCTGGCCGGCGATATTCATGGTGGCTTATGAGCAAGCCATCACTGATGAGGACCTCCCAGAAACCCATCACCGCCAAATCCTTGGAATGAAAACCCAAACCCTCGCTTCTTCATTTTCGTTTTTTTTTTTTTTATTTTTTTTTTAAAGCTTACTGTAAGTAATCTGTCCAAATCTTTAATGTTTTATTTATTTTTGTTTTTCTTTTCTGTTGATGAATCAATGGCCGAAAAAATGGAGTTGGCCGGAGGGGGTGGGGTGGTGTGTGCTGCCCACCTAGCCGGAAAAATGCAAGGTGAGTTTGTTAAGCTTTCCTTTCCGTCGATGGGGAAATCCTAGGCATGAATGGCAGGAGAAAGGGAAGGCAGGGAGATCGCAGGAGAAGTGGCGTTTTAGGGGTAACGGTGGGTTGGTTCCGTTAACGTAGCGTTTGGGATTCAAAACGCACATACCTGGCGTCGTTTTATCAGGTGGAGCTTCTCCCGCCGTTGGATGAGGTGATACGCCATGTGTCGAAATCTGGAACACCTTGGCACGGTGCCGAGAAAACACCTCCTCAGCACTGAATCCGAACGCCTGCACGTACACGGGAAATTAATTGAGATCGAGGTGATTCGATTGGGTCTACCATTTTTTTTTTTTTTTGGGTATGTAAAAGCAAATGATTTATTATATTAAGGGCATTTAGGCTCCAATCTACAAATGTGGACTATTATAATCATAGGTATATCCCGAAAAATTTTTAAATCTTAGGTACACATGATTGCACAAAAGACAATATATACCCTTCTAAACAATACATTTAAAGGTAAAATAAAAACACAACAGCCCCAAGCTGTCAAACACGGCTCGCTTCTTATGCAAGCCAGTCAAACACGGCATGCGCTTACCTCTGGTGCACGATGGAGACGCTGGCGAATCTCCGGTGCAAATCGACTCACCTCATCATACCCGTCGAGAGAGAAGACAAGCTTCGTTGTGTAACTCTTCCAGCATCGTTGTACCTGAAGCTCGTTGGACATCATCAACCGGAGAAAAATGGCCTCATCGTCCCTGTCGAGAGAGAAGACGAGCAGCGGTGTGTTTGTCGTGTAATTCATCGTGTAACTAATTCTGTACATTCGAAGATGATTTTCCCACATCAACAAAAGGTGAAAAAAATGGCAAAAAAAACGTAAGATTTTATTTCCCTTCTGTGATTGTGTTGGATTGTTGGAGAGTTCGTTTCTTTTGAACGGATTTTCGCTGTATATGTAACTAAACCTAGGGTTTTTGGATTTCTGATTTTGGGGGTTTTTATTGAAATTCCATGTAACTGAGGGTTCCTTCATTTTGGACCCATTAGTTACATTGGGTTTGTTTGATTTTGGGTTTCTGAATTTGGGGGTTTTTGTTGTTCGTGTAACTAAACGATTTTGGGGTAATTGGGTTTCTGAAATTTCTTATAATATTAGTTACATTGCATGTAACTAATTGAAATTCCATGTAACTGATTGGAATTGGAAAATGGAGGATTCCTTCGTCTTGAAATTCCATTTAACTGATTGAACGTTTTTTAAAGAGCCATGGCCGTTGCTGCCATTGTCGCCGGCCATGGTTCTCTTCTTTCTCTCTGGAAAACTCATCTTTTTTTTTTTTTTTTTTACAACGTACTGACGAAAACACATGTGTATAGATACCAAAAATGGGAACCGTTATAGGAATCTGAATGGGATGCGTTTGATTTCAGAAATCATGGTTGGGTTTCCCATTTAAACCCTTGCCATATATGTTTAAAAGAGCAATGCTGGTATTCATAGCCACATATTTAGCAGCTGTCTAAAAAACGTTGCCCTTTGGGTTGTGTAGTGGACTTCACGCTAAAAGAGTTTTAATAAGTGACTTGAAGTTGGAACAAACCCCAAATCATCTACCTCCCGCTAATTTCCCCTTATATTAATGGAGTTTACATCTTTAATTTAAAGCTCATAGAGATGATCGAGCAACCAACCCCCCCAACCCCCATACAAGCAAATAAATTAATTTACCATTATATGATTTTTTGCAATTCTTTCCCTACTTCACAGCAAGAAGATAAAAGAAAAACAATTAATTAACAACAAATATATGCACATTTATTTATTTATTTATTTATTTTTTATAAAAAACGAGAAGAGCTAGAGAATGATTACATTGTGGAAAAATCAAATGTCTTTAAAAAAAACCCAAAAGAAAAACTCAAGCTATGTATAAAAGAAGCTCCTCTACAATTGTCGGTTGAGCAAAAATATCTGAATGAGAAAGAACTCCACAAACAATGAAGTTGAGGTCCTGCGCACCCGCTCAGTCTCATGTCCCTCCACCCATGGTTATAATTGGTTTTCTATTTTTTTAAATTAAAAATTAAAAAACACGTTTATATATGTCTTATTTTTTGCACAATACTAAATAAATTTTGGAAAAAAAGAAAGAAAAAAGACTGACTATCTAGTAATAAAATCATGGTAAATTGTAGAAAACCCTTGAAGTATTGGGGGGGAGGGGTGGGGTTTAGCAAACAGGGTTAGCAAACAACCCCCTTAAATTAGCTAAGTGACTAATTTTTGTCGATTTTCATTAATGGCGGGTTAGCAAACAACCCCCTTAAATTAGCTAAGTGACTAATTTTTGTCGATTTTCATTAACAGCAAGTGACGATGGGCACATTGACAAAAATTAAAACATAAGGGAGGCACATTGACAAAATTAAAATATAAGAGAGGTTATCTGCAGATCCCCTCATAGTTTAGGGGATTATCTGCAGTTTACCCTAAAATCTGACTAAACTAATTTTCAATTGTCAAATTTTTTGTGTTTACCGAATAGGCCCTTAGCATTCTGGCCCCAAGCCTCCAGTGCAAGTAATTAACATCACGTCTCTTGGCCTTCCTGATCTTCCTACCCTCTTCCACCTGTACAAAACTCTCTGCCATACGTTTTTAACTTCTAAGTTCGACCTCTTATCTAACCTTCAATTCTGGGCCTCTCTATGTATTGTAGGGTTACCTGCCTTTGTTTTTTCCTTTTAATGAAACATTTGGGGTTACTTTAAATATACATTGATATCATACAATTTTCAGAGAATTGGACTTGGTCCAAGTTTCTAAAATAGTAAAATCCTTTTTCTCCAAGAGCCTTTGGCCAATTTTTGTGAAGGAGGACGTGACTGGTCCCCGGCGGGGACCGATTCATGTCTAGACTCAAATTAGGATGCCTATGGAATTAGGAAACTTTCCTTTTCCTTTTTCTTTTTCTTTTTTGATACGAGGAGTGACCCGTCAATTTATTGTCAAGATTAACTCCTAACTTAGTTGATTGGTAAACTTCCATAGGCACATGCATCGCATATTCAACACATATGCTAGGTAAGTTACAAGACTTACGTACGTCTTGGGCATGTGGCCCATAGAACTCGCAAGCAGGATTTCGGAATTAATACCTAACACCCGAACCATCTGAACTAACCCCATGGGTTAAAATTAGGAAACAAGACACCCTTGTTTCCGAAAAACTTCATGTTTCCTTGTTGTAAACTTAAAAGTTGATTCAACCATACCCCACCAAAAAAAATAAAAATAAAAATGCCCTTAAAAGTTGATACCTCCACACAAAAAGTGGAACCTTTTGAATCAAATGCCCTTATTTCTTAGATTCTACCATTGCTCCTCTTTCTAAGACCAAGAAAATTGACTGCTGTCCCATTAAAATTAACTTGTTGGAGATATGATTACACTTTAAGGGGGGTGGTCCCTGGCCATCAACGTACGTACTTCCTTCTATATATTAGAAGAATTCGGCTTTGACAAAATATTAGGCCCTTCTTACCCCCAATTAATTGGCCATTTTACATCTTGTGGAGTGACTTTCACTTTTAAGAGGGGAAAATTTATCACCTAAATTACAAGGTCTGTAACTCTTTCAATTATCATCCATTCGAAAGAAAAAAATATGTCACGCCGTGACAGAGTCAAATTGTGAATTGTCATGTATTGGGTAGAAATCATTTTTAATTAATGCATGAGAAAACATTTCATTTCAAGGCAACATGTGGAATTCAGCTGAGACATCATCTCTTTCAACCACACTACAAATAGATCTCTCCCAAAAAAAAAAAAAAAAAAAAAAAAAAGCCACTATATATCAATCTACCATATATAAATTACTAGTAGGGACCGCATAATACCTGGGAATTCCAAACTCTAGATGTCTTATTGGTCAAAAGAAAAAAAGATAATAACAATTTATATACTTAGTGACAACTGATGACCCTTTAAGAAAGGGTTTCAAATTTTAAAATGAATAAACATGGATGAAAGAAAATTATTATAAAAAGAGAGAGAAACATTTGTGGGTCAAAAAGTAAGGTAAAGAAAGAGTTTTTGAATGAAAGATTTTTAAACCACCATGTCAGCATAACTTTATATAATATAATAATATAATAATATAATATAGGACTCTGTCCCATTCTAATATTTGTTGTTCAAATACCTCTTAATACCGTTACACTCACGTTTTCTAGGAATGATACCCCGTAGATCCGATCCCATCACGTCAAGGCAACCCGCATGTACCTGTGTATGTGTGTGTGTACACACACACACATATATATATATATATATATAAGCGAGAGAGACAGAGAGAGGGACCAGCTTTCTATATATCCTGCTTATACCAAGTTAATCAAGAGAGGGCGGGGCTCAGCTTTCAGCTTTTAGTGGTTGCAGAGAAGAGAAGGCAGGATGGTGTGTACTGAATGTATGCTACCACCTTAGAACCCCACGTCTATGTTTGCATTTTTGGCCTTATCTAGAGAGAGAGAGAGTAGTCCTCATACTAGGGATCAGTAGTCAGGAGGAGGCGTGGAAAGGGTAGGCATATTGTCAGTTGTGTAGGAACAAGTCTTCCGGGACCAGATAGAGACCTTTGATTCCTCTCTCTTTTTTCCTTCCTTCTTCTTCGTGCATCTTCTTCTTCCAACCGACACCCTCTCTCTCTCTCTCTCTCTCTCTCTCTCTCTCTCTCTCTCATACACACACACACACATTAATTCACTTTGTTGCACCCCAAAAGTGAAGTAGAGGACCTTACAACTCTCTCTCACATATTCACTTTGTTGCACCCCTAAAAGGGACCTATAAAAGAACCCTTACACCCTTCTCTTGCATGTCACGCCTCACTAGCTCACTTCAGGCCTCTCTCTCTCTCTCTCTCTCTCTCTCTCTCGCTTTGTTTGTGGTCCATTCCATCGCACTCGACCCAGCCAGAGCCATATATATTAGATAAGACCCAAGTTTTGGGTTCATATATTGATTTTAGAGAGGAACCAAATATGGAGTGGAATGGCAACCTAAGAGCCTTTGTCACTCGACCAGATAATTCCTTCAGCTTCCTCTACAACTATAACTATGACCAATTTCCAGGTATAACTAGCTCATGACTCCGTCAGCTTAATTACTCACCCGCTTCATGCCATTCTTCTTTGCTTTTGAAGTGCTTGGAATCAACTTCCACAATTTCAATGACTTCTAATCTACCTAGCTAGTAGACTAGCTTTTCTTACATATACTTCTGTGTAAAGTCCCTTCCACTATATATATATTAATATGTGTTCTTTCTTTATTGTGGAATGACATATGAAAACTAAGAAATCAAGAATAATTCTATTTTGGGTGTAATTTTTACTCTCTTTAATAATATATATATATCTTCTTATGCCCATCCAAAAAAGGAAAAGAAAGGAAAAGAAAGGATAAAAATTAAGAAGTCACATATTCTTTCTTTGAATTGTACATTCTAAATATTGTTGGCCTTCTGATTTTAGGTATGGAGGTGAAGCATCCGGCAGTGCTGGATAGACCACACACGGCGGTTTCTGTGACGGACAAGAACATATATGGGAATCAGGAGAAGAAGAAGCGCTTGACGACGGATCAGCTGGAGTCATTGGAGATGAGTTTCCAGGAAGAGATGAAGCTGGACCCAGATAGGAAGATGAAGCTAGCAAGGGAGCTCGGCCTCCAGCCTCGGCAAATTGCCGTTTGGTTTCAAAATAGGCGGGCTCGGTGGAAGAATAAGCATCTCGAGCGCTTATACGAAGTGCTCAAGCAGGATTACGATGCCATCTCTAGGGATAAGCAGAAGCTCCAAGAGGAGGTTAGCCCAAGTGCTTGCAAAACCCTAGTTCTTTCCCTCATCATGCAGCCAGCTAGCCTATGCACATTACACAAAAATTTATGGAAAATGCTGTTTTTCTTTCTTATTTTATTTTATTTTATTTTATTTTTGTAGAACCAATATGGATAATGTTGTTTGATCCATATATATATTGAATTTGGAGACTCTGTATGTCTTTTTTCCTATAAGGATCTTGTAAAACTTTTTATGGCCACTAGATCATTTGGTTTGTAAATAAATAAAACTAAATAAAGAATCATTGAATCATCAAAGTTTGTAAGCCATGAAAAACCCTACAAGATCCCTTTAAGAAAACACCTATAGAGGATCCAAATAAAATCTCATAGACATGGCACATTGCGATATGTTACAAGAATCAAACTCTTCAAATTCAAAATATAATTTGACATGCATTTGAGCCTAATTTTCTCACCCAAGTTGGATGTTAATTTGTGGTGTAGGTTTGGAAATTGAAAGCCATGCTAACGGAGCAAGCCGTGAGGAACCAAGTGTCCACCGCTTATACGGACATCTCCGGCGAAGAGACAGTGGAAAGCACATCGGGGGCAATTGGCAGCGGTAGCAAGCCGCGGGGAGGGAGTCACCAGCAGATTCCTGAGTGCAACTATCATTTCAACGTGGACGATGATTATAATCCGGTATCGCCACCATACTGGGGTGTTGTTCTGCCTTCTTATCCGTGAATAAATTGGTTAGCGCTCTGTTAGGGTTTGTTTAGCTTTGCGAGATTAAATTACCTTGTTAATTTTCTAGCAGAGGCACAAGGTTGGAGATCGAACTAGCATTGCAGTCAACTTTGCCTCCTCGGCAGGATGGCTTAGAATTTCCTTCTGTGTTATTTTTTTTTAATTTTATTTTTCTCTCTCTCTCTCTTGTAATTTATGTGCTTGGGCAAGTGAGACCACCATCATTAGCTTCTTGTTAGGTATATACTAGATAAATTTATCAGTTCCTTTTTTTTTTTTTTAGCCTAACAATATGAGAACATACACTCACCTACCTAGAGTCAAAACCAAAATTTTCATAAACTTTACACTTTATTGAGATAGGACATGCCACTAAATTCAAAAGCTATTGACCTTCCTTATTTTAGTTCAAAGAATAATGCTACATTCCCCGATTTCATGTATCGTTCACTGATCTACCATCTACCTTTCGGGGGAAAACATAAAAAGAAAGGAGGAGGAGGGAGACTCTCCTTTGCCTGTTAATTACTAAATTACCATTGATGCATGCGTCAATACCTTAAACAAAGGAGGTTGATGAAAATAATAGTTTTCAAGTTCATTAAAAAAAAAAAAAAAAGAGGAAAATCAAATATCCCAGTTATTCCTACTTCACCACTACCACATCCTGTAAAAGGAGTGGGTAAATTTAGATGGTAGCCTCAACATTTTTTTTTTTATATTATTAACACTATTATCATCCTCGTGAACCAATTTACGTTTTTTTGGTGAGTGCAGGAGTTGGAAGTCCAACATGACCCAAAAATATTTGTTTAACTCACACGCTACCCATATAAACATAAATACACGTGTGAAAAGGATTATTCAAGTTTAGGATATCCCGATCTATTCGATACGATTATTGTCGTTCATGAGTGACACGTGCATATTCGTATGCATGCATGTATCACTCACAGATGGTCGTAATCGTACGAAATATTTTGTATGCACATATATAAGCATATTATTTATTTTTTAGTATGTGATTTACACGATAGCCACTGATGTACATATTTTTTGTTAATGATTTCTTCTCTTCTTTTTCCTTTCTTTTTTTTTTTTTTTTTTTAAGATGTTTGAAAATAATTTAAAATAGGCAGATAGATTGATTCCCAGACATATTGAGAATATATACCCAAACACGACCTAATCCCTTTTTAAACAGGATATGTGTAGCCTATTTAATAATCATAATCAAGTCATGTTTGTGTTTGAAAAGTTGATATGATTACTATTCAGATTGTATTAAAGTTAACACATATACACAAATATCTCGATATGACACAAACATGATCCGCAAATATGAATTGTCACCCCTGGGTGCGTTAAATACTCCAATGATATCTTGATATACAGAGGCAATTCAAAGGGCACAAGGCAGGTTATTAAGGACTGATTAGTGAGTTCATGAGGTGGCCGTGTTTGCATTGAGATGAGATACAGGGGAGGATTCTGCCATGACAAAGGAAAAAGAAAAAATATTGCTTTATCGCTCTGTTTGAATCTCAGAAGGAGCAAATGGGAAAAATTGTTAAGTTAAAGCACTTTGAACTTTGTTGAACTACTCATTTTTCCCTTAATCCTTTGTACTTTTCACTTTCTGTTTGAATCTCAGAAAGAGCAGGAGGCTGTACGATAATGAATATCAAATTCCACCATGTAAAATCCCAATTGTATGAAGATGAGGGGAGACTGCACCAGAGCCAGCCACCCCCACCCCAAACCCAACCAAGCTCGTTTAGATACATAGTGACCCCTATGAAGCCAACATAAAGGTGTGTTTAAACAGAGACCGCATGTGTTATCAAATCCACCATCAAGCTTAAGCTGGTTCTGGGGTGGGGAATTTAAGTCTCAGTTGATACCATTTTCCATTGTGATAAAGTTACCTATCCCACAATTTTAATTATAAAATAAAATAAAATAAAGGAGGTGAGGATGAAAATACTTATTCAGCGAACTTTAAGAGTGAAATCTACCATCAACAATTAAGCTACCATAGAAAACGTCATCTCAGAGTAGTAGATGGTGCTAAAACAAAATGGCACCACTCAGATTTCAGGTGAAAATCTAAAAAGCATTCCTTAGCCATCTCATAAAGTACCGGAGTATATGACTTGAGATAGGCAAAAGCCAAGGAATTTATTTGTAACAAGAGTGCTTCAAAGTACATCCAAAATTATGAAACTGCCCAAATGCAAACATAAAATATTTTCGAAATTAAAACTGCAGTTGGGCAATTTCATTCATATTTTATGCAGCAAAAAAAAAGTCGGGCAATTTCATAATTCAGAATGGCAGTTTTGTATCGCAATTTCATAATTTGGAATGGTAGTTTCGTATTTGGATACTCTAGTCTAATGCGTTCTTACTCGCCAGTGACACCATGTCATGGTCACAATGCCAGCCTTTTTTTTTCCACCACCTTTCACGCAGAGTAAATTAATCACTGGAGCTCTATTTATAACAGTCAAAATCTTTAAAACCAAAGAAATCTCAACAGCAACAACTATGAGTGCGAAGTATAAAAAAGGAAATGGGGAAAATTTTGGCTAACAAGGCCAATCAATCCTTAAAAACCCTTCTAAATGAACAAACTCTTAGCTACTACTCTCACCTGTGAGAAAATGAGAAAACACCAGCAGCTCAACGCTTTCCACCACCACCTCCAAGTTTAGGACCCTTTGGTGCAGCACCCTTGGGAATGCTACCCTTAGTCTGTGTCTTCTGCACCTTGGCCATCACTTCAGCCTTCTTCGCCTTCTTTTCGTCCTTTGTTTTCTTTATCCTTTCCTTAATCTCACTACACAAGACATATTCGTTAGTAGGGATAAAGTTCCATACATTACTTAAAAAAGCATCAAAATAAATTAAAATGTCCTGATCAAGGAACTCTACACAATATAAGGATGTTTGAAAACACTACATTAACTATTTAACATTACATGATAATATCACTAATGCCCAAAAATATTTAGGTATAAACCGAGGCTTGGTCACAAAGCTCGTGAACTGTACAGCGCACAAGAAAATGTTAAACAACGCACCGTAGAGCAGCTTCCCTGGCAGCATCTCGAACTTCTGCCTTCTCAGTTCTTTTCTTCTGGATTACCTCCAATGTGGCACCAACTATGGACCTAGAGTAAGGCTTCTTGGTGGTACGTCGCCTCTTCTTTACAGCCTCTTGGGCTATATCCTGTGTGATGTTAAAACACAGGCACATTCAATTAGTGATTAAGCTTGCAAACCAAAAAAATTAAAATTGGTGAATTTTTTTTTATGTGAGAGAGAGAGAAAAAGAGTTGTATCTTAGCCTAAAAAACACAGCACCATAAATTGGCACATAGCACTAGATTAGTGGTGCTAAACAAGCAAGAAAAGCCCTTAATTAATATATTGGTATTCCCCTGCTTTTGGTAGCTGGTCAGATGTTTTGTTTTGCAAATCTGGTAAGGCCCATCAATCTAAGCTTATATATCAATTGTGTAAATATAGTAAAATTAGATGCCCAAAATAAACTGCCCAACGCAAGTTTGGGTGGGCCTATTTCCACACCCTTTTTTGCTAATCCACTCTTCCATGACTTTTTGCTAATCCACACCCTTTCATTAGCTTAATGGAAGGGTGTGGATTAACAAAAATCCATGAAAGAGTGTGGATCAGCAAAAAGGGAGTAGAAATAGGCCCACCCAGCAATTATTTACCATGCAAAATGTCATGATAAACTCATTAATTCACAGGCATTGATGTTCAATTTGCAAACTAAATGCAAAAAAATAGGATGCTTTACAGGAAGGTGTAAGATTTTCCAATAATAATAATAATAATAATAATAGAATTTAAAAAGTCTTCAATTATAAAAGTTGGACCTTCTTATGTTGCTTCCTGTACATGGCTGTCCAAGTCAGCTTTGATGGCTTCAATCGGTTGTGGAAGTACCTCTTGCATTTTGAATTGGCAAATAGGAACACCTAAATGGATAAACATAGAGTGTATCCTCAATATTGATAAATAAGTGTTAAAAACGGAACCCCTTAAAAAAAAACCCACCAGAAAAGGAGAAAGAAGGGGAACATTCAATAAAATTTTAAGTTGGCAACTGATTTAAGAAATAAGATTAAGATCTGTTTGAAAGTTACCTGAGAATCTGAATGAACAAATCTGATGCCTCTCCCAGGGTATATCTTAGCCCCACTGAAACGGCAGAGTTCTGTCCTGCAATGCCAACAGTAAGTATTAATTTTTAAATTTGGAGATCCAGAATGCAGAAGCATATAGTTATTCTAACAGAATAAAGCACAAAGTAAAATTTACAAGGTAGTGAACATGTAACACGGGGAAATTTTTTTTAAAAAGTTCATCATAAATTTTAAATTGAGAGCCATCCAAATAGATATCAACAATATTCTCATAAATTCATGTTTGACACATGATGTGAGAATGATCCTCAAAAATGAGAAGACAATAGCAGAAGTTGCCTACCACACATCATACAGTTCTATATGAAACCCTAAAATTGGCTACTCTTCCTTTTTCATCATCAACCCACCACTTCATGTGTGGCATGTAAAGTGAGAATCATCCTTAAAAATGAGACGACAATAGCAGAAGTTACCTATAACACATCATAAAGTTCTATATGAAACATTAAACTTGGCTACTCTCCTTTTTCATCATTAATCCATGACACAGTTTTTATTAGATTCCTAAAACCTGGAAATTGTCTCTCTTTTCTTTGTAGGTTGATGCTCATTGAATACTATAGTACAATGATTCATTTTGAAAAGATTGAAAACCTTTTTGTACATTTAAAATTTTGTATTCATCAACTATACTTGCTAACGAGCTAATATTAAATTAGGCTTTCTTAAATTAATATGATAGACAGATAAATAATAATAAGGGTAAATTACACTTTAAGGTCCAAAGTTTAGGTCAAGTTTCACTTTAAGGTCTAAAGTTTAAATTGCAGTCAATTCAGTACCCGAATTATTAATTGAGTTGCAATTTGGCTCGCAGTCAAAATTTTCTGTATTACCCATACTTTGCCCTTTTTATGGGTTTGAAAACCCTATTTTACCCTTATCAACATTTAATAAACTTTTATATTTTGACCTAGATCTAAATCACTTTACCGTCAAATTTGTGGTTTCGTAAATGGAAAATATAAAGGTTTATTAGATATTGACAAGGGTAATATACAGAGAGAAAATAAGATAAGAGTGATTCAAATCTAGTCAAAATATAAATATTTGTTAGATGTTGATAGGGGTAAAATTGGCTTTTCAAACCCATAGGGGGGAAGTAGGGATAATATAGAAAATTCTGACAGCAAGCCCCTAAATTACAACTCAACTAATAATTCGGGTACTGAATTGATGCAATTTAAACTTGGGACCCTTAAGTGAAACTTGACCTAAATTTTGGACCCAAAAGTGCAATTTACCCTAATAGTAATAATTGAGAGAAAATACATGAGAGCCCAAAACATAAGCTCCATTGATGTAATACTACACCACAAGCGACTCAAAAATGTTCTCCACGGCACAATTCTGTTCTCAAAGGCCTAGGTAAACCAAAGGCAGTCTTTTCAATAAACAGTGCCCAAAATAAGTGAGTCGGGAAATTCTAATAACAGTCAGGATGGTCATGCACATGGACCCACGTTGCGTGGCACACGGCAATCACAGCACGATGGTTGGCTGTGAATGGCATTCCTCTAAGTAAATCTACATGAGTTTCATTGATAACGATGCTGAGTTTCTTCAAAATAATGAAAAATTGCTTTCACTTTCCAGGAAACCCGCAGCTCACTTAATGTAAACTATTAAATAAAATAGCTTAGTGTGGTAGTTTTAAAATCTCAGCAATGAGCAGCCTCGTCTAACACCTTGAACACATTTCATTTCCTAATTTGGTTTTTAACAAAAGAAACAAAGGTTAAATGGACTAATATTTATATTGTAAGCTTGGTTCTAGCGATCTTCTCAGTTTTAAGCAATCCCAAGTGCAATGGGTATTTTTTTTTATTAAAATAAATAAAAAAGAAACTCCAGTAATGTTCACATTCAGAAAATAGCTTGCAACACATTAGCTGGCCCAAACCCATTCAAATATATACATATGTAAAAAATAAAGGATAGAGGTTACCTTCATAACAATTCAACACATCTAGGTCCCAACGCTAATGGGTTTAATCTACTAATCAACTGTTCAGTTAGGATTTTGGAAGTACTTTCATTGCTTTTGAAACACATTTTGCTTTCAAAAATAATAAAAACGCTAATCAAAATACGCCTATATATTAAGAAAGAGTTTGATTGGAGAAGAGTAAAAAGTTCAATCAATCATGAGATCTAGCTGCTAATAGATTTCTCATCTACAAATGACAAAGAGACCGCAAGAGATACTAGAAAATGGAAAAATACAAAATAAAACTTCAAAGATCGGGATTTCCAAGTGCTTGCGGATCAAAGAACAGAGTCATGAATATCGATATACGTATCGATATATATGCAAATAGAGAGAGAGAGAGACGTACTTGAGAACCATGGCTACTGTTGTCGCTGCTCCTCCGTCGCCGAAACCCTAGAAGCAAACCCTAATGGCAGCGCCTGTGTAAATCAGGGATAGGGTTAAATAGCCATTTTTCTAGAATGATGAGATGAGATGATAATAACTACGAAAATGCCATTGGGCACCAAAGCTCGTACCAAGTTAAATCTTAAGCCCAGTCCGACGCCATTTGAAGTTTTTGGGCTGGTCCAAATCGTATAGGCTATCTTAGCCTACCATATTTTTTGCTTATAGGGTCCATCAATAAGTTTTTTTCAGAGGCCTGTATGGCACCCCAAGACTTATTTTTATCCGTTATTTATTTTAAATTTATCTAGTTTTATAAAAATATAAAAAGTTTTTATAAAAACTAATTATATTATTCATTAGAAAATATCATTTTAAATAACTTTGCAGACAAAGTTTTCTAAAATCTATTGTTTAAATAGATTTTTTAGTTATTTGTTTCAAAAAATGAAACCATAAATGGACAAAAAATCTATTTAAACGATATGTTTTGAGAAAAAAAAAATTATCCTACAAAGTTATTTAAAATGATGTTTTCTAATCATTTCATGACCAATTTTCATAAAAACCTTTTATATTTTCATAAAATCTTGAAAAATTAAAAATAATTGGTTGATGAAAAGAAAGTCTTAGGATGCCAATAAAGGACCCCTGTTTTTTTTTTGTTTTTTTGGCCAAACGAATGATATCTCAAGTCATTAAGCTCATATTAATCCCCTGTGATTTACAAACCACCCGCAAGTCTGTCCATCCGATAGTGAGAGTAAAGACTCGAACTTTGTTTTGGATATATTGTTAGGAATTTCTATTTAAATCAATTACAAGAAAATAAACATCAACATGAATTTAACCAATAACAATGAACAATAATAATATTACAAAATATAGAGTTTAGAATAGCCTGTAATTGGATGGATCAAGGCACGCTGCGAAGCGCTATCGTTAAAGAAAATACGCCCCATTTGCATTGGGTTTGCATGACATTTCTCTCCTAAGATACAATGATCCTCCGGTTAGCCTTGTGTGCAGCCTAAGATTTCCCACGAACCTCGAATCACCCGTATACTCCAAATACATAAAATATATTCATAAAACATATGAAATGAATTCAAAGTATATAACAAGTAGGGAGATATAGGTGCTGAAAATTTTAACATATACAAGCTCTTCTTCAACATCCCTTTATCTTTACACATAACTCATATATAAATAAATTAAATGAGTAACCTTCAATCATAATGGTATAATGAGTTAGTAGTATGGGAGTTACCTCCACCCACTAATCATCACTATAAAGTAGAATAAAGTAGGAAAATAAAATACCAATGTAAGTTACACCTACACTAATCAAATACAATAAATAAAAATAAAAATCACAAATAACAATAAATAAAAATAAATTAATTTTAAATCAAATATTTGCAACAATCCCTCACATGATTTAAAATTAAAATAACATATATAAGGAGCATTTTTACTGTGTAATGGATATAGGTATCTTCCAGGTTTAAACCTATACTTAGTGTTAGTAAGTTTTCGTTTGAAGGAGCCGTAGTGAACTAGTCTTAAATTAGGTGCTTGAACTCAAACTTCTACTTGTCACACACACAGTACGGGTAATTTATTCGATTCTAGTCTGGTTGGCGCTTTAAACTGGTCATGCGCCCGTATCTCGTATCATGAGTATTTTTAGGGAGTAGCCTATTTTCCCACAGTAGCGACTCCACTACTATACTCACTTATGTGAGATCTCCAAGGGTGATCTATGATCAACACCTTGCAGAATTTCTACCTTGAACTCATTCAAAGTTAAGCTCTTTTTAAACCATCACAGTTTTGAGCACTATCATTATAGGCATGGGACTACGGAATACCCCTCAAAATATTTTAGTGCTCCTTTTAGTCATCCTACAGTTTCGTTCTTACCCATTGAACCCCTTTCATGCGATCTCCAATCATAGAGGTTGGGTGCCCACTGCGATGACTAATTTATAGGCTTCAGTCCCATTCCCCTCGATGATTTGGATTTAGCCAACACGCTAATCCTGAGCCAATCACTCAACAAGAGTTATATAATTTTTATAATGCCTCTTTTTATATTTTTTACATGGCTTTTAGCCGTATTTTACGCACCATATTACACATCTCAAATATGTGCTTTACATTTATGGTCCGACAATGTATGTGCTTTCACTTCTGCATTCTCAAACAAAAATTAAACAGATGATTAAATCTGAATAATAAAATGTTATATAATAACCATAAATCCATCATCATGATTTCAAATTGTGAACCCCACAATTTCTCTTCTAAAGATGTTCAACTACTAAATCAGCACATGATATCCAAATAACGTAGACAATTATAAATCTATTAAATCAAATTGCAATTGCCATGTACAAAAAATAATTTATGTTACTGCACTGAACATTGTTCTATTATAAACCCCCACATTGAAATTATTATTATTTTTTAAATTCCACAATCAGGATTATTTGATGACAACCCCACACCTTAAAATATTTCAAACTTGGTTTTCTATTTTTCTAAAGTTCATAAGGTGTTTTATCAGATTTTTTATAGGGAACACATTTAGTACTATATAGCAAAGAGAAATCCAACACTAATCGTGATAATATAATAATTTCTTCATGACTGGATTTTACCCACTAAAATTAAGTTGTCATATTTTGCAACTATGTAACTCAACTTGGTTTCAAAAAATAATCAGATAATTTATAGTTGAGGACACAAGATGTGGGCATGTACCTGGATTCCAAGTGTAACTCCGTTATAAACTTGGATGTACATCCCGCATAGACACAAATCCAACATAGGGTACATGTAGATGAATGTATAGTTAACAACATCATGATAACTTTCTTTAACACTTTAAGTTTATCATGAACAATTTCAAAGACTTGTGAAAATTCTAAGTGTCATGAACACGAAATACGTATACATATATATTTCAATTACTAAGATAACTTTAATATGCTCAACGATTAAATGGCTCTAAAAAAATAATACATAACCAATAATAATTTTCATCGTCAATACAAATTTTTTTCATCAAAATCACTTTGTGTCCATTTATCAAATTACTACTTGGTCTCTAATTTTTCAGAATTTTTTTTAAAACAAAATAAGATTTACAAGATACATAATATAGGTCAATGTTAATAACTTAAATATCAACTATTGTCTGCACTTCTCAAATTATATATAAGATTCGTAATTTCGAGATTGTAAAAATTAATCTCCAAATTCATTAAATGAAATAAAACTAAACTCATAAAAATTCCTACGTATTTTCTCTAAGATTGTTGGATATATTGTTAGGAATTTCTATTTCAATCAATTACAACAAAATAAATATCAACATGAATTTAATCAATAACAATGAACAATAATAATATTACAAAATATAGAGTTTAGAATAGCCTGTAATTGGATCAAGCTAGGCACGCTACGAAGCGCTATCCTTAGAAAAAATACGCTCCTGTCTGCACTGGGTTTGCATGACGTTTCTCTCCTAAGATACAATGATCCTCCAGGTAGCCTTGTGTGCAACTAAGACTTTCCACAAACCTTGAATCACCCGTATACTCCAAATACATAAAATATATTCATAAAACATATGAAATGAATTCAAAGTGTATAACAAATAGGGAGATATAGGTGCTAAAAATTTCAGCATACACAAGCTCTTCTTCAATATCTCTTCATCTCCACACATAACTCATATATAAATAAATAAAATGAGTAGCCTTCAATCATAATGGTATAATGAGTTAGTGGTGTGGGAGTTACCTCCTTCCACTAACTCACCACTATAAAGTAGAATAAAGTAGGAAAATAAAATACCAATGTAGGTTACACCTACACTAATCAAATACAATAAATAAAAATAAAAATCACAAATAACAATAAATAAAAATAAATTAATTTTAAATCAAATATTTACAACACTTTGGACTTACGGTCTTTCACCATTTGAGCTACCTTTGCAGGTTATAGGGTCCTTCTATTGGCACCCCATTTTCTTCTTTCCACCTCCATCAATTTATAAAAAAAATTATTATCGACCCTTGTGCGAATTTACTATTAAGGACATAAGTAATTAAAATGACTGAAACCCTCTTCTACGCCCACACAATATGTATACACCTTCATAAACACTAATATCCTCTACTTTCTCACACCCTACTTCTCAAATCCTTACTCTCTCTTAAACTCACTCTTATTATTGGAGTTTTCTTAGTGGAGGTATGGACAAGAAAATCATTATTTGGGAGGAGTTTAGTAGCAAAAAGGTGCACATTTTTTTTTAGCCAAATGTGCTTTTTTCCGACCCCTTTTTTTTTTTTTATAACAATTTTATTGTAGCTGTATCTAGCTTAGTTCAATTATTGTCAGACAAACAATTATTGTCAGACAAACAAGCTTGATATATATGTTTGATTCATGTGAATATATGTCAAGCTCGTTAGGTACACACAAGTCAAACAAAGTTTATTAGTTCGATTTTCTCTAGTTGAACAGAACCAATTTGTTCAATTATAGTGAATGAAACTTGTTTTACATGTGCATTTCCTTTTTTTTTTTTCTTACTTCTTACAGGCCGATGCTTTCAATCAATGTAGTATGTTGGTTTAGGATGTAATGGATTACACTAACAAATTTACTACTTACGATGTACGATAATTATATTTCATTAGATGCTCGGTTAAATGAATCTTATGTTTAAATATGTTACATAAGTTTAGTTCTTTTACGTGTAAATATTTAAGAGTAGAAGAGCATTATGTCAATGGGATGTTGGGATGAAAATGGATTTGTAAGTATGATCAAGACATCCAATGCGGGTGGCAATGGTAAGAAACCAAGCGTTATATTGAGGTGTTAGAAGGGTGGCCATAATGGAAGCATGAATAAGAACATTGAGTTGCAAAATGAAAAGCGACCAAAGAAAGAAACTACCATGAAGAAATGTGGATGCCCATTTTCATTGAAAGGTTGATTACAGTATGAAAAGTGCACAATCATCTATGATTCTCGTCATACATTTAAGGTTGTAGAGAAATATGTGAGGATATAAAGTGCAACTATTCGTTTTTTTGATATGGTAAATGATTACATTAGAAAAGAAAAGAAGGGATTAGACCCTCGCACATGAGACATATACAAGCAAATAAAAAGGAGCTCATAAAAAGAAAGAGCCCAACAACAATTAAACTCGACCCTCTTAACAATTACATACATAAAGAGTCAACAAAATCTAAAAAAGAAGGGTAATTCCCACCCATATAACTACATGACCACCAAAAAAGAGTTTTGACCAAAGAAGATTTGAACTTCACAAAAGATGATTCATCTTCTTCAAAAGTTCTCAAGTTACGTTCTCTCCAAATGCACCATAAAATAACATGAGGAACCATCTTCCAAACGATTTTAATATCTTTCCGTGTACCTTTAATCCACCAACCCGAAATCAAATCATGAGTAGAAGAAGGCAAAACCCATTTGATACCAAAAAGATGGAATATAAGCTCTCATAAACCCCTCGCAACCCCACAATGAATGAAGAGATGGTCCACCGATTCCGCCGCTTCTTTATACATTATGCATCTATTAGGGAGTTCCCACCTCATTTTAACCAAGTTGTCATAGTAAGACACTTCTTATGAGCCACAAGTCAAGGAAAAAAAGTCACCTTAGAAGGCAACGAAGGTATCCAAATGTTTTTGGTTGGCAAAAAAACATCCAAATTGTAAGCCAAAGAAGAATACAAAGATTTCACCAAGAATAAACCTTTAGGATTTTTGCTCAATGTTAAGGTATCATTCTTTTCTAAAGAAATATTATATCTATAAAGCTCTTGAAAAAAATTTAACACGACTTCCAACTCCCAATCATTAAAACTACGATAAAAAATGACATTCCAATAAACTCCACCTCTCCATCCACAAGATAGTTCATGATCCAAGCGTCCTTTTAACCACCATCTCAAACAAACAAGGAAAAACCTACATAAGAGTTTATTACCTCACCACACATCTTTTCAAAATTTTATCCTATTTCCTCTTTGTTGGACATAAGGGTTCAATCCCACTTGTTTTGATGATAACAAAGAAAAGTTGTTTTGTTTAAGTTGCTAATAAAAATAAAGTTTTGTTTTAAGACAGTTAATATCCATTATACACTTCACCATAGCAACTAGAAATCTTAATACAAGCAAGGAAGTAACAATGCAATCAATGGACTTCAAAAGAAGCATAATCCAACTCATTTACAATTTGGAAATCAATAATGAAGCATTCAAGCCAAGAATTGTGAGAGTTTAGGATTAAAGTGTAAGATTGGTTCAATCTTTGCTCACTTAGGATATATGGACTATAAAATGATTAATTAACTTGGTAACAAACTAATTGAACTTGGTTTTAAGTGCCAAAATGGTTCCATAAGCCATTTGAGTTTAATCCCAAGTTATTGAACTTTATTTATAAATATTCGTATTTCGAAAACTAGGAACTCAGATGTCCAAGTGGCAATTCAGACGTCCAAGTCTAAACTCAAACGTCCAAGAATATCAGAGACTTTGCCTTTTGTCTGGAATTCTCGGACGATAATTTCAGACGTCTAAGAAGTGTTTCAGATGTCCGAAACCTTCGAGATAGATTTATAAAGGCTACTTTTTAATGGCCCTTTGAGCATTTATTGCCCACCAAACTTACTTTCCCAGCATTTATTGCTACAAAAAGGTCATATTTGCCCCTTGGGCTATAAATACACCACCTGAACTCATTTATGAGTATTCACTGAGATCAAACAAAAAAATCACTATCATTTACTCTCAAGCCTATAAATATTCAAGTGAACATTTATTGTGAAATCAATCATAGTTGAGTGAAGCTTTCAATTCAGTGTTATCCACTCTTTGTGAAAGTTCTTTTGTACTACAAACAATCATCAAATCATCTTGTATTAAAAGGGTTGTGTGAACTCTAGATTTGTAACTCTTGAAGGAAGCTTTGTGCAAGTGTTAGTAAATAACACTTGTAGGTTGTGTAAGGGTTTAATCTCCACCCACAAGGAGATTAGGTATAGTGGATTGGTGAATTCTCAAGTAACCTCTTGAGGTGAGGACGTAGGCAGGGAAGTCGAACCTCGTTAATATCGGTTTGTATTCTCTCTCTCTTAATCTATCTTTATTGCTTATTCTTGAATTCCTTTTTACTTGCAATAATCTGATTTTAAGTTTGCAATTAATTTTTAAATTGGCCATTAGCCCTATTCACCCCCCTTTAGGGTTATATATTTGGGATAACACTCTTCCCACTATAAAGCTTATATCTTTGAGAAAATTATCAACTCTTAACATAATTGCTTTCCATAAACCAGCACCATATGATCTTTTACTATTAGTAGGCCACCAACCCCCTTCATTTACACCATATTTCAAATAATAACATCCCTCTATAAACATTGATTACCAATGCCAAACCTCCAAGTCACTTTCCAAGGAGAACAAGATTCATATTGTGAACAGATTTAATACCCATACCCCCATGCTCCTTAGGTAAAGAAACCCGTTTGCCAATTAACAAGGTGAAATTTAGACTCCCCATTCAAGCCATTCCAAGAGGGAGGCCAAGGTAAATGGTAGGTAAACTTTCAATTTTGCAATTTAAATTGATAGCAAGAACATTGGTGTTGTTAATGTCGCCAATGGAGATAATTTCACTTTTCCCAAGATTAACTTTCAAACCCAAAACCGTTTCAAAAAAAAAGTAGAACCATCCTAGGATGTCTAACTTGCTCACTACTAGCACCACAAAAAAATAAGGCAACATCTGCAAAAAGCAAGTGAGAAATATTCCCTTCCTCCCCTTCCCCCCCACACACCACCATTTACCACAAAACCCTCCAAAAAATGTTCCGCATAGGAAAAGTGCAACATTTGTTGCCTAGTAGAGTATAAGTACATTAAGTGGCATAGCGGTTGTAATAATATTGAGAATATGATCGATTTGTTATGGACACACCCTTATAATGTGGAGTTATTTCATGCATAATGGATTGCGCATATAAGACAAAGAAGTATCAACTTTTCATTTTAGAGATAGTTGGAGTTACGAATCAACTGATTTGACATTTTTCTGAGTAGAATTAAATGTTTATGATAAAAGTGTTAATAAAAATAAATAAATATCATAGATGATATATAACGTAATAAGTAATTTAGTTAATATAATTTCCTTAATGTGCATGCCTACAAATAACAAAGGATATCAAATGAGGCATAGCAATTCTCCAAAAGCTATTGATGTGTCAATGAATTGATGCGGGTTTTTTTTTTTTTTAATTGCCAAAAGATAAAGAAACGTACCTACTTACTCACGCACCAAGATGAAATCAAAACCAAGATCTTCATAAATCCCATGTTCTTATTGAGGTGGAACATACCATTAACCTCAAAAGCTATTAACATGTGCCAGTAAGTTTATGTTGGAAAGAATTATAATTCTTACACCAAGTACAAATCTTTTCATTTTTTTGGCTGAATACACTAGATATTGATTCAATCCCATTCAATATGAGTGGAACAATTTTTTTCTTCTTAATTGGGAGAAAGATTGGAAATAATGACAAAAATTTAAGTATTTTAGATTAAACTTATAATTTATATTAATATATTTCAACTTTTTCTTTCCAGTTCTTTGTGCATAACAAACATTTGCAAAAACTGTAATAACTTTTGAATTTGAATCGTACCATAAAATAGAATTTAGATAAAATTAGATGGCTTTAAATATTAAAAATTTGGCTAAATCTAAACAAAAAGAAATGATAAATTTGGTATTTAGTTTAATTTTTAGACAAATAATTTGGTGACATAATTAAAATTTAGGTAAAAAAATCTAGACAAATAAATTGAAACCGGATTTTTATAATAATTAAATTATTCTACTACTTTATTTGGTGGGCTCCAATTCTATAGTCATTTTAAGTTGGTGACTGGGGAAATGTGATTTATCGGAGATTTGGAGGTTCAAGTCATTCAGGTAAATCATTATTATTATTAATAACTAAATAAAAAAAGGTTATTCAGGTAAATTATCTATTGAATTTGTTGTAATCGACCGACGTAACGCGCTTCGCACGCGCTTCGCACGCGCTTCGGACGTGTACTAGTAAGTGAAAAGACCGAAAAACCAGTACCATCTTCCCCAGAGCTCCCAGACAAAGCTGCGACAATAAAGAGGAGAAATCTCCCCTTAACTGACTTCTCTCCTTTCTTACACGCAAATCAAAACCCTAATTTTCCCTTAAATATCCAATCTTCTAGCAATCCAAACAACAATAAAAGAAAATTCTGATCCATAATTTTCGGTCAGATTCAATTTCCTGGAAAGTCGATTGTACTTTGTGTTTCGTCAATGGAGGAAAACCAGAACGACGATCGGAGCGAGAGCAGCGACTACACGTCGGAAGACGAAGGAACAGAGGATTACAGGCGTGGAGGCTACCACGCGGTTCGAATCGGCGACACCTTCAAGAACGGATGCTATGTGGTTCAGAGCAAGCTCGGGTGGGGCCATTTCTCCACTGTTTGGCTCGCTTGGGACACTCAGAAGTCCGTACGTCTCCCTCTCTATCTGTCTCTCTCTGCGTATACACGTGTTTATATGTATATATCTTATGTATACGTGTTGTTATTATTGTGTTGATTTTCTGATTCGCTGTAGTTTTTATTGTTGAAGAACCTTCATTGCTAATATGTTTAGTTGAGAAAATTTGCTGCTTTTTTATTTTTTTATTTTTAATCTTTATTTGATTACCTCCGTTTAGTTGCTGAGAAAACGTAGGAAAAGAAAATAAATCAAAATAGTGAGTTTTAGTACTTTTCATTACTTAGGTCTCGAGAAAACAATAATCTTTACTCAAAGGGAGTCTAATAGAATATCTGAGCTAGTTGAGTTGATCTTTTCATTGGGAACAAAACTGTAGAAAACATAATATGTGTGTGTGTTGGTTTTTGTTGACCTTGAGATAAGCTGTTGTTCCTCTTAGAAAAACCCTTCCTTTTTTGATTAATTTGGTTGAGGAAATATACTGTTATGTGAAGTCTTGTATCTCTGTTTAAATTACCGTCTGTTTAGTTGCTGAGAAAATGTAGGATAAGAGAAGATATTAGAATTTTTAATCTTATATGTAACATTATCTAGCACCCAAGAAAAGATATCGACTCCACTAAATTGACCTTAAAACAACTAGGTCTAGTTGAGCTGAGATTTTCACTTGTAGGAAACGAAATCAGTAGGAAACATAAGAATCATATTGTGTTTATGACTTTATGAGAAAATGGAGTAAATTTTTGAATCCTTATGTTCCATGTATTAATTGTTTTTTATAACATTCCATTTTGTTGTTGACAAGAGGGGTGAAATGGAAGGAAAACAGAATGTTGAGTATTAACTGAAAAATGGAAAACTCTAATCAAGTTAGACAAATAGTTGTATTAGACTTAGTTTGATTTAGTTCAATGATGTTTCTTGTATTCTCGGTTTGGTCCTAAATAGTGACATTTTTAAGCTTCAAAATTTTGATTTTGATTTTGATTTTTTTTTTTTTCCGTTACATTTTCTCATCAATCAGATGGATAGTTAAGCCACAATGTTTTAAAAAACACGTCCTGGGCGCGTCTGGACATTTTAGGGGGTGGAATGTCTCTAGGCGTTACACTAGCTAGGCGTATGCCCCATAGCCAATACATAAGTCCAGGGTGTAAAATACACGTATTTTTGAATTTTGTGTTTGGGCGTACGCCCCTTGAGCTAAACAAAACGGCTTTGTTTTGTTTAAGTTTTTATTTTTTCTTTCTTTCTTTCTTTTGGCTGTATTTCTTAGCCCCAATCCCAACAATAGAGAGAGAAGAGAAGGGACGAAAACAAAGGAAAAGAAGAGAAAGGAGAAAGAGAACAAAGGAGGAGGAGAGAAGACTTGCGTGCTTGTCGACTCTTCAGGCAACCCTTCTGACAACGATTGACGAGATGAAGGCCAACCAGAGTCATTGTAGCCAACCATGGCCGTCGCAGCTGATGATGACGATGTTCCTCTGTTGTTTCTGGTCAGCACGCGATAGGGATGAAGGATGATTGACAAGTCAAGGGCCGATGACTAAAAGTTATCTTGTTTTGCTCCCAAGCCCTTTTATTTATGTTCCTTCTCTCTCTAAAGCCAATCGAGATCTGAACCCTTGGTAGTCAAAACATGTTTATGCCTTTTGAGGCAGCACGTGATGTTTTGAGATCTATTTATTTATTTATTTATTTTGTGTGTGTGTGTGTGTGTGTGTGTGTGTGTGTTGTTTGGTTCATGTATCTCCCTCTTCTCATTTTTTTTTTCCTTTTAGTTATATATTTTAATTCTTTTATATAAAATATAATTTTTATATTTATATACATAATTTGTATATATATATATATATATATATAAAATACTAAAAATACTTACGCCCCATGCCTCAGGGCTTATGCCTCGCCCCATGGGAGAAAAAATACCCCGCATCACACTCGCGCTTTTTTTTTTTGGGTAAGGTAATGATTTGTATAAAATAAAAAAAAGGGGGAAACCCTCGTACATGAGACATATACAAGAGAAAGAAAACCTAAGCTCTAAAGAAAAAAGAGGAGCTTCCAAAAGCCTCAACCCCCATCAAACTTACAAACAGAGGGAGTCAACAAAAAGTAAGAAAGAAGATTTACAACCACCCATGTAACTACAATACCAAAAAAGAAGTTTAACCAAAAGGGATTTGAGTTCCACTATAGGTGACTCAACTCCTTCAAAAGTTCTCAAATTACATTCTTTCCAAATGCACCACAATATAGCATGGGAAACCATCCTCCAAACGGTCTTTGTGTCTTTCCAGCACCCTTTAATCCACCAACTCGCTATCAAGTCATGCGTGGAGGAAGGCAAGACCCATTTGATACCAAAGAGGTGGAAGATAAGTTCCCATAAGCACCTTGCCACCCCACAATGAATGAAAAGATGATCCACTGATTCTGCCGCCTCTCTAGACATGATACATCTATTAGGTAACTCCCACCTTATGAAAACATTAATGTGGTTTATTCAATATGAAAATTTTGTGTTGGAGGCTTTTTCTTTTCTCAAGTCTTGAAAAATGAAAATTGTGTTTCATTCAATATCTCAGCAATCAGCTTAGCAAAATGTATTTATTTTCTCTTGTGTGTTTTAATATAAGTTGCAATATGCAGCGATATGTAGCTCTGAAAGTTCAAAAGAGTGCTCAGCATTACACTGAGGCGGCTATGGATGAGATAACCATCCTGAAACAGATTGCAGAGGGAGATCCAGATGATAATAAATGTGTAGTTAAGCTGTTGGATCATTTTAAGCATTCGGGCCCGAACGGGCAGCATGTTTGTATGGTTTTTGAGTACTTGGGGGATAATCTTTTGACTCTTATTAAGTATACTGACTATCGTGGGATGCCACTTCATGTGGTTAAGGAGATTTGTTTCCATGTTTTGGTGGGTTTGGATTACTTGCATCGACAGCTTTCAATTATACATACTGATTTGAAGCCAGAGAATATATTGCTATTGTCCATGATAGACCCATCTAAGGATCCCAGAAAATCTGGCACACCTCTTATTCTTCCAACCAGTAGGGATAAGACTGTCTTTGAGTCTGCAGTTGCGAAAGACATCAAGACTTTGAATGGTGATTTAACTAGGAACCAGAAGAAAAAGATTCGGAGAAAGGCTAAGCGAGCAGCTCAGGGTTGTGTGGGGAAGGAAGTTTCTGCAGAAGCTGAGCGAGATCCTGAAACATCTAGCGCAGTAGATTCTTCTCCTAATTCAAAATCAAATGTGGGTTCTGTGGAAGACCAGCCTAATACATCTGCCAATACAAACAGATCGGATGCCGATGGAAGACAAGGCCATGATCTAGGAAGTCAGGGTCATAGGAGAGGGAGTCGTTCTGCAAAGCAGAAGCTGTTGGCATCAGTTGACCTGAAGTGCAAATTGGTTGACTTTGGGAATGCCTGTTGGACGTACAAACAATTTACCAATGATATTCAGACAAGGCAGTATAGGTGTCCGGAGGTTATCCTTGGATCTAAATACTCTACTTCAGCAGATCTTTGGTCATTTGCTTGCATTTGTTTTGAGCTCGCAACTGGTGATGTTCTCTTTGATCCTCACAGTGGTGACAACTTCGATAGGGATGAGGTATGTATGTGTTTGTTATTCTCAAAATAAATGCTTATCTTGCTTTATGTACTTAGCATATAGAGGTTGTCTTATACTCAGAGTTTCATTCTATTTTTGTCTTGCATAGGCACATGGAGGCCATTTGTGGCTGCATCATATTTTTTTCCGGTTCTTATGTTTGTTTAATCATAGTGGTTGGGAACGACACTTGCAATTTAATGTACAATATACAAGCATAGTGTGGCAGCAAACATGTGAAGCGTTAATATAGAAAATGACCACACAAAAAAGAAAGTGGAAATTTGGATGGTTCAAGGGGGAGTGTTAAAATATAGAAATATTTTTTGATATGGAAGCAATGAAGTATGCAGTGATGGCTATTATTTGGTGTATTTATTGGGAGAGGAACACCAAAATTTTTAAAGACAAGAAAGTAGTGTCCTTTATTCGCGGCAAAGCATTAGGTGTGTTTGTCAAGACTCACACTCATTTGCAGGACTTATATGTGGACTCCCCACATGGTAAAGTTAAGTTTAATTTTGATGTTTGCTTCCTTGGTGACCTTGGTAGTATTGGAGTGGAAGGCAGTCATGATGGGAATGTCACCTGCACATTCTCAATGCCTTTTGATGAAGTAGTTACTATTAAATCTGAGGTTCATGCCCTTCTAATTGGCCTCAGGTATCCCAAGAGTCCAAGAGTATATTATAGAGAGTCATTGGTTGAGAGAGAAGTGACCTTTGATATGAAAACCACCAGATCAGTGTTGGTGCATCTCTTCAGAGTTGTTGAATATATAATTAATAATTTTGTTGATTAGGATTAGCAATTTAGTATTAGATCTGATTAGAATCTATGATTAATGAGTTCAGGTTTGGGAGTTTAATGCAGGAATTTGTCTAGAATTTGCATATGTACTACGCCCATGTATTAGGGTTTGGAATATAGCATTCTAGCATGTATTCAATGGATTCAATATGTAGCCAAGCTATGAAGTGTGTGTGTGGGTGTGTGTGGGCGTGCATGTGTGTAAACTAGAAAAGCCATGTGAAATGCTTCATATACATATAGTCGCTGAACATAGAATAAACATGCTGCTAGTTCTTGGTCTACAAAGGCTTGACCTCCTTATTTAAAATTGCTTCAGAGGTGGGGAGGGGTATATATAAATTATATATTGAATGGATACTATGTTAATGAAGGATAAGTAACTTAAGAGAGTTAACAAGAATCAGTTGTGGATCACTGAATGTGTGACATGGTTAATTCATTTATTTGATGTATTCTTGTAACTTAAATAAGTTCTATATGTACTATGTAGTTGTTCTAAACTATTAAAATAAGGTCTTATTTTCTTTTTTCTTTTTCTTTTTTTGATAAAAAAAAGGTCTTATTTTCAACATATGAAAATAAAAGTAATTGAAGATTGATAAGGCTTAAAGAAGTTGATAATCTGGAATCATGTGCTATGATGTGGTTCAGTCAAAAGTACTTTGAAAAGACTTGCACTAAAACAATTGTACACACCAAAAAAAAATATAAAAATAAATTTATGGACAGTAGGCTGTTTGCTTGATCTTTCTTGATAGTTGCAGGTATTGGGGTTCTTATTTATTTATTTATTTATTTTAAATTTCTTTTGTTTTAGTACTGGGACTTAGATTTGCCAGAGGTGGTTGATATGCTAAAGTTAGATATTTCAGACCTGCATCGTCCTTTCTACTTCTCTTGCAATATTTCTTGGTTTGAGAGAATGATGTTCCCATCACATCATGTGGCCTTGTAAACAATTTCATCAGGAAGTATTATTGGTGCCTTGCTTGAGGTGTTTGACATTTTGTTGAGTTGCAATTGGTATAATGGCAGAAATACACTCCATAATGGGGATGAAAACATGTACATGCACACCTTTAGGGACATTATCCTATTCCTTGCACAAGAAGTGGTAGGACATAAGTCATACATATTATATTGTGGGATAATATTGGCACTTAAGTGGTTAGATGTGCAGCACTGGAATTGTATTGAGTTCACTTGAAATTGTCAATCCTGCACCCATTGCTTTCGTATTGAAAAGCTAGGACTTATAATGGTTCTTGTGGACTTCTCCTGGATCTTGGAACAAATTCATGACAAAACCAGAAAAAAGAGGGGGGATGTAATAGAATTCCCAATCTTTGTACTACTGTAATTGGAATTTCCAATTTCAAATATTCATGCACCATGAATGGACTCAAGGAAAAAGTAAGATATAAATAAATAAGTAAAATAAGTCTCAATTACCAATTTGAAAATCCCTTGCTGAAAAAATAAATACGTAACTACAGTAGGAACAGATTGGACTGACTTTACCAGAGATATGAAGAAGAGATATACTCAAATGTAGTTCTGCCTTGAGTTTGTACAATATGCTTAAATTGTGTGAGAATTGAGTGCACTATCAGGTCATAGTAGTGGTAATCAAGAAGCATGGCATTTCATCATTTTTTTTCCCCTCTCTCTTTCTCTCCTCTTAAAAAATAAAAAAATACAGGAGAGAACATTACCAATTGTGCTTTCCAAGTATGTGGTGCTTGATTCCATTCTCCTCAAACCATGGTTAGCCTTAACTAGTTGTTCATCATTCCTCAACTTTTGAGGATTTCTTCTGTATTATGGTATTTGTCATTTGACCCGGCCTTTGCAATGCATGCTGCTTTTTATATGTTTATTGTAGCACTAATCAACCCAATTTGGTGAGGTTTCTAATAGCAGTATTAAGCAAATTATGGTTATCTATGACTAGTTACCCATCGTTGCCCTTGACTACTCAGGTTTTCTTCGGTAATTATGGTTTATATTTATTTAAATTTGGTGTTTTTTCCCCATGTCATTCTTGTCCTATCTCAATTGGGCATTGAGCACCCATCCTTCTGAATGTATTTTATATATTTTTACCACCCAACATAATCATGTTACCAAAGGAGTCCTCTCTCTTTCTCTCTCTCTGTTCTCCCCGCCCCCCCTCTTTTTTTTTTCATTGTAAGGGGGTACTGTCATACCTTTCTGTCACCTTCTCTTATTATTGGGTGAGCCTTTCCTTTTGATTGTTCCTGGGTGTTATTGCTGCTGCTGTTTGAGTGTGTTGTTCACTTTAAAAACTAAATCCTGTTCATGGTATGAGGTCTTAGATCTTCTGTTGTGCCTTGTTTTGTGTTGTAAAATTTCCTTTCATTTTTATGTTCACTTTCTTCTCTCTTCAACATTTAGTTCAATTAACTTCTTTTTGGTGGCGAATACTGTGCTGATAAAAGTTTTACGTTCATTGACCTACCTAGATTATGAAAATTTGTATTGAGCCTTCAAGTCCTAAACAATAGCCTCCTGTGATAGTACAATTCTAACCTTTCATGTTTTACAAACTTATTTACTTTGACAATAATATATTCATTGACTTTACACCTTGATTATACCCATTTTATTCTGGTAAAACTAAGACTTATTGTGGTATTACTATTTACATGGTAAAATCAAAATTCCTCCCTTTTTTTTAGGGTAAAAGACTATGCTCCTTATAAACAAACAAATCTGTTCAATTTTCATTTCAAAGGTATGCCCCTCACTTGGAATGGGAAATTATGTAAGGAAAGTTTGAGTTTGGCAAGAACTAAAAAAATCATTGAGTCATACATTGATATGTTTGATTTGGCAAAGGGTGACAAATATAAATTACATTATAGTCTTTGATGAGTGGTGTGGAGCAATATGGTTCTAGTTGAGGTTCTACGAGTAATAAATAATAGCCTTAGATGATTATTATATCGGAACAAAGTTTGTGTAGCTGGTCCTTCAGGGTTTTGATTGAGTTTTGAGGGAGCTGGCAAGAATAATTTTTCGACATTTGCTTTAGGTTTTCATGCTTTTTGGCTTATATTATGGCCAAAATTCTTCTCCTATTCAGCTATCCATGATTAGAAATTCGAGCAATAATGGAATGACAATGAGTGCATTTGTAATACAAGCAATAATGAAAGTAAAGAATTAACAATTAGTGCATTTGTGAAACCATTTAGGTGGTAGTGTGTTACTTATTGTGTAATAATGAAATAACAATGAGGCTAAAATTCTTCTCCTATTCTTGTTGGGAAACCATTTAGGTTTCCATGCTCTCTTGCTTTTTAGTAATACAAGCAGTAATGAAATAAAAATGAGTGCATTTGTGAGAAATTTGAGGTGGCACCTATTGAGGACAAGCCAAGGGAAAGTCCTCGAAAATAGTTTGGCTATGTACAACAAAGACTAATGAATGCGCTGGGACGGGGTAGAGATTTGATTCAATTTGAAGGTGCCACAAGAACAAGAGGGGGATAAAAATTATTGCAGGTAGAGATGATGAAATAGACATTGTTGCCAACAATTTATTAGATGATATAGCTCTAGATACTAGATAGAGTGGAATGGCGAAAAAAGGATGCATGTAGCCGATCCCAGTGCTTTTTTTCCCTTGTTCTTTTGAAAGGGCACATATTTCTTGCATTTTTATTTGTACAATTACATGTGCATGTCACTAAACATTAATCAAATAAAAGCTAAGTTACTTTAGTTGAATACCTTTCTATCCCATGTACACTGCCCTGAAATAATTATTATATTTTCTTTCTTTTGTTCCCTGAGGAGAGTGCAGAGGGGCCCTTGGGCTACACCGCAGGGTTGCACTCTCCCTTCTCTCAAACAACCCCCCCCCTCCAAAATAAATAAATAAATAAATAAGAAGAAGAAGAAGAGAGAGAGAGAGAGAGTGAGAGAGAGAGAGAAGAAGAGTGTCGGAGGTCAGAATTATTTTTACCTTCCCTGCGCCCGGGCTCTTTTGGCAGGCACCTGAAATGATTTGGTAATTAAATTCTGGAATGGAAAACATGCATTTGGGGACTAGAATTTCATGAAATTCCAGTTTCATTTGCATTGAAAATAAGTGTAAGGAGCAGAATAGGGGATTATCCATCTTAGCTGGTAACCATTGAATCATGAATGGGAATTTTACTTTCTGGCCAGTCTTTTTGAAGCTAACTTTTGATTGTTAGGAATGTCTCTTTTGTCTAGCACTGAACTTGATGGGAATTTCATCAGTCACCAATTTGCTGTGTATCTGCCACCTATTTGATTTCAAAACCAATTGCACCAACCTTCTTGCTTATCAGTCTCTTCTATAATCACACCTTTGGTCAACATTTCTAAAGAAGTTTTGAAAAGAGAATAAAAAGAACTGAGAATAGATTAGCAGAAGCACGATGATATGTGCTTGTTGAGTATATGAGATTGGTTTTATAAGATGGATGGTGGGTTCCGTACTTGCAATATCTTCTATTTTCATTGGGCTTGCTCTTTTACACTAAAATTTTTACCTTGTATTTAGGTACTGGAAATCCAAAAAAGTGCTTTAGCTTCAAATGATATGCTATCTAATGTAGTAATTAGTCGATTTGATGGTGTGTCTGATTGCATGCACTTTTCTTTATAAAATCTGTCATAGTTTACAACAAGATTATTATGGTAAATCTGATAACTTTTCACGTGTGATTGCTTTTTTTTTTTTTCTTTCTTGTTGGAGTGAAAATGAGTGATTGCATGAACACATTTTGTTTTGCTACTTCCAGTTCCAACATTTGTAGTAGTACTGTTTTAACATTTTTTTGACCCAACATGTAAAATTTATTGCTCTTGAATATCTGGGTGTTGGCTGTTACATTTGTGCATTCCCAGCCAAAAAAAAGAAAAGAAAGGCTATTGCATCGGGCATATTTATTTGACTTCCCCAAATCTGGTTTTAAGTTATCTATAGTGCACACTGCTGCTCAATGCTGACTAAAAGATTTGTCCTCGAATTTTTTTATTTTTTATTTTTTGATAGAAGCTACTTTTATTATGTGGCTTAAGGGTTTTTTTTTTTTTTTTTTTTTGGGTTGAGCTGTAGGATTACCATGAGGGAGGATTGGTCATATTAAGTTAGCTGCATTGAAATATGGTTATTCTTCAGGCATTTCTAGTTGTTCGCCCCCTGGCCCCTTTGCAAATCAAAATGCATTAGAATACTTCAGTAGCCATGTTAGATTGCTTTGTGTTATGGATTTAGATTTCTCTTATTGGTGCTTTGGATAAATGGGTGAGTATTCAAGTCTTGCAGGTTGTAGAATTTGATTGTTCTTTTCTGGAAGGGAAGGAAATAATGGGAAAGAAAAAAAGAACAAAGAGAAGGGTGGTTATTATCTTGATTATGCTTCATGTATCTACGATCTAATATCTGTAAATCGACTTCCTTTTCTAATTTTCACGAATATTTGACCAATATTTCCTTTTTATTGCTATATAGGACCACTTAGCGCTGATGATGGAGCTTCTTGGAATGATGCCACGTAAGGTAAGAGGATCAATGTTTTTACGGTTAAGAATTTCACTTAATTATGTAGGGTTTTCTTAACATGTGCCCTAAGGTCACATGTTAAACCTAATTTAATGAGGCAATCATTGCATGGGGAAATGTGTTTGCACAGTTTTCTAAGCATTTTCACATCCTTTCTAAGCAATTGAATTCTCTATGCATTTTCATCATTTTCCCTGCAACGATTGCCATATTAAATGAGGCTTAACATGTGCCCTTAGGGCACACGTTAAGAAAACCCAATTATGTGAGGCACTCACATCTAACTTCCAATATCCCGGAATATTCTCAGATTGCCTTAGGTGGCCGCTATTCCCGGGACTTTTTCAACAGATACGGTGATTTGAGGCACATTCGTCGCTTGCGTTTTTGGCCACTAAGTAAGGTTCTAGTAGAGAAGTATGAATTCAGTGAGCAAGATGCGAATTTAATGGCTGACTTCCTGGTTCCTATCCTTGATTTTGTCCCTGAGAAGCGGCCTACTGCAGCTCAGTGCCTTCTTCATCCATGGATAAATGCAGGTCCTCGTCTTTTAGAGCCGTCTGCACCTTCTATTCAAACCCAAGCTGCTGAAACTGTCATTTCTGAGGAAAAGAAGAGGGAGAATGATGATAGGGAGGCAATGGAGGTTGGAATGGGGAATATTGCTATCAGTGTAGATTCTAAACAGTGAAGGATCCTCAATCTATTAGTAAACCCTCTAAGGCAGCCATCCAGAAGTAATTCATGAGCTAGGATTGTTGGCATATCAGCATATGTTTCTACATGAAGTCTGCCCCATTCCATCTTATTCCACCACCTGTTTTCTTCAACAGCGGCTTGGATTCTTTCTAGGCAAGATTACTTCCCATATTGGTCTGATTTTTCTCGTATGTCCTTAAATGGGCGTGGGATGGAAATCATTTGGTTAGAATGCGGGTAAGAGCTTCAGTGGAGTAATCGCTTCAAACCAGTTAGATGCTCAAATTATGTAATGACTTCACGTCGTCGGAAGCACAGCCGTTGGACAGTGACTAAGGTCTTCGAACATACGACAGGTGAAATCTGGCCATTGGTACAAACTGTCCTGTTTATTCAACTTGTGTTCTTTCAAGGGGATTCATGCACTGCATGCCATTCTTGATACTCAAAACATAAATATACATTAATGCTTTAAATTTTTTCTTAGCGTTATTATTATTATTAATTTTTGGGACATAGTTGGATTTTGGCACTTTCCATTGTTTTTGTTTTATATTATTATTATTATTATTACTTATAAAATTTTTGGAGAAAAGGATAGGAACTTCATTAGCAACAAGAAAAATTAAAGCCAGCCACACAGCACAAGCAAAAACCAAACAATCGTCAATCAGAAAAAGAAATATATTAACCATTTAGGGAAGAGAAATTTCCAACTATTTATAAATGCGCGAGTTTTGTTGTGATGCTTCCTGTTTCATCGTAATTCAATCGTGTTTTCCATGACATTTGAGGCTCATTAACAGCGTATTACAAAATCGTCAACCATACAGAAGATGGCATGGGGTCCTTGAGGAAAGAAGAGACTCTCGAATAAAATGAATTCCAGTTTATGCTCTATAAAGCTTAGATATGGTTTTCAAAAATAAATTTCATTGTTGCTTTTTACATAGCTAGACCGAGTCTTTCCAAAGAACAAGCCCCTGATCACAAAAAAAAAATTAATAATAATAATAAAATAAATAAAATCATCACTCGTGGGGTGGCTGGGGGTGGGTTTGTTTTAGATCTTGTGGGTTAGGTTCTGTTAGTTTATATCCATTTTTGGTTACCTGCTCTTATCCTTAAATTAAAGGCTCCACATGTGGAGTGGAGCGTTAATTGAAAACAAATTTAGGCACTCAAGGTGTGCAATTCAAATCCATTTTACCTAATCCTTTATATATCATCCCTGAAAGGCTAAAAACAAACTAATTAACTAGCCAACGTCTTAAAAAAATAATAATAATAAAAATGATTTTAATGGTATTCGAGGTATTTCATTATTATTATTATTTTTCTTATAAAGAGAGAACATCCAACCGAATCGAACAAAACCAAACCGGAGGATCTTATGCCAAGCCTTTGAAACTGATCCTCATTCCTGTTTAACCCAATGCTAGAAGGGTCTTCTCATAAATAAAAATTCCCTTCAATCCAGTGGTTGTTGGTCGAGTGATGAAGCAAATCATATAAAATTTGGTCTCCTTAATTAATCAATGGCATATAAGTGGTTTAAGCGATATTATTATTCGTTAGTTAGAGTAAGATTAGTCATATGTAACATCATATATAATTATGGTTGTCGCTCTTGATGTCATACAAGTGGTTGAAGCCATATTATTATCCATTATTAGAGTAAGATTAGTCATAAGATATTTAATTATTGTTGTCCCCCTTCACATTACGTTTAAGAAAAGACTCAAAACTGGTCCTCTCTTCTTTCCTTCCATTTTTTTTTTTTTGGGGTGTGAAAGCCACCACATGGACCCATACCGAATTATTGGTTCCACATTAGTACATTACTGCCAACGATTGAGGAAAGGTTACATAATATATGATAAGTGGCCCTCCTTTTGGCTTCAAGATTTCCCAGATAGATCAGGAAACGGAGAAACAAGATGTGGTTGACACTAAAACCAATGTACGTACAAACGTAATTCATGTTTACGTACTAATGAGTAAGAACGGAAAGTGACTCGCATATGTGACAGCAAGATACAAATCTCTCATGGGGTGCTAATTATTTTACATAATAAATGCTATATAAGTCTTAGAGGGGCCTATATGCCCGTTCCAAAGAATAATTTGTCGGCGAGTTGCATATATTGACCATACATGTGAGAGGGATCCTTTTGTGGTGCAGGGCGTGCCAAGTCCCATGTTAGGCCACAAACTGACAAACATAACTAAATATAAATGTTTAAGCCATTGCCACAAAACTCCTAAAGCTAATCCTCATGTGACCAGTCACTCCAAATCTTCTAGGCAAAATTATCTACCTACCACCCCACTTCCCAGACAAGCCAAAAGATCAACAAAACTGTAGGTTCATTTAGTTTATACAAAACAGCCAAACCCAAGATGTTGACCAAAGAGTAAACAGATTGAACCTATATATTCTATTCTGTTTGTTTGTTTGTTTTTTTTTTTTTTTTTTTTGAAGATATTTAATTATTTATATATAAATTATATCAGTACGTGTTTATTATATATATATATATATATATATATATATTAGATTTGATCATATGCGGGATATCCTGGATATCCTGTACGATCATAGTCATCCATGAGTGATACGCGCGTGTGTTATCCTCAAACGTTCGTGATTGAATGGGATAGTATGGGATATCCTGCACTTGAACAGCCCTCTATATATATATATATCTCTATATCTATACTACTTATAAAAGGTTGAATCTCAGAAAAACTTTTGAATGACTAATATATTCTTATTTAAAAAAAAAAAAAAGAAAAAACATATCTACCCTTTCTTTAATTGAAACAAATAATAAACGTTCTTATCATTTGGTAACAAATGAAGTAGATTTTAACTCAAATTCTTAACAAATTAAAGTTAAATTCTTACTTAAATTTTTTTAAAAAATATGTACTTTTGAATTTTAAACTTTATCTTTTATGAAAAAAAATTTCAAATCTTTATGTATTTATTATTTTGTATAACTAACATTATTTAAAAATATTCATGTGCTATATCTATATATTGTGACTACTTTTATTGTGTAGTTCTTAGGCGCATCCTTGTTGCCATACATATTTATACCCTCTTTGTCAAGGTTTTATTTTTCAGCATTAAGGTAAATTTCGTTAGCCCAAATCCATAGTCAGGAAAGCTGAATTTTCCGTCAAGTTTTAGCCAACACTTGATTTTGCTTAAGTTTTTTCCTAGTTGTTTGATACAAGTCTTCATAATTTCTCTCGAGTTTCCAAATTCTCTGATCAAAATATTCAATCTAACGACTGACTTGCTTAGAGTGTAACCTTAAACACTAAATCCTAAACCCTGTTCACATGTTGAGTGTAAGTTCAATCCGAAGTGGTTGTGACCAACTGCAATGATAGATCAGTCAATCTCAATACAAGGAAGAAATATGTCCATGGAATGTAAACGATAGTCCAACATTATGTTCCACCATAACTAAAATGCCCAAGTATTTGAGCATCTGGTCATACTCTTTTCGGATCAACTGATGGAAGTGCTCACAAATTCTAACTTGGAAAGCTGTGATTATTAGAAATTTAGCAACTGAAGAAACATCATCTTCCCAATAGCTCCTACCTCCCAGTGGGAGGTAATAGGTCCTTAACTTGTCCAGATTAAGTTTAGCATGGCCTTAATTCTTGACATCATGTCCCATCCTTCAAGAACTTCGAATGGCAGGCATATCATTAATCGACGTAGGTAGGATCCAATAGACTTTTGTCATTAAAAAATTGTGCTATTCCACTTTAGCTGACCTTCCCCATGTCAGAACTTTTGGCCTTTTGGGCTTATGCTCTGCAACAGCAAGTTCTCTCTAATTATCAAGTCATAGTGTCTTTTTCACCTTTTAATTAAGGTTTGCTTGGAGGCTGCCATTACTAGCTAGCTTGATGGCAAGACATCCAAGGCATGACTAGACATCTTAACCAACTGCTAAATGGATATCAATTCACAGAATCTGGACAAGATAAAACACTCAAATTTTTTCCCCTTTCATGATGAAGAAGAACCTCGAATAATCATATGACACAAAGGAAGAAGAATCCAATACTGTAATTGAAGAAAAGAAATGGAGTTGTGGAGGTGGTGGTGTTAGCCAGTAGCTAACACTCAACACAGCCTCAATCACACAGAGATTCAAAGCTAGCACACCTTTTATTGTTTCATAGCAGTCTTGCTTGAGTTGGTCAATTATGTATTGACCAACTACCCCAACTGCTTTAATATGATAAACCAATAACTTCCCATTTGCAATTCCTAACTTGTGTTTCCTACTCTTTCTCCATCATCTTCATTGGGTAAGTTTCATTGGCTGAGATCATTGATTGTCGCAAAACCCTAAAAACCCCATGAATTCATGATTGCGTATCATCATGACGCTCTGCTCAATGCCAATAACTCCTGCAGAAGATGTCAAAATGTACAAAAAAGGATACCCATTAGCCCTAAACACCACTTGGCAGGATATTTGATGTGAAACAAGAAATTAAATATTAGTCCTTTCTAATGTTCTAACACAAAAACATTAGTCATTTTTTATTTTATTTTATCGTCATCCTTCCTTTGGATTTGTTTTTTCTTTTCTTTATTAAAAATATGTTAGAATTCAATTTTATTTTTTATTTTAAAAGTATAATGAATTTTTTTAAGAATTACCCATTGTGAGAGCGCTAGCAAAGATGACAGCCGAGAGGATGAACACGATGACCGAAGCTCTCCTTAGAAATGTAACAAGTTTTCTTATAAAGAACTGTCCCCAGAAGCCAGCCAAAACAGACACTGATATGAGGTACAAAGCTGCAAAAGAATTTAAGTAGACAATTTTAACAGGAGTCATAATAGTGCTGTTGGGAGTGTCATGGAAAAAGAAAAATCAAAGCAAGGAGAGATGGAACTGATATATCTACCATATGGAATGGGGAACCTCTTCAGAAGGTAGAACTCCACTACAGATAAGGATGATGAGAACATCATCACAAATGTTGCGGTTGCGCTAGCGACCTGTGAAGGAAATGACAGAATCATTCCTTAAGTCAAATTTCAGAGAAGAGAACAAATATTATGCCATAATTTTCTTAGGCCACGCTTGGTAGTCCCAAGAATGTCACCATATGTGTTACATAGCATATGATGGAGAGTAGATAACCATCATCTAGAATGGAGCAATCAAAGAAAATTAGAGCTGTCACTACAGCTGTTTGCATGGGATCACTTTAGCATTGTCATGAAAATGCCTGTCATTTTCATTGATGTCCCCATTTGAGACAATGAATTCCTACATAAAATTGTTGGTAAAACACAACAGGTCCAATCAATTTCCAAGGGACGCCAACTGCTCCCTTACAATTTCATTAAGATCGTTATAAATTTTCTAGAAACTCTCGGAGAGATGAAAAAAAGTGATGTTACCATTCACACCCTTGTGAGAGAGTTAAGATATTTGAACTAAAAAAATTTGAGAAACCTAGCATTTTCCAATGAGTTTTGAAGTACTACTTGTAACAAATGTGTGGTTGAAGTGGCTGTTGTAAAATCCAAAATTGTCATCTCATTTTCCAATGAGTTAATGACAATGAGAGGAAGCATGGGAGGAAAGAAACTTACAAAATTCTTCTACTAAAAGTAGAAGAAGAATTCTTAATTCGGTTGCTGACAAAAAGGAGGGGGAAAAAAAATGCAGTTTTCAACCACCATCCCAAACCCAGATGGTACTAAGATTATCAATATTTGGCAACCAAATAGGCTGGAAAAAAACAAATGGAAACAAACAGCTTTTGGGAGATTATATAAAGTATACCTGGGGGATGACACCAATCTCAAGGAGAAGTGGACCCAGTATGAATCCACCGCCTGAACCCAGTAGGCCACCAACAGTGCCTCCTAAGACGCCACAAAGTGCACAGAATGCAATGTGCACTGCAGTCCACTGAATGGAAGCCTCGCATATTGCTTCTGGGTTCCCCGTGATCATCCTCCTCTTGTGTTCTTTGTACAATTTAACTGCTTCATACCCAAATACCACAAATGCTATTGGGAACTGGAAAGGAACAAGATTAAGATGGTGACCCCACAAACAAGAAGTTAAAACAACCAGCGTTGTTCACCAAGTAGGCCAATAGTACCTGTAAGCAGAAGAGCACCCAATACCATATACTGCAAGTGGCTACATCATTCTGCAAGAACAACAACAAAAACATGAAAAACACATTATAAAGCAGTCATGGCTCAGGAGTGCAGCATGACAGAAAAAAGGAGAGGTTGAGATCACAGGTTCAATTCAGAGAGAGAGGAGAGAGAGAGAGGACTTGCCTTGAGGATTTGGAGAAGTAGGAAAAGTACCCAAACGAGTAGTAGCACCAAAATCCTTTTCCACCTAAAGTTGAAACGAATTATTTGCTGAAAGGTAAAAGAAAAGAAAAAATGTTTTTGGTTGCTTTTACTTCATGAGATAAAAAAGTAGAAAAAGTTTTAAAAAAAAAAACAGAAGGCTATGCTCACCATTGCTGATTTCTCTTCTCTGGGAACCAATGGCTCATACTCTGCATCAATCAAAACTGCAAACCCCAAAAAAAATTAAATAAAATAAAAAATACCCAGATTACAAAAAAGGTCATCTAAAAAAATACTCTTTTTTTCTTGGCATGTGTGTGTGTCTTACGTTCGCCATGAGAATTAACATGGGTTCGTTGTTGCTGTGCCATTTCTTTCTGCAATCATCCAAAACAGGAAAAATAAAAAGTAAAATATGTGTTGGAACCAGTAAAATTCTTCTAGAAACATAACCATCAATCATGAAGATACAGTAAAAAAAATCTACTAACCTTTAAAATTGTCTCTTCGTTCCACATCTGAATCCCCTTAGAAAAAGATCTTGATGACGTCCCTAATTAAAATAATAGCAACAATAAAAAGCACTTAGTGTCAACGGGGTAATGAACCAACGATTAATATAAAAAATGATTATTCTATACAAAACATGGGGCGGCGGGATGGGTTTATTTTAATTTTTTTCCCCCTAAACATACCCATGAAGAGAATAATGATGAGGACGGTGATGAGCCAGTAAGGGAAGACAACACTCAAGGCGACACCAATAGTGATGCCAAGCATGAGCATGGGCTGGAACAGCAGAGACAGATCGTAGTCTATGATGGGTGCTTCCCTGGTTGGATGAGGCACTCTTATATTGTACCAAACTGATGATGCTGATGCTCCCATTATCATACCTGCAAAGTTCAAAGAAAACACCATACCACACACCACCCCAATTTATCTTTCAGTTTACAATTCAACAAACACATATCAAACTATACTATTGTCCCACTTGTTGAGAGAGTGATTTTGGATTCAAACTTATGGAAAAGCATTGATACTATTTATTGATATTGGGGTTAGTGGTAAAGATAAATTCTATCAATTGTGAAAGAAAAAAAAAACAAAAATCCACCTATGCTATTGTCCCATTGGAAAAATGAAGTCTCTTTGATTTTTCATTTTATACACCTTTTCACAGCTATTTTAGATTCCACAAAAGGGGTTTTCTTAGTATATACTCCTATGCATAAATATATAATTTAAATATATAGAAGAAATATGAGAGTTACATTTAGAAAGAGCAGCAGCAGACTTAGGTATCAAATCCAACAATCAAAGTAAGCATGGGAACAAAAATGCCTCCCCCACCAACCCCCCCCACCGTCCCAAAAGCCGATCCCAGAAATCCAATCACTGTCGCCAATACAATTCTCCATCCAAACCTCAATTCCTGTTGACACCACCATACCAACCCAGTCAGCAGAAATCAATCCTTTCCCATATATATATACCTTCGCGTATAAAACAATTAAAAGAAAAAGAAAAAAAAAACCAGATACATATACAGATGTACATATATATAGAGTCAGAGATAGAGGTGGGGGGACATACAGGCCAAACTTGATCGGTGGCTGCTGAAATCAGATCCAAATGGGTATTGCAAGAGAGTGGTGTTTGGAGAATTTGACAGAGGTTGGCGTGGGTTGTTATGATTTGGGTTGGTGATGAAGAGCACAGAGAGAACAGCCACAGAGAAACCTGATAGCAGATACACCACCAATCCACGCGTTGCCATGGCTGGTACGGTGCCGTTAGTGCTACCCAATTTAAGATAAAACCAATGGCAGCTCTCTGCCTCCCTCTCTCTCTCTCTCTCCCCTCCTGATTTCCTGAATGCTCAGCCACGTTACTTTCCTGTTCCAATGAAGAAGAATGTGAGAATATTAATACACACCCATACACCGATATATGAATGTATACATATATATATATATATATATATGTATAGAGGGAGGGAGAGAGAGAGACTCGTCGTTTATAGAGACAAAAGCTTACAGCCCCACATGCATTCACTGGCAATAGAGGGCCAGCGGATCAGAAAGAGAGAGCTCGTGTAATTGTACACGTGGGTAATTATACACGTGGCATAATCTGAGTGGTTAATTTCGGGTATGTCTGATCCGGACTCCAAGCCGAATAATGAGATTATGAGTGTACGGTGTACCAAACGAATATACTTTACACGTGGCAGAAAAATAAGTGTGGATCTCACCTCTTGGACAAGTGTACAACCGCTTGATGTGTGAGGTCATTTTGTGGTGGTACCACCAGGTGATGGTGAGGTGAAGCAGCGAATAATCTCCCACCTTAGGAATGTGGTAGTGACGTCATAAATATTTCGGCCTCAAAACAATGGGGCATCACAATTTGAATTGGATACGTTACTATATGAAAGATAAATGACAAAAAACAGTATATATGATATTAATATTCTGACTGATTTTTTGGACTTATTTTTAGAAATAAATTGAAATGCGTGCATGAATCAGAATTTTTTTTAATATAAAAATTGCTTAAATTTACTACTAATATTGTTTGGAAAAGGGTCTCTATAATTTGGATAAGCACAAGTTTGGCAATTCAGCCAACAATCATGTAAATATCTCCATCAGGATGGATTTGTCCAATTTTTGTAAAAATATTATTTAAAATAGAAAGTTTAATATTTGATTTCATTTCTTTTGTGGGATTTCAAACAAATTAAAATTCATTTGAAATTAGGTCTTAAAAAGGAAGCTTGTCATTTAATTCAATTAATTGGGTATTATCTTCCATAAATCATCTAAACGAAATATCTCCAATGCTCTCCATCCCGGATTTGGATTTGGTGTATTTAGTCACTTTAAATGCACCTGTAAAATTACCGTGCGATGAGTGACACGTAGAAGAGAAGTTGAGATTGGAAGGCTAAGACTGGTAGGGCATGAAATGGTTGTCTCCAATCTCAACCTTCAATCTCAATTCTCTTCCACGTGTCGCTCATTACACTGGTAACTTCACGGATGCATTTAAAGTGACTAAATGTACCAAATCGACTTCCCTCAGTCCCTCACATACCCACATGATTCCCTTTCCTAGTTCTCTCATTTTATTCCTTTTAACTCTTTGGTTCAACAATGATACTGATAAGATTTGGATCCTTATCTCCATCCCTGCCTTGCCAGAATCATTGGATATCATCAAAATTAGCAAGCTTTAGCTTAAGGGATTCTTAGTTTCTTGCCAAAATTTCTTTGGAATGGACTGACCATATTTCATTATTTTGTCCTAAAAAATTTCCTGCTGACCATATCATTAGCCAAAAATGACCATTTCTTGTTCCAGAAATCACCATAAAGGAAAATCAAAATTCGATGTAGCCTTGAAAGGAATATATATATATCTATATATATCTAATATAATATAAGGTATGGACCTCTAGCTCAGAGCTGAAGAAAGACAGTGATGTCATTTGGAGACATATAAATGAATACTTTTCATTAAGGAAAAGGGTCCAAAGCCAAGGAACTGCCTTTAAGCAAAAAACTCTAAAAACAAACTGTTGAAAAGCTAAGCCCAAGTCATTTTCTTTAACTTGACCATCCATAGGGATATTTGCTATATGTAAACAGGATTAGATCATGCTTTTAAGTTTCAATTAACACATGCTTAATCTTTCTTAGAGCAATGACTAAAACGTGGTATATGAACAAGAGGTTGAGTGTAAAACTTCTGTTGGTTGAGGTCAAACAAAGTAGCCAGCCTATCATTAGAGTTTGATTTAGGTCACTAAAAGGTCATTTCCCCTTTAAATTACCTCTCCTAATTAAAAACTTGAATATAGAGGCTAGGGCCATCAATATTTGGCTTATTTATTTGTTTTTAATAGGAGCACTAGAGATCATGGCTGGGTCCACAATCAAAATTGATGGGTTCAATCATTTTGAAGTGGAATGATGGGATCCAGGAATCTAGATCTTTCTGTAGGTTAAGAATATATGTTTTATACTAGTGCTAACAAATAAAAGTTTTAATAAGAAAATAGTCTTTTCTTTAAACTTAAAAAAAATAGATTTTTTTTTTTTCCTCGTACACGCAAATAGTTGTAATGTTCCTTCAAATGAAAGCAAGATTGTCCTTATGAAATAATAATATATCCATTATCAATGTGATTAGGTTTACTAAACCCTAACTTGAATACTAATATTGGCAAAAATCTCAATAATTTAGTGGGTCATGATAAGTATATTGCACATGATTAATTTAAAGAAGGTTTACTTCTATTAACATATATACTAGTACATCATGATTGAGCTCATTCTGGTCCTACGTAAGTCTATTTTTTCTCTTTCTTTTTCCATTTTTTCTTTTTAATTGGCAAGCCGGCAAAAGGATTTTTTTTCCCTTTTTTTTTTTTTTTTTTTTTTTTTTGGGGGTGGTGGGGAGGGGTGTCTCAAACCTATATTGTAGACCTTTAGTTGAAAAAAAAAAAAAAAGGGACAATTACAAGATCTTTTGACTACAAATTAGTACTGGTTTGTGGCAAAGTTAGTAATCAGTTTGTCACAAGTCAATAGTCAGGGATCCTTTTTTAGGGTAATTGCCAAAAAAGTCTCCCCCCCCCCCCCCCCCCCGGCCAAAAAAAAAAAAAACAAAAAACAACAAAAAAAAAATTGAAAAAAGGAACGAAAAAACATGAGAGTTATTCTTCAGATAAAATTTAAGCACAATCATGTGGTCATGGCTACCATGTGGGTCAAGTTCACTGTGGTCCTGACCCGGCCCACTTACTTTTTCACCTTAAAATGGACTAACCCAATGGATGAATGTCCTTCCAAACCTAGTCTCCTTTTTTGTGGTGGGTTTGGTTACCCATTTCGGTATATTTCTCAAACATAATGTGAAACCATACAAAATATTATTTCCTATCTTTATCTTCATTACTTTATTTTAATTTTATTATTTGAGTAGTTTCTTTGTCGACGTCTCTTGATCATGCGCGCATAGTGGCATGTGTTTCTTGGTGTTATGTGGATTCAAAGAGTGTGGAGGTGTCAACTTCAACAAAGGCTGAATTGAATGAATATCCCATCGGACTTTAACCATGTATCACACAATATAAATTTAGCAAATAAAAAGTAGATAATGTTTGTGTCAACTTTTGTGTCCACCGATTAATCTACGATGGGTTTTTTAAAATATGCTTCACAAATTGAGTTATAATAGCTTGTGTCAAAATTTGTATCAACGGATCTTAACACTATATATAATTTTGATCATGTATTGGATATATCGTACGATTATGACCGTTCATTAGGTAACACGCGTAAACATGTAAATATGCGAGTATCATCAACAGATGATCAGTGATTGTTCGGGATTGTTAAAGATATTCTATACTTGTATTACCCTCCAACACATACATAAATATGAGAGTTGTTCTTCAAGTGTAGAAGAACACACACATAAATAACTTCTATAATGGAATTTAATTTGTAGGGTAAATATCTAAAATATCTCTCATAAAAAAAATTATATCCAAAAACTTTATAAAATAATCTTCGTATTGGAAAAATCCAAATAGGGTTAAACTATATCCAGAAACCCAAGAACTTAACTTTCATCCAATTCTATTTGAGTGATGAATTTTCTTGACTAAAATACCCTTATTACATTTTTTTTATTAAAATATAAAAAAACATATATATTCAAAATTTGTATTACCATCTTGTTTATCTAATTATGGATTATTTGTCATTTATCACCAAAAAAAAAAAAAGAAAGAAAAAGAAAATGAACAAATAAACAATTATAAAAAAAGTATATTGGTACAAAAGCTGTACAATTTAAATGGAGTTGGATGGAAGTCAGGGTGTTGGCTTTTTTTTGGATATACTATAACTTTATTCGGATATTTTAGATAGAGCAATTACTTTATGGATCTTTTGGATAGAATTCTTTTTTTGAGAGATATTTTAGATATTTACCTTAATTTTATTATTTTATTTTCCTTTAAGGGTTTGATGACCATAATGAAAAAGAGAAAGCCCAGTCCATACCAACCCCGACCAAATTTAAAACTGCACAATAGGAAGTCCTATCGGAGTGAAACTGAGTCACCTGATTACCATAATCAGCCATGCATGCATATATATTTCCTCAAACTTGCGCTACTCCCACAGATTAGAGATGAAGCAAGTCAAATTAACTAATTTTCCCTCTCCATTATCTATAAGTACTCTTCCAAAAAAATATTACAAATTAAACATTGTCCATCAAGTTAATTTAGTGACAAATTAAGGAATTACCGATCAACTTGTGGTCCGACGATGTAGATTCAAATAATATTTGATGCCAAAAATAAATTATTAAAAAAAAAAATGTAAGGAAGAAGAGGGGTTTTGTGGTGGTGAAGAATCCTACCTTTGCGAAATATGGTGTCAGTGCTTGCAGCCAATTTGGGTTCCTTCACAAAATGGTCCCCGGCTCCCAGCCAAGTAGAATGACTTCAATCAAATGGTAGGGTTAATACATATACAATACATGCAGCTGCTTTTCCTAGTGGGTGCTATTCAAGGACAATATTCTCTTGTCTTAGCCTTCATGAATAATTGTTGCCAAAGATATTCGAGGACAAAGCAAACTCACGTCACATGATGTGTGGATCAATCATACACATATTTCCCAACCATTATCAATTCAAATAAAATTGGCTAGAGCCAGTTTAAGGCCATTCCAGCATGTTTATTATGCTTTTGACTCTTATAACAGAAGTCCAATAATGGAAACCAACCAAGTTTTTCACAAATGGAGCCAAGCTTGGTCGATGGCTATAAACAATATTCATTCTGATCATGACAAAAAGGTTGCTCACAAGCCCTACAGAGTAGATTGACTCCTTTGCCATAGTATATGCAAATTAAGTCATGCTGTAGTGAAAAATGGTCCATATAAATTGGCATTTCTAAAGAAGAAAATTGTCAACATTTCCATTTGACTAGGCAGCTTACTTCACGTAATGGTAGAGCTAGAGGTGGGCTAGAAGGATTCGGATTTGGTGCAGTTGGTTATTTTTATTGCATGGTGTAATAAGCGTAGAATCGATGACACATGGGCAAGGAGGAGAAATAGTAGACTGTTAGGCGTTGGGCGTCAAATGCATCTCTCAAATTTCAGTCTTCTATTTCTCCTCCTTGCCACGTGTCATCGATCCTACATTTACTGCACCATACAATAACTGCACCAAATCCCCTGATTAGGAGGTTGGTAAGACCCTCCCTTACGCCTAAAATTATAAATTTTAATTTTGTACATGTTTTATATATATTTCTGAATTTATTTATTATAGATATTTTATTTGCATCTCTTAATATCATTTTTAACATTTTTGCCACACAAAAGATAGATGCTCTTTTTTTCCCTATTCTCCCTCTCATATATATATATATATATATATATATATAGAGAGAGGATGCACGTCTTCGATGTCCATGACATATCACATAGTTGAGAGTTATGCATGACATCTACATGCATGCGTGTGGATGCCACACACGGCTCTGGCCATCCTGATCTTCGAATTGATTAATGGTTACTACCACCTTAGCACGGTACTCAAAATTTAACAATTTAGCACAGAATTCGTACGGACAAGCCACATGCAGATAGACCCACAAAGAGAATCCGAGGATCCACAAGGTGGCATATATATATGTTTACAATTTCCATTGTCGTTTTCATCCACGTTATGTTGATAATAAAGACAAATGCAGTATACTTATTTCTTTCCCTTTCTTTGTAAGAAATATCTATGTCACTGTACGTGAGCAATAATGCTATGGGTATGTAAGATGAGGTGAAAAGAATCCTGATCATGAAAAGCAGGTGGAAGGCTTGGAGGCTCAATCGGCCCGGCTAAGAATTAAGGACTCCGGTGTTTGATCAGAACCGTGGGAAATCAGAATGTAGTTTATAATTATCATAAAAATTTCATTACATTTCATTATGATCCGTCTACTAATAAAATCTCATTTCATTTTGTTTTTGATTTTTTCTGATTTGGACCAAACAATCATGTCGTAAGCGAATTATGGGAAGTTTGTTTGTATTTTTTTTTTTAAATTTTCTTCCTTTGGTTACTATGGGTATTTAAAAGGGTACTACTAGAAAAAGTTCTTACAAGGAATTCTAATAATTAATATTTAGGAAGAAGGAAGGGAAAACACCCTAATTAAGAACATGATGATATCTCAATGACTGAGGAAAAGACAAAAATGATGTATATATATATATAGAAGTGATCCCATCAGCACGTGTTGATATAAGTTACATCAGCACTATGCATTGGAGGTTGTACCCCTTGCATTGATTCAATACACCTCACATCCCACTAATGCACAAGGTATAACTCCCAATGCAGGTTTTGATATAAGTTATATCAACACGTGCTTACCTGATTATCATCCTATATATATATATATATATATATAATCAAATACTTTATTGAAGATGAAAAGACGGAGCATCATTCCCGTCTAAGATTTCCGCAAGAAAAATTGAGGGCGGTAGATAAGAGATGGGAATTGCTCCAAATTTTTTACAAGTATAGCACTATATATTATTCCGTATAAAAGAAAAAAACCTTCACATTAATTAACATGTGCCCCAAAATTATTAACTATGGACAAATAAAGTTTATTCTTGAGTCATCTTTTGCTTTTGATATAACCCTGCGCACATGCTTTTTGTAACAATGCACACGGTCATATCCAAAGCAAAAGATTTTATTTATTTATTTAATTAGGTAACCCTGTGCATTGCATATGTTTTTTTGTAACATGTGCGCGCACATGCTTTTTGTAACAATGCACAGGATTATATATCTAAAGCAAAATATTTTATTTATTTATTTATTTAGGTATGGTCGGGAAGGAAATTCACTACCAACTCCCAAAGGTTAACCAACTTTTGGAAGTAAATTAAAAGGTTATTTAAGTTTTCATGTGACAAAGCCATGTCGTCCCATTATTAACTAATGAGTAATAAAGTTTATTCGATCTTGAGTAAACTTTTGCTTTGGACATAATCTTGTGCGTTGTTACAAAATAATCAAATTATTCTTGACTTTAGTTGAAAACTAATTCACATATTGAGCAAAACTTTTTTTTTTGAAGAGGGGGGTTGTAGATTGGTGGGGATTTGATCCTAGAACCTAGGCTCTGTCCACAACCCAACCCCACCCAAATACCAAGGCATACAACAAGTGCTGTTAGTAAACATTGTGTGTTTCAATGTTTCTTGAATCATTTCATTTTTTTATTTATTTGGACAATTGATAAAATTTATCCGTACCTGTAGATATCCCATTTTGTCCCTATATTTTGATGGTGAGTTTCTAATGATGAGGTCTGTGATATTTATCGTTAACTTGGATCTATTTTCTGTGAGCAAAGCAAGCAAGTGGAGTTTGTCAGTTTAGAATTATAAAAAATGTTTTTTTTTTAATTTTTAAAAAAAGAAGGTGGAGTCCACTTTGTTTTTGTGCAAAATGAAAAATCACGGATGAAATTCCCACTTTTTGTTTAATAAAAAGAAAAAAGGGAAGTGGGTTGGTAAGTAAGGGAAAGAGACAAAGAAGAGAACGGCTGCCCTCTCATCACCCCTTACCTCTAATATCAAGAAATATGTGTCAATGATTCTCCATAAATTTAAAACCAAGATTCCTCACTTAATAAGTGAGGAGAATGTCACTAAACTATCATTTAATTGACAATCATTCCTAATTGAAAATAGAAAAATGGGAAATCACCTTAAAATTGCTGTGGTTTGCTAAAACCTTCAACCAGGACCCAACCTTTCAACAATAAATAACTAATCACAACTATGCCCCCAACCTTTCAACAATGACTAACTAAATCGTAACTTGAACAACTATGCCCCTATTGTTGGTTAAAAGGTAACTTTCTACATGCACCTTTTCTAACATTCTTGAGGGTTGAAACCCACCCTCACAACAAATCACATCAATCGTCCTCCCTCCTAAGGGTGTGTTTGGTATGGGGAATGGGAATGTGACTCCTGGGCTTGACCCATTACTTGGGAATGGGAATGGAAGAAAATGTGACCATTCCTATGTTTGGTTTGTGGTAATGGAAAGTGTGATACCCTCCTAACATTCCCATTCCAACATTTGGTTAGGTTAAGAATCACATTCCCAAAAATAGTAAATTCCCAGAATACCCTTTTAACTTAACCAAATTCAAATATCAGATCCACCAAAAACCTTTCATCTCCTTTGTCTTGTCGTCTACCAGATCCACCAAACCGTTCTTCTCCTTCGTTCTCGTCGGCCAGCATTCAAGCGAGAAGACCGACAGCTGCATTTCTCGAAGAGATGAAATCGTGGAGCAACAGGTCATCGTCGAGAACAGATTTGAACTTCTCGGAGAGATGAACAAATCCACATACAAGAAAATTGATGTACTTATGGAGGCGAGGTCAATCTGAAAGCTGGATTCTTGGACGAAGTAATCGTGAACACATCCACGAGACCTAACTACCCTATATTCTCAAGAATCGTGAAACCTTTGTCATCGATCTGCATTGAATCAATATTTCGGAGGTAAGAATGTGATTTACAGTATGACAAGGAAAATGGTTTTCATTTTATATGACAGTAAATTTACATCGAATCAAAATGGTTTTCATAGAATCAAACCATTATCATCGATCTGCCAAATCCATATACGTTGCTGACCTGGTTATGATGTTATGCGAATAGAAATATTATGCAAATAATATGATGTTATTTTTTTTTATATAGAAAAATATTATTCAGCTAAATTTCTTGAAATTTCTCAATCAGTCAGCTGAATTTACAGCCAAATGAATATGAAATAGTAAGACAACCACATTTTTTGAATTTCAAATTATAAATTTTTCTGTGTTTGGCCTGAGTTTTCCCAAAACTTTGGCAAGCATTTTTAGGCCAGATTTTGTGCCAATTCAATTCTGAGATCCAATCCAAATCTCAGTTTTTTGTAAATTTTGGCTAAATTCTATAAGGATAGCTTACTGAAGTTATATTTGTATTTACCGTTCCTATTGATGATTTCCTTCTTGTTTTTTTGGCCTTCCCCTGTTTAGCTGATGGAATTTTTTTTTTCCCCTTGTCTGGGTATGTATTGATTGCTGAGTATGATGTTATATTTGTATTTAGCTTTTGGTTATTATAATTAATTTATTAATTGATTTGTTTAGTATTCTGATGGATATTGGCTGTTTGTGCATTTCAGTTATATTTCAGGGTATAGGATTTAAGTTAATTGGTTTTCAATCTGTTTGTCCATGCTTCTTTTGTTGAGTTTAAGCTATTGGGTTGACATATATATTTAGTATAATATGTCATCACTTGAGCAGTTCATGTAGCATTATTTTCCCCCACCTGGGGTTTCCAAACCTTTGGATCTATTGCATTGAACATGTAAATTCATTTTTGTATCTAGACATTTTAGTGTTTCATTTGGTTGAGATCCAGTTCGTGGGTGCAAATCTGCATATTAGAAATAGTAGCACACATTAGATAAAATTGAAATAATAGAAACCTAATAGAAGATATAAAATGATTCCCTATCCAGACCCATCTAAAGTTTTTTCATTCATGATCTTATTCTGAAAAAGAATTTAAAAATCACGTGCTCTAATGTGAATTGCTGCTAACCAATTTAATTTTAAAAGAAAACAAAGAAAAGGAAGAAAGAAACCACTACTAACAACAATTTAGTTGAAATATTCTGTTCTATCTGTTTAATTTGCAAACTGCAGGTATGGTACCCATTTGAAATTTTATATAAAACCAGAGATGGCAAAAGGTAGTCTACCACTCTACCACCAAGAATAAGCACACATGTAATTGGCACCAATAACAAATAGGATCTTAATCAAGTGTTGACTATCAAGAACTATCACATCTTAGATTATGTTGATGTGATTAGGTTAGGGACTTGAACAGAATTTAGTGAATATGTTTTCAATTCAGTCAAAACTATATTGTTGCCATTTTTTGGTTACTATAAATGGTCTATTTAATTCTTATATACACTATCAATCGGCTAGCAAATAATTAAAACTCATAAAATCATATTTGATTAATAAAAACTTTGTAACTAAAATATTCATGACCATTAAATATTATGGAAATGACTCCTAAAAGTTACTATACCTTAAAGCTTGTCAAGATGTACACCTTCTTTCAACCTTTCATTGGGTCATCAAACAACATATATCATATTACTATTTACAGAGCTCCAATATGGTATATAGCCAAATTAACTCAATATAGCCAGTACACAAATCTAGTCAAGGTATTCAAATGTGCACAGAGGTAAATATTAAAATTGTATTTCTCCACTTGCAAGATAAAATAAGAAACAATATAATCTATGCATATTAAAATTGCAATGAGATTAATTACTAATTAAATATATGCATCGGTAAATATCTCAGTGGCTTAACCAACTTACAATAAACTTAATTGGTCTCCTCTAATATTAGACCTGTATAGTTGGAAAAAGAAATGAAAAAAATTATAGCCAACAAAGATATTCTCAATATTCCTCAACAAAGATTTTATAGTAGCTATTAACAACATAAGACAAGCAAATTGAATTAAATCACATGTAAATGAACATATATAGCATAACCGCAAAGTCGATGAGTGAATATGGGCTACTAAAATCACAACAAGGGTAGGTAATACTTCCCAATAATTTTGAGATCATAGCATAGATAAAGATGTGTATGTCAGTTAAATGTCCTCATTGAAATAAGATGATCAACTCCATATGATTCAGATTTTCTCACATGGAAACACTAGCATGACAAATAAAAGGATTTTTAAGAATCTTATTTTTTCACCGATTGTAAATTCATCAGCAAACCTAGTCTTATTTGGACAATACATGTCTCTGCTCTAGTGTTATGACCTCCACTTACTTCCTACCAAGTGTTATGCATGGATAATTAAAAATAAATGTATAAGGTGTTAAAAAACTGATACATAGGTGTTATGGTTTTGATTTGGCTACTATTATTTCAACTTATTTCCTTGGATATGTAGTTTCATTTACAATTATATATGCCTATTATACTTTGATGCGTTAAAACTGATAATTTATATAGATGAAAATGGATTAATGAACATATAAGTTTTAAGAATAGTTTGAAGGTGAAAATCACTAAAAAAACTGTACACTTTGCAAATAATGTCGTCTACGAGCAACCTCCCCCCACCCAAATGCTTGAGAGCGGCTCCAAAGTTGTGCGATTGTGGATGTCGAGCTGTCTTGAAGATATCGCAACAAAATCATAGTAAACACTGCTTGTTCTATTCATGCCCCGGTTACATTGTAAGTAGTACGCACTTTTGAGCTGTTATATTAATTTTATTCCCCACTTATGTGAATGTTAACTATGGCAACCATATCAGGAACGTAACGGGTCTGATTGCCATTTCTTTTCTTGGTGTGAGGCTATAGATGGCGCGTATAAAAATGATGAGGAGGCATCGTCTACACTCCGAGTTGATGTGCAAAGAAATGGAACATATAATCACATCTTACCTACGTGTTTGGAGTTGAAGATCATTGTAAAAGTGTCATTATTGTTGATGATTATGTATTGTGTTGTAAATATGATATGACCATTGTAATTAAACATTTTGGATATTTTCGATGTTCTTTTTGGAATTTGAACAAATGATATAGACAAATATTTTAGTCAACTACGCATACGCGAATGGAATTGGAAATAGGAATTTCACAATATGAACAAGGCCTTAATATTGGTTGCCAAATGGGGTTGGATGGTACCAACTCCTCATGGTGCATTCCAATGCAATTTATATATCAAGTACCATCATGTTTATGTTCAACCCACATATAAGCATGCAAAAAAGTATTGATAATTCCATTGCTCATTGGTTGTCCAATCTTTTTGTAAAAACCAAGATGGACAATGCATTTACAATATGTCAATGGGCATCCCAACATACCCTACCTACCCACAAAAAGACTAGTCCTTCCAACCACCATCAGTTAAACCAATATTAACAAAAAAAGGGTATCCTAACCTACCCTACCACCTTACTACAACTACCTATGGGTCAATGTTAACAAAGGTTGAACTTGAACCTTTCGTACTACGAACTCTTGGAGGTGGAGGTTCATAACCTCGTGGAAACACAGGCTCATAAGTCGTCTGGTGTGGTCTTTGATTTGGAGGCGACTGATGTTGTGGAGCTCTTCCCTGCTAAGATGCATAGGCTGTTGATAGTTTGCGAGCCGCACTGTATACCTCCCCTCCATATGCAGCCAACAAATGCACATTAGAACACACAGCACCTAATGTTTTATCCATGCTTGCGACAACATTCTCCAACTTTCCCAACCGATTCTCCAATCCTACCACCCTCTGTCCAACCTCCGACAATCCTTTCTCAATTACACTCCCAACATGTGTTATGGCATCCACCATTGATTGAGATCCATTATCGGCTCTTCGACCACCTTTTGGAGGCTTTTTTTGACGACTAGATGTGGCATTATTCCCTTCATCACCAACTACAGACATCACCCACTTGTTGTTCGCATCTAACTCAAACCCCATGCGCTTCAAAGTTGACTCACTGTAAATGTCCGTTGGCTTGGCGACGACCACATCTTTCTCAGAGTCCAATGGCACTTTAAAATGCTCGAATATTGTGGTGAGCATCATCCCGTAAGGTAGGACACCCTTCCTACTCACACACTCCTTCATATGGTGGAGAATAACATACGCAAGGTCCAGTTTTGTCCCTGTCATAATGCACCACATAATAAACACATCAAAGTAACTCACATGAACACGGCTTCCGACGCGCGGCAATATGCAGTATGAGATGATGCTGTGGATGATCCTTGCCTCAAGTGTTAACTCATTGTATAGGGGTGGCCCTTCATCATCGATGTCATTCGACACACATATCATTTTCAATGCATCACTCGGTGTGAACTTATCATATTCTACCCAATTGTGCGTGGAGTACAATTGCTCCGTGTCGAACTGTGGTAGCCCAAGCAGGTGATTTAATGTGGTGCAATTTAAAGAAATTGGTACCCCGTTCACAAATGATGTGCATTAAAGATTTTCATCCATGGAGAAGTGGGCATAAAACACGCGAACAAGTCGGGGATATATTACGTGGTGTCGGTTGAGAAATTTATACCAACCAATGGTGCGAAACATCGAAGGGATGCGAAACTCGTACTTCTCAAAGAATTTGAAATCCACGGCGCGGCCAAATTGAATGTTCCAAGATTTGAATAGCATATTATACTTGTGGAGAATAGCATCATTGATGCACAAATCCGCGTCGGACTGGTTAACCACGGGGCGATTCTTCTTCTTTCGTTGATGCGATGATCCCTCCCCTTCGTCACCGACGGTGTGTGGTGTGGGTTGTTGTGCTCAGTCACCATCTGCTCGTTTTCCTTTGTTGCTCTTTGTCCTCTTCGTGGCAGCCATTGATGAGGATAGCATTTTCTCAGTTCTCTTTGTCATTTTTAGTTTGGGTTAGATAGGAGTTGGAGATTGATGAGAGACGTGGGGTGAGAATGGTTGAGGGGGATGAGGGGATGTGTGCCGACGATATGGGAGGGTGGAGTGGCGACGGTATGGGAGGGGTTGAGTGCGCCGACGGTATGGGATAGGGTCAGTGTGTCGACGGTAGGGGAGGGGTTGAGTGCCGACGGTATGGGTAGTGGGTATGGGGTAGGAGGAGTTACCTTTTTGCGGTACGGGGTGGGTATTTGTAAAGGGGTTTTAGTTGACTATAAATTAAGAATAAAGTATAGCCAACTAAATTTAATAAGAAAAAAAAAATTTTGACCTACTGCCTAACTTATAGTTGGTTGTATATTGATATAGTCAACTATATTTAAGAAGCAAAAAAAAATTTTCCTACTGCCTATAGTTTAGTTGGTTGTAGGTCGATATAGTCAACTAAATTTAAGAAGAAAAAAAAAATTTCCTACTGCCTATAGTTTAGTTGGCTGTAGGTCGATATAGTCAACTAAATTTAAGAAGAAAAAAAAAAAATTCCTACTGCCTATAGTTTAGTTGGCTGTAGGTCGATATAGTCAACTAAATTTAAGAAGAAAAAAAAAATTTCCTATTGCCAAAAATTTAGTTGGCTGTAGGTTAATATAGTCAACTATATTTAACACGCAAAAAATAATTTACATTCTGCCAAAAATTTAGTTGGCTGTAGGTTAATATAGTCAACTATATTTATCAAGGAACAAAAAATTGACATACTGCCAAAAATTTAGTTGGCTGTACGTTAATATAGTCAACTATATTTAACACGAAAAAAAAAATTTACCCTCTGCCAAAAATTTAGTTGGCTGTAGGTTAATATAGTCAACTATATTTAAGAAGAAAAAAAAAAATTACCTATGGCCTAAAAAGTTTAGTTGGCTGTACCTTGATATAGTCAACTAAAGTTCACAATGCAATAAGCTACGGCCTAAACTTTTAGTTGCCAATATGTTCATATAGTCAATTAAAATAAGATTGAATTTTTAATTTTTGCGGTATGGGAACAAAATTTTGTTGGCTGTACCTTCATATAGTCAACTAAAGCATACGCAGTCATATTTTATTTAGGACATAATAGAAATTTTAGTTGGCTGTAGGTTGATATAGTCAACTAAAGTTGAGTTCAAATTTTGTTTAAAGCTACTTCCTCTAAATTTAGTTGGCTGTAGGTTGAAATAATCATCAAATCCATGAAATCTTGCCCTCTGAGAAATTCTTGCCCTGTAATAAATTGCAAATTTAAATGCATGTAATGATATAAAACATAAGGCTAATAGATACACACCAAAATACAAATTAAGTAGTCATTGCATTTCATTTACAAAATATGCATTCATCAAATGTATTGATCATATATAGTACAAAATTCAATTACCATCATAGATCGCATGTGCAATGAACTATGTTCAAAAAACCTAGAACTTGATAAATCAAGTTGATTGCTTATAGTAAGCAAATACATAAAATTACGTACTAAAGTTTCATTGCACTCAAACCCAATTGTGTGCAGTTAAAGTAGCAACAAAAAACATCAGTTGTTTACTGAGTACAAGGACGCATAACATTCAACATAGCTCAAGATTGAGTATGCTTTTTGAGCACTTCAAGCACCATTTCACGATGCTTCTCTTCAGGTAGAGACAAGAACATAGTGCTCAAGCATGAGTCACTAATGATATCTTTTCCAGCATTCATGATATCAGTAAGAGTCAAGCCGTCTATCTTCTGCAGCTCAGCAGCAACCTCTTTCTTCATAGTACTATCTTCGCTCATCGCATTACCTATTTTGTCAAGGTAGACCATGGTACCATTAACAAGGTTCTTAATTGAGGAGGACACCTCAAATATACCGCGAATCCAACCGTCGCTGCTCTTACGAGCCTTTTGTTGGGAGCACCCAGTAGGTGATGCTTGTGGTTGAGTACTTGACACTTCAATTCCATCCAAACCGTCATCATATTGAGTGCTTTGGCCACCTTCATTCGCAGCAGTTGCTTCGATTGTCTCCTCTTCCTGCGCAAGGGTTGTTGCCCCCAATCCGTTTGCACGGTCCTTCCCAAATATTTCCAACAATGTGTCATAATGGGGGAAAGGCTTATTACGTAAGCCTTTTGCAGTCGGATGACTCTGAGCAAAAGGAAATTATCTATTAGATGATCAAAACTCCTTTCATATAGTATAGGATTGCCATTGTGTGTTTGTTTGAATTTAACATAAACACATTAATTAAAGTATACAATTACCTTCACCCATAAATCAAATACGGACTTCTCTACGACTACCATCTTAGCATCCTCGTTCCACGAGAATCCACTTCTGTTGACAAACATCTCAGCAATTGCCAGACATTGTTTCTTTAGCGTTTTCACACGAGACTCAATGTGTGGACAGGCTTTAACCCCGGCAGTAGGCATCTTCGCATCCATCATTTTTTCAAGTTGAACTAGATAGCCAGACTTAAATCCAGTATCACATTTCCATGTTCCCATGGTATACAGCTCGTATAGACTCTCTACCAATTTGTCATCCTCTTGTGGTGTCCATTGATGCTTCACCATCCTACCAGATGTATTCCCAGAAGTTGGCTCATTGTCCCGACCAGATGATGCCATCCTGTATATGTGTAACACAACATAAAGAATGTGCAATATATTGAATAAACAATGTAATGGAGTTATTCATCATGATACATATAAAGTCATAAAATAATAGTAAATAGTAATTTAATACAACATGTCCACATACCAAACAAATGGGCACATAATAGAAAGTCAATACCCAAACAATAGGATTCGGACTAACGAAAGTAAGAATCCACCAGTTCGCATATTGTCCTAGAAAAGATAAATTGGTCCATACAATAAACCGAAACCACCTACAGGTTATGCATAAGTATTATTACAAACATAAGCCCAAATACAAATATAAATCATGCATTCTTAGATGCCCTCCACTCATTAAACATTTCGTTTGCCATTGTATCCCTCCACGTTTGCCATGTGTCGGATGCATCAACATATTCAATTGGAGCCCCATGCGGCAGTGTATAATTTTCGGTGAACGGGAGCTCTCTGAACGGGTCTGTAGGCATCTCTCGGGTTATGTGGTTGTGTAGAAGAACACATGCCATAATGATTCGGTTCTGTGTCTGAATGGGATAAAAAGAAGGACTCCTTAAAATGGCCCACCGTCGCTTAAGCAGCCCAAAACTCCTTTCTATAACATTCCTAGCACTCGAATGTTTCATGTTGAAAAACTCTTGTGGAGTCGTAGGTTGGTGACCGGTCCTCCAATCATTCAAATGATATCGCTGCCCTCTATATGGGGCAAGGAATCCCTCTCCATTGGGATAACCAGCATCAACAAGATAATAAAAACCTAATAAATGGAAGTAATGATGATATTAGTAAATTATGTATGACTCATCGGATTATAATTTTTATAACAATCACTTCAAACGTACCACGAGGGACCTTAAGACCATGTCTCCTACTAACAGCATCTCGTAAGACTCGAGAATCAGCTGCAAAACCTTCCCAACCTGGTAGTACAAAAGTGAATTGCATGTCTTGGGAGCATACTCCCAAAACATTAGTTGCAATATCATTTTTCCTTGTTCGGTACCGAGGTTTATCAGCCTCTGATACATTCACCCTAATATAGGTCCCATCTAAAGCTCCCAGACAGTTCTACACACAATTGGAAGAAAATAAAATACAAAAAAAAATGAATACCGTTTACAAAAATTTATTACAACCATTTAAATTAAATAAATGGTGTTTGGTATGTATACCTTAAACCATTTCCACCTATGATCTGTGGAGTTTTCTGAAACAGCTTCCGGTTTTTTAATCAAATGACTTTGCAATCGTATAACTCCATTCAAAACATGGTTGAAATGTCTACTAATTGTCTCACCCGAACGCATGAACCTATTTATTATCATTCTATTCTTCACATGGTGTGCAAGGATGTGTAAAAATAATGCAGTCATCTTTTCCACTGTGACATGCTTAGTGTCTCTCAACTTCCCTATTGCACGAAGCATATCACATAACTTGGCAAAAGCGTACCTATTCATACGCAATTGACTTACGCACGTTGCGTCATTGTGAAATATGATATTGTGAAGGTTCAATTGCCTTGCTTCATGTGTGAAATAGGAGTCGGACTTCAATACGTAGTCTTTGTAATGTTTACCCATAAGTAAGTATAACAAAATTTGTAGAAGTGAAATGACATTCATTAGACAGCGAAAAAATTCCAGTAAAGGTAACATTCGCTTCTTCTTGGACACAATCATTCTAGCCATATCTGTACATCAATAATATTTAATGCGTATGAGACTTCTTACAACTTACTACATATTTGAAATAAATTCAAGCAACCATCACCAAATCATCCAAAAAACATATCGTCAATAAGAAAATATGAAGCCATTGTATGTAAGATATGACTACCATAAATTTATAACAAAGAAAAGGTGAGGAGTGGGTAAAGAAATAAACATTTGTCGTGTCTCCATGGTAATATTCATCGAGAGAATAGTAAAAATAAGACATCTTTCCTTAAAGTTTATACTCCTAACCCAAAAAAAAGTGCAAATGCAACCATGGCTATAGAGTCTTAATATATTACGGCAACGAGTTCGCATTTTATTTATGTCCTAAATAGCATATTGTATTAATGAACAATATAAATATATATTGCACAACAATTCTTACTGATATGCCATAAAACAACAACATTGGATAAAGTATAAATATATAAAAAATCATACTACAATGAACAATCAGCTTTAAATTTGACATGGAAAAATATTATAAATACTTCACTTTCATGTAAATTATATGAATTTGAGAAATCTAACAGCATTTATGGGATAAAGTATATAAAATAAACACCACGATTGAGTAAATCATACACACCAAAATAGATCTACAAAGGGAGTATATATTGAAAAGGCATGGATTATTGTTGTACACAATAACTCTCTTCCAATATATGTAAATAAGCTATAGTGGAGACATGTAACATCATGTAAGATACAAATAATATCAGGAAAAAAACTCACAGCTGAGAAAGTGTACAATTTTTTTTTCCTAAGTTTGTAATCTGAAATATACTTCACATTTGACAACATTTGAACAATGTAGATCTACATAACTCTCGTGTAATGTCACTAAATACTTCATAGATGCAACCAAAAATTACATTTTGAAAATATACAACAATGTTAGAAGGGAAAAGAAATCACAGCTGAGAAAATATACAACAATGTAACATTAGCAATTTCCGGTTTCATATTTAAGCGAAAAAAAAAATACATGCTCAAATAAGCAAAAATTATCCCAGCCGACATAACCAAATATGGAAAAAAAAAATCACACCTGATAAAGTATACGACAATGTTGATATTTTTAGTAAAGTGAGAATATTAAATATTCTTCACTTTTTGAGAACATTTCAACAAATATTTAAGAAAAATACATGTTATGTGACCAAAAATTATATAATAAACACCGTGACTACCTAAATCATACACAGAAGAAAGTAGATCTACAAATAAATTCCTCGTACATCGAGAATGATGAGTTTTTTAGAGGGTCAACTATTGTTATATGGCAGATCTGGGTTTCACATCAAACAATATGGGATGTAGCACACGAGAAACAAAGCAAATGAAGAAATTCATACCCAAACAGACGATTTGCAGCAGCAGATTTGGTCGGTGTGTGAGCAAACTCCTCTTTCTCTCTCCTATGCTACCGTCGTATGAGAATAGCTAGGGCTTTGATTGTGGATCGTGGTTTTGAGGAGTTGGAAGAGGACACGGATGGAATATGGATTTGTTGCTGCTGACCAGCAAGGGCACGCTTGGGATTATGAATGTCATTAAACACATGCCTGGGGATGGATTTCACAATACCACCTCGAAGGTGGGTTTGATTTTCACCCATTCGGCCAGAATGTGATGCTAGCGGGAATGAGTCTTTGCCGGTAGTGAGAGCAACCCAAACAGTGGAAAGTGAAATTTTGTGACTTTCCCGGGCATCAAACCCCCCTACCAAACACACCCTAAGAGGTTACACGCTGCACACCCTTCCTTCTCGCTTGCCCCATTGTATTAATCTTGATTTACAAAAGTGATTTGTTGGTACTCAATATGGTACGAAGCACAAAATAAGAAAATAAAATTGTCAGATGAAGCATCCCAAAAATATGTACTCCATCCCTCTAAAATTGAATACGAAAATTATATAGGTGGGGTAGAATCTCCTCCTAAATTGAACAGGTCTTGATTTTCAAGAGTGATTTGTTCATACACAATATGGTACTGAGCAAAAAAGAAAGAATTAAAAAAAAAAATAATATCATCAGATGAAGCATCTCCAAAAATATGCACTCCATCCCCAGAAAAGTGAATACAAAAATTATATGGGCGAGATATAATCCCCTCCTGTAATGAGATCTTGATTTGCAAGAGTGATTTGTTCATACTCAATATGGTACGAAGTAAAGAAGTAAGAATAAGAAAGTCATCAAATGAAGCATCCCCTAAAATATGAATTCCATCCTATAAAAGTGAATACGAAAATTGTATGGGTGGAGTCTACCCAACCCTTTATCACTTGGGCCAAAACCCAAGGGCCGATGTGAATTATTGCAAACGGGGTGGATTTCAACTTTCAAGGACGTTGGAAGAAGTGGACGAGGAATTTGCCTTCTAACCACCAATAGGGGCATATTTGTCCAAGTTGAGATTTAGTCCCTCAGTTAATCATTGTTGAATGGTTTAAGTCTTGGTTGGTTGGAGTTTTTAACAAACCTTGGCAATTTATAAGGTGGTGAGGTGGTTTGCCCTAGAAAAATGGTAGTCTTACTACTCATTTTACCAAATTTATTTACTGCTTGATGAGACTACAAACATGAAGTTGACAAAGTGAACCAGGGCTTAACCATGTCCACAGAAGATAAGATTATTTTTCAGATTTTCATATTGATATTGTAACACCATGTCAATTGCCACATCAGATGATAATTTTTTTTCTTTCTTTTTTACATATAAAATAGACGGTAAGACGGTAAGACAAGTAGTGTGTTTCAAAATAATATTTGCAAATTTCCAAATTGTTCTCAGGAAAATAATAAATCCACAATGCATAGTCACATATATCCTCCTTATTCCACACTAGCCATATCTCCCTTTACTATCAATTATTCTTGATTTTTTATTTTATTTTTAATGTTATGGACTAAGTTATTCTTTTGGTACATCGGGAGGGGTTCAAACCCTTAAACTATTCCCCTCGTACCTTTTTCCTCACCCTCTTTTACCACTAGGCTAGCCCCACCACTAGGTTAGCCCAATGGCTTGTTATAGGCTAGGTTATTGCTATCACATAAAGTACTCTAAAATTCTAAAATTTATGTATCCCAAATTCATGACTACAACTTGTGAGGATAACTCAGATAGTAAAAGACTACAACTCAAGAACCGTAAGTTCCGAGTTCAAGTTTTTGCTTCTTTACTATCGAATTCACGGGATTGCGGGTAGTTTTTACATTATAGGGATTAGTTTAGCCCAATGACTTAGTATATCACTCCGTTGGATTATAAAAAAAAAATAAATAAATAATAATAATAATAAAATAATAAAAAAATCATGAACACACCTACGATAACACAGGCTCCACACCATATTCCAAAGAAGTTAAAATATGATCATGAATATCTTCTTTGTTTTTTTTTTAACAAGTTCAATCAAAACTAAAAGGGAGGAAAAAAAAGACAAGACCCAAACACAACAGAGCAAACAGAGAAAAGCACAAACTACCACAAGAACCATAGGATCATGAATATCAAAAGGAAATTAAATAATATAAAGAGATTCTACACGATTATTTTGTAATACACATAGACACGACTTTCTCATGCAAGCATATATGAATTAGAAAAATGTGCATACCTGTCCCCATTTTTGAATTGATCTAAACTGGCTAATTGTCCTTCCTCTTATCTTCCTTCTCAAGAAAATCTCTGCGTAAGAGGGAGACAGGGGGGAGAGAGAGAGGGGTGGTGGAGATTTATTGGTCATTGTCTCTCATTGAATATCACTAGGGCAAAATTGGATTAGGCTTGGTGGGGGAATATTATTTTTTTTTTTTTTTGGTTGGTTTGCATGGAGGGGGAGTAGAACCCCTCACCTACCCAAGCCCCATCCCACCCGGTGCCATCTGAGCTACAGCTCGTTGGCGGTGGGGGAATTATTTGGTCATTGGATTTTGATCACTGGGCCGTTGGCTCAAGTTGATAACAGAGACATCGACCCACCAGGGTCCACGGGTGTATGGGCCACCTCCCACCCCCGTCCCTTAGTCATAAGGGAACGGCTAATGCAACCCCCCAAAGGGTTAAGTTGCCCCCCCATTTTTTTAATTAAAAAAATTATTATGTGAAATTACCAAAAAGGGCTTAACCCTCACCCATCCCCTCTCCCGCACCCCTCCTCACCAACAACCTCTCTCCCGCACCACTCGCGGGAAAAAATGGAGGTTTTGAAAACAAAACCTCCCTCGCCGAAACCCCGCACCCCTTTTCTTCTTTCCTCCTCTTCCCTCTTCTTCTCTGCATTTTTTTTTTCTTTTCCTTCCCAGAACCCCTCTCCCACACCCCTCGCCGGAACCCCACACCCCTCTTCTTCCTTCCTCCTCTTCTCTCTTCTTCTCTGTTTTTTTTTTTCTTTCCTTCCCAGAACCCTTCTCTCGCACCCCCTTCTCGTCGACAGCGCTCCTTCACCATCGCCAGAAAAAATGGAGGAATACACAGATCTGACCACAGAGGAAAAAAAAAAAAAGAAGAAGAAGAAGAAGAAAAACAGAGAAAGAAAGAAGAGGAGAAGAAGAGAGAAGGTTGCCGGAAAAAATGGAGGAACACAGATCTGATAGATCTGACCAGCAGAGGAGAAGAAGAAGAAAAAAAAAAAAAGAACAGGAGAAGAGTCACCAGAAAAAATGGAAGGCGCGCCGCCACCGTCGCCTTTCCTCGTCGGTCATCGTCGCCCTTCCCCCGCCAGTAGTCAGTCGCCAGTCGCCGTCGCCGTCTCTTCTTCTTCTTCTCGCCGGTCGTCACTGCCATGGTGTGGGGTGAGTGAGAGGGTTGGGTGAGAATGAGGGGTAGTAAGGTCTTTGAGAGGGGTGGGTATATATTTTTGGGGGGTGGGGATAATATAGGGGGGCAACTTAACCCTTTGGAGGGTTGCAATAGCCGTTCCCTCACAATTCTTGGCTCCACCCTACCTCCGTCCTAGGTCTTGGCCATCCATTTTTGCTAAGACTCGCAAAACTTACACAACATGGACTATCCGACCCATAAAGCCCAAAAGCCCTATCTTGGGTTTGCAATTGGACTATCCAACCCATTCAAGTTTGGGTTTGGGCTTCCTCAACACCTATCCAACCCATTCTATGAAGCAACCCCACAGCCATAACTACAGACTGAACAGCACCCCAATTAACTCCTCTGCCATTCCCACTCTACAATGAACAATTGAGGTAGCCCAAATCATATGCTCGTGGGCTCTATCTACTGCATCATTCTTTCCTACTCGCATGAGGTTACAAGAAAGGAAAAAACCCAAGTTCACCAAAGAAAACATTAGGGAAAAAAAACTCACCAAATCTTGCTTTTTTAATCATCACTTATTCTAAACTTACCAAGATTTTATTTAAAAAAATATATATAAATTTTTATTATGAAAACTAAAAAACATCATTTTAAAGACTTCATAATTTTTTAAAAAAAATATATCGTTTAAAATACACATTTTGTTTTACTCCTTTTGTCCCATAAAGATAATTCATATTTGATAAAACACGCAGTTAAAAAAAAAAAAAAAGAAAAAAAGAGAAGCATTATTACATTAACTTGTCATTTTTAAAACTCCATCTTTTCAAAAATACCCTCACCTACCTAATCTTAGATTTTAAAATAATTTCTTAAACTCCATCTTTCCAAAAATACTGGAAAAACCCTCATCTACCTAATCTTAGATTTTCAAGAGATTTTATGTTGAAAGTAATTATTGAAATTTAAAAAATAATAATATAAATTTTTTTTATAAAATTCATAATTTAACTTTTTAAAATGGACAATATTTTAAAACAAAAAAATTATTTATCTGAAGGAGTATTTAATTTTACAAAATATTTTTATTTTTAAAGTCAACTTTGTTAGGTGTAAAGAATCTTACTAGACACTTACCAAAGAAGCAGAGAGACCATGCCATGTTGCTAGTGTTTTCTTAAGAGTAATTAATCAGGGGTAAATTATTTGTGCCTCATCTGAGGGGAGAGTGGTATGAAGGAGTTCTGCAAGAGCCACAAACCAAACCCAAATATAAATTGGGTTCATGACCCCTCAATATACAAAATTACAAAAAATAATAATAATAATAATCATAAAAAACAGACAAAGTGGTAATACCACTTGAGAAAAACGGAAAAAACCCATACATACATGGTTTTAAGACCAAAAAAGAAGAGGAAAAAAAAGATATGAAATCAACAAAAGCAAACAGGCATCACATTGGACTATTGGAGTGCACCCTCCATACGGTGCACGTGGTCACATCTTGCCCTGGCAGTCATCACGTGCAACCCCCTCACCGCCCAACCGTCCAACGTCGTTGAAAGTTTGACCGGTCATCTGATCTGACGCCTTCAGAGTAGACGCCACGGTTCCAGTGGAGTCTCTTCAACATCCAGAGTCACCTTCTCCCCATCTTTCCTCCCTGTACCATTGTGCTCACGTGCCGCACGCGTCTCCTCAACGACGTCGGTTGGATGTGTTAGCTTTCCCTTAATGGCTTCTGTCACGCTGCCGAGTGAGCTGAATATGTTGCTCTTAGCTGCAGAACCCCTACCTAATCCCACAAGCAACAACAAATCGATCAATTTCAAAATCAAAGCCATCTATATATAGACATATACACATGCATACTTAAGCAAGAGCAATGCTATATGGCCAGCTATATGTCTTAAATTTTTTACTCACAATTCAATGAGAAGGATGCATAATTAAATAATACTAACAATAATAAAGGCATGCATAATTAAATTGACCTCACCTTTCTGCTTCAGTTTCTTTGGTTTCCTGGGCCTTCTGACCAGCTTCATCTTGTACTCCTCTCCTTTCAGCTTCATCTCTTCCATCTTCCGTCTGGCTTCCTCCTCCGTCTCACTCAGCTTCTCCTACAAAATCCCACTTCATCATCAATTTCTTATACCACAATTTTCTGAGTTTAAAAGAATAACACTACTAGCTATCATTACTAGCTTGAGTATTTGAACAACTCCCATACGAAGGAATTTATGAGCTACTATGTTAATGCGACTGACCTTGGCTGCCTCCCCAGTCTCCGACGTCTTCTCCTTTGCCTCTTCTTTCTTGCCAGAAAAGAACTCCATGGCCCTTCGAGCAGCATCAACTGCAGTGTCCTTGAGCTCACTAAACTTACCAGTAGTAGCTTCCTTCCCCTCTTTCGCTTTCTCAGCACTATAATCCTTATACTCTCCCATCTTCTCCGCAGTACTATCTTTCGCCTTGCTTCGCTTTCTCTGCCGCACTATCCTTGTACTCTCCTGCCTTCCCCAACGCTGAGTCCTTCGTCTCTCTAGCCTTCTCCGCCGCACTATCCTTGTACTCTCCCACCTTCCCCATAGTAGAACCCTTCGTCTCTCTGGCCTTCTCCGCCGCACTATCCTTGTACTCTCCCACCTTCCCCATGGTAGAATCTTTCGTCTCTCTGGCCTTCTCCGCCGCACTATCCTTGTACTCCCTCGCCTTCTCCAATGCCGAATCCTTCGTCTCTTTCGCCTTCTCCAGCGCACTATCCTTGTACTCTCCCACCTTCCCCCTAGTAGAATCCTTCGTCTCTCTGGTCTTCTCCGCCGCACTATCCTTGTACTCCCTCGCCTTCTCCAATGCCGAATCCTTCGTCTCTTTCGCCTTCTCCGCCGCATAATCCTTGTACTCTCCCACCTTCCCCTTCCCCTCCGGAGATCTTTCCTCTGCCCCTTCTTTAACCTCCCTAGCCTTGTCGGAAGCCATGTCAACACCTTCTCTCCCCTTCTCGCCGGCATCATGAGTTTTACCGACGGTAGATTCTTTGGCTTGGTCGTAGCTGCCCGTCACTGCCTTCAGGATGCTTCCAAGAACACCACCAGTACTACTCCTCTGCTGTTGTTGCTGCTCAGACTCCATTTTCGCTGCTTCTTCATACTCCTTCTCTCTCTTGATATCGCTTAGCTCCGACGCTGCCTGCCTCGCAGCTGCCTCAGCTCGTTCCTCCCTAGCTTGCCTCGACGCCATGCCTTCTTGCAAAATTTCACACAAAAATGCTGTGTAATAGAAATATTAAAAACTTGGTGCTGTGTTCTCTACATATACTGTCACAAAAAATATAGATTTATATATAATTTCTCGAGGGTTGCATGCGGAGATGACGCGTGGAGGAGTGCATTGACGCGTGGCGGTGTGTGGTGAATGGTGGACACGTACGAGTGACACGTTGTCTTGCATGCAAAGCCGAGAAAGGACACAAGGCCTTGCATGCCACTTTATGATTTTGTCTATAGCAGGATTTTCATGACTCTTGTCGCTTTGATCGATGATGGTTACCTCCTGCGTGTCCTACCACGTGGCATAATTGGTCAAACTTCTTTGCCTGATCGGTGACCAGCTTGTCTGGCTCATCACAACATTTATCTTTTATTCGAGAAATTTTAATTTAATTTCTTTTTTCTACCCCTGCCGTTCACCGTATGTGTGGAATTTACATGTTTTCAGAGAGTACAATTCCCACCTGATGTATGAGGATAAAAATCCTATGCACACAATAAGCAATATTATGTTTTTCTGACCGATCAAATTTGTTTGCTATTATCACTCCCAAAAATGGCCACATTTTCAATCCAATTTTTGATATAAACACTCAGGGGAGGATGAAATTGCTTAGTGTTGGTCATTATTTTTCTAAACCCAACCCAACCCTTTTATGAATGCAATTTTACGTTCCCATTGGCCCATTGGGCATGATAGCATCTTTAAAATGAGGCCCGCTATTGTTATCTTTCAATTCTCTTTACATTTCTCACTATTTTAAACTTTCTAGAGTTTTATAAAAAAATATTAAAAATTTTCATGAAAACTGGACTTGTTGTCCACTAGAAAATATGACTTCGAACAACTTTGTGGTTTTTCCAAAATATGTTGTTTAGGAAAGACTTAAATGACCAAAAACTCTATTTAAACGATAGATTTTTCATATTTTTCATAAGGAAAAATCTAGCATGATGATAGCTAGATCACGACCACTCAAATGATAAAGAGCGGAATTTCTTCACACCTTCAATATTTTTTTGTGTAGTCATGATTTAGTTATCATTCATGCTAAAAGTGTCATTTTCATAAAATCTTGAGATGTTTAAAATAAATAAGAGGATAAAAAACAAGTTTTAAGTGCTAATAAAGGCCCCTAATAACTTTTGAACATAAAAAACCAAGCCTGGACCTAAAATAAACTAGCCCAATTCGGACGGACAAGCGTGCAACGCAATAAATATTTGTTCTGGGTTAGGATGGTGTAGGCCGTGTAGGCCTGTAATATGCTAGGCCCGCGTGTCTGTTTGTTTTCGTTTTTTCTTTTCCTTTTTTTTCGTGTCAAGAGATAGGAGAGGTCATTGGGTTTACTCGGTCAAGGATTCTTATTTCACCGTAAGGGGTCAGTAGAGCCTATGCCCTTTGCACTCTATAGACGGCAAAAACTTCCATGTAACTGTGATATGATCAGGTGGTATCATTAGCCAATCATAGGCAAGCAAAGTGAGAAAGTGAGACCTACAAATACATTGATTTTTTCATTCTGCTTGCCTGTGATTGGCTGGTGATACCACGTACCATATCACAGTTACATGGAAGTTCTACTCCTCTATAGACAAACAATACGGACGGTCCTTACTCAACTTCACGATGTACTGGCATGTGACGGTTTTTTCTTCAGGATATCAAAGTATATTTGTTACTTCCTATTTTTTCTAGTGTAACGTTTCACCATGTTTTTAGACAAGGGAATCGCACAGCATGATCATATTGCTCGGTTTGGTCATACCCTTGACAATCCTATTAGTGGGGAGAATTGTTTTCTTTATGTTTTGTGGAATATTTTTAAGAAAGATGCCTATGGTATTTCATTACCTCCTTGTACTTGTTATTTTGATTAATAACATTTCTTCTTTTGCTCAAAAAAAAATTAAAAAAAATCACGATGTAAGGCATATTAAGAAATAAAAAAGAATTTGGATACTTTGTAAGATTTTTCCTTGTACGGATCTTGAAAGGCTTTTCATGGTTATTAAATCGTTTGATTTGTAAATGAATTAAAAAACTAAATAACCGTTAGGTTATCGACCTTGTAGGGTATGAAAAGTCTTCAAGATCCCTACAGGAAAAAATTATAAAGGACCCAAATCCAGAAAGAGAAAACCAAAATCAAAAAAACAAAAACAAAGACAAGGGGTAATTAGTGTCCACCATTTAATTTAGTCCAATTAGAACAAAAGGTACGCACCCACGAACAAATATTGGATAACTTGATGAGAACCAGAATCTGGTACGTGGACGGTGGATCGGATGAAAATTAAATAAAAAAACAGATGTGTTAATCCAAATCAATCAAAATCTCAAAAATCTGATTTAATGTAAATTGACATAATCCTGCGCCATAAGTGATAAGGTTGTCCTTTGGGTGTGACGGTTGATTGAGTGCTCGTGGACACAACCAAAACACGTACAATACAATCCATTGCAGCTCTAGTGTCACGACTCTGCACAAAGCCAATAAGCAAAGGCTTATGTCCATTCACATTAAATCAACAAAAGACTTCAAATTTTACTACATATTTATTTGGTTTTTTTTTTTCTTGGATAGGTGCCTGAACTTGTTTATGTGCACCTCGACTAAATCTTTTCTCGGGTAATCTTAAGAACGCATTCCCCTACATCGACCTAGTGCATTCATAAAAAAAAACACAACCCCATCATATCGTAGCTAGGCCTGCACAGCGCACACCAAAAATCTTGGCATTATAAGACTTACCTTCATCTTACTAATCCACCAACTAAATATTCCAAAACAATTGCATTAAAAAAAAAAAAAAAATGAAGATTTTTTTTTTTTTATCAAACTCTGACTCTAGAAGCAAACTTCACCTCCCTATTGAAAATAGTTTGCACCTAATTGGCAGAAAATTAAGTCAAATTTTGGTAATTTAATTAGTCTGCGGATTTTATTTTCTAGAGTATTCCACCATGCTCATCATTCAAAGACCAGAATGAAGGTACTCCCAACCACTATGGCTCCATTATATATGGTGGCATTATCTACATCATGATGATTGAAATGAAAACTCCCATTAACATCATGAAAATATCACAAATATACAGACATTTCCTACTTCTGCAGTCCTATCCTTAGTGATGATGGTAATTGACCAAACACTACCCATTAATCGATATTTTCAATCGCATTAAGGGTCCTATTTTCCACAATTAAACTACATAACAATAGTAACATAACAATAATCACTGCTTAATTAAATACATTTCTTGCTAAGCCGCCTAATTTACAGAAAGGGTAATCAACCTGCACTCCAAAAATGAAGAAAAAAAAATAATAGTCATACTTCTATTGTTCAAATCTACACCAAAGTAGGAAAAGAAAATAAATTCCCCCAATTTTCATTGCCTGATTATTAATAACTTGTACACTCCTTCTGTTATTTTCAGGTGGTTCCTCTCTTCACTAATCCAAATCTAATCACGACACATTGATTGATCAGCCGTGAACTCGAACATTCAGTCTTCTAAGCCAGACTGAATGAAGGATCATGTGATGGACATCGAATCGCTTAGGAGGAGAATTAACCTCAAAATGCTTCCTTATTTGAGCCACCCTCCTCTGCATTCTTATATACTGACTTGTCGATATACTCGTCAATATCCTCTTCAAGTTGGGAATATCCTTCACCGGAACCTCAACGGAGAAAGACTTCCAATTCAAAACATCGCTAAATGGTGGCACGTAATGGTCTGAAATTAGCACTGGAACGCACCCAGTGTAGATTGCCTCGACCACCCTTGGGCTTGCTACTTCATACCCACTTGGGCAAATGCAGTACTTGCTCTTCCTCATCATGTCATAGTAAGATACTCCTCTCGGAAGGTATTGATGGACCTTTATGTCTTCATCCTTGTTTTCCCAGTGTTCCAAAAGCACAGGTCTAATGGGCCCATGAACCCCACCAGCAAAGAAGGCCAAGACCGAACGCCGCGATGGCGATGGCCCACCGAGCAAGCCCCGTGTTCCACCTGTTTGGAGATTGATTTCTGGGAAGGATGCGTCTTTGGAGGGGTCGAATCCTTCAGAGGTATTCGCATTGCACAGGACTCGAATGGAGTTCTTGTGTAGGTAAGGAACAGAAAAGGAAGTCTCCGGCCCCTGCAGCAGAAAAAAAAAAAAAATGTACTCAATAATTTGCACATCAGTAGTCTATCGCAATATGATTTTAGGCCTCTTATTTAAATTTAGCCTAGGAGGGGCAAGCAGCCTAATATTTGACGAGCCAATTATGTAGCAAGTGTGACAGGGTAATAGAAACAAAGCAGCAATTACTTACCCAATCATGGCAGGAAAGCATAAAATGGTCAGCTGCAAGGCTTCGATTCCAGTAGGGATATTTTCCGGCCACGACATTGACGTAGTCTATGACCGTTTGTCTTATGGGACTGAAATCGTGCGAGTTGCGCACATAGACAAATTGGACCATCATGGACACACTGAAGGGAAGGAAATAAACATGCGCCTTGTCGGGATCTTTAGTTCGAAACTGGTTGTCCATCTCCAGCCCATGAATAAAATTTCCCTCCGTGGAATATATGCTCTTGCAAGGACCGTTATGAAACAATGGGGGTTCTCCTTCTTCGTAGATGAAGACTTTAAACTGCTTTTCCATTTCCAAATAGCTCCTGTAAATAATGCAAAGAATTATGAATGGTGAGATTTAGAGTTCCAACCATGTATGGGTCAGGTGCATAATGGGACATCACAAATAGAACACATTGGCCAATTTGTTAGTTCGAAGTTGTGAGAACCATGAGTACGTTCCTTCCTAGCAAATCTCATTCATCACGCACCTGTAGTACCCTATGTTCCACGGTGCATGAGATAAAAATTAAGTTGAGCACAAACAGCACCACCCCTTCACAAACTGATGTTACTGAGCAAAATTTGATCTGATTATCAAACAACATGCTACCAGTCTTGTAACCTAGGTAATATCTCTCCCCATTCATAAAGGAGCCATAGGTAAAGGGTTTAATCCCATGCTAACTCCTAAAAAATAGGCTTGAATAATGTTTTAATAGATCGCACCAAACGGCACGTAATCATTAATCAGTGTCTTCTGTTTAAGCAATCAAGAAGGCCGGCTTTTCAAGTAATTCTCAAAGAATATTATATTTGACCAAGAAAGGGACTTCTCACAGAATATTTGACAAGAGAAGGACTGCTAATTAATATAATTAATAATCCTCAAATGGGTACCTGTGAAAGGCATTGGCATTCCAATACATTGGACCTAGTGGAACGTAATCAGGGTCTTGTGATTGGTTTCCATATTTAGCCTGTTGAATCGCAGATCGAGCTCGTCGGAGACCGGCTTCGAGCTTCTCTAGTTTGCTGTACTCTCTTGGTACTCTGGCTTCCATGGGAACAGCTTGAGATTCATACGTGGGAACCATGGCAGTAGGGGTTCCACTCATGGCAATGCTCAAGCTTTCCTCCTCGTTCCCGTTCTGTTGAAGTAATTAATAATTAAACCCACTAAAAAATAAAATTCAAATGACAATTATGAATTTAAATGTCCCTTTCAACAAAAGATTCTTCTAAATACAGCAATATAACAAAATTTCCTCTTTTTCAATCTTTTAAATTCTTTTTGTCAAGCATCAAAAAAAACCCAGATCCTACTTAACCCCCTCTCCATTGCTAGAGGGATAAAAAGGCCTAACTTCTTCTAGATACATAAAAGAGAGATATTTGTTATAATGCTGATAGCAATATATATGCCACTCTTTTTTTTTTTTTTTTTTTTTTTGTCACATTGAAGAAGGATTGACTCTTAGACTTAATATTACCGAAAACATGCACTATCCATCTGACAATCACGTCTAAGGCTGTAAGGGCTGTGGTAATAAGTATGTCACTGTCGCTAAGTAGTGGTACCACTATGAGTAAGGCCATAGGGATTTCTGTAGTGCTAGTCTAATGGTCAATTCCAATGTTAATTCTTCTCCAATGCAACTCAAATAATAATAATAATAATCAATATATAATCAATAAAAAAAAATGACGCAATGGAATTGCCTTTAATTTTTGGGTATCAGAACTACTCCGTATAACTTTAACTCACCAATAAACACACTCACTCATCCACTTTCCAATTGCATCATCCATGAAAATGACACGTACTCATTGATTTCCATAATGGAATGCGTTTATGAACTTGTAAGTGATCCGGTTTTTTTTCCAATTTTAATAATAATAATAATAATAAACATAATAAAATTTAAACATCAGGCTAAAAAAAATCCTGATTCCTGAACTTGAGTCTCCTTCATGTAAATTGATATTTAATTTCAAGGCAACACTGCCAGCCTATAACGGCGCCGTTTCACCTATTGCCTTGTATCTCTGCAAACATTGCCCTGGTGAAATCTTTTACAGTAAGTTTTAACCCATAAAAATTTTCACAGGCTCTGAGGAAAAAATATACGTACGGAGTAAAATAAAACTTCAATTGCAGAGAGACAGAATCACAGAAGAAGAAAGTTGGTGGATTCATGCTTATACAACGAAACTAAATAAAATATGGGGAAAAAAAAGATGGAAAGAGGGGAGAAAAAAAAAATTAAAATAAAAAGTAAGTGGGATTTTGTTTTTTGATCAATTAAAAAAAAAATTAAATGATTGAAAGTTATATAATTGCTCACTTTATAGAGAAATCCTTATACAAAATACACAAAGGGGCAAGAAAAGAGAAGAAGAAAAAGCATGCATGAAGAGGAGATCTTACAGACTGTTCACTTTGGATAGGCTGCACAGCAAGAGGTGGTGAAGCAGAGCGGTTGAGGACGGAATCATCAGAGAGAGCTTCCTCTCTATTATTATGAACACTACCCACCACCCTCGAACGCAAACCCACATGCCCCTCTTCACCATCTTTTGTAGAGGCAACAAGCTTCTCTATATGAATTGTAGAATTAGTTGCAGAGGAAGTAGGAGGAGGAACAGCAGTAGAAGTGGTAGAGCTCCATGCCCATGGATAATGAGATATAAAAACCCAATTGGAGGACTCTGGCCCCAGTAAAGCCACACACCCAATGACCACTATCAACGGCACCATAAACAGCAGTAGTTTCAAAGATGCTGATGATGAAGACAGCCTTTTGTTAACATCCCCCATTTCTCCTCTCTCTTTCTCTCTCTCTCTCTACCTAGCTAGCTGTAGGCACCCTCTCTCTTTATACACACACACACACATATATATATATAAACTATAATAATTCTATAGAGAGAGAGAAAGAGAGAGATGTGGAGGTTTTGTTTTGCTAAAGCAGGAGAGGGTTGGGGCTAATGGAAGAACATTTAGTAATAAATGGTCGCACCACCACGCCATGCGTCTTCTTGTGCTGTCCTGTTCCTCCCTGTTCCTCATGCAAATTTTCGTTTTTCCCATTTCTACCCTTCCCCACTCACCGATACCTCATAATTACCCCCCACCTCAGCCAACCGGTAGACGAGTTCGAATCCTACATTCGTCCTTCTAGTTCTCCAGTCTCCACGCGTCCATCATGTAACTACGTTCTCGCCCCATTGGTTGATTTCTGCACGTGCCGGTTGTATTTGGCAAGTACGATTCTTTTTGGTACTCGAGCGAGTAGAATTAACATTTGCAAAAGACGACGCCCATGGCGTTTGTCTTTTCTCTCCCAGTTACGTCATTCGCTGTCAAATATCTTAAATGCCCTTATTGTGGTCAAGATTCAAGAACCCGTGCAATCAAAGAGTGCCACGTAAGTACACAAGGTGACCGCCTATTTGACGGTTAAGTTATGAGGATACCCCTACAAGATAGGCACAAAGAGGTTCGACCACATGAACTTGATAGGCGCAGGACGCTTACGAGGAAGAGACGGAATCATGGGATTGTCAATTGATTTCAGACATGTGAAAATAAGACAGATTGGACAACCTCCAGAAGTGAGGGGCATTTTGGTCCCATAACTAGTTTACCACTCCCTCCTATTTATGTTTCCTATAGCCGTTGGCCTCTCTCGTGCTTGCCACCTCTCATATTTACTTCAGCGTCGGGACTATGGAGCTGGGTTTTCTTATTATTATTATTGTTTGTTCTTGGTGAAAAAATATTCTCATCTTAAATGATAGAGTAGGAGTGGTCGTACATTTATGGGACTGTTTTCTGAACTTGTGATCAGAGTCTCGGTCCAGTGTTTTGATCTTAATGATCTTGAGTTATTGATTTGCACTTTCAGTATTAAGGTATTACCATCTGTTTAGCCTAATATAGCATTAGATTTTTTCACCTCGATCTGCATCGAATCTCAATTCCCTTTGTTAACACTATTATTGTTTATGATAATATGACTGTAAACAAGTCAAGTAATAGATTGCTCAAACATATTTCATAAAATTAACGAGTTCAAAAGTAAATCTTAAGTTTAGTTCATTTAATTTATAAACGAATTCGAACGAGTTTTTTATCAAATCAAATTTATGTAATATTTTTTATTAACTTTAAAATGATGCTTGAATTCGGTTCGTTTATCTCACGAACGAATGAATTCAAACAAACTTTATATCAAGCCAAGCTAGAGTACCTTGACTCGTTTTACAAACCTAGACAAAGGGTTGGACTATAAATATTTATTGTAAAAATTTTCCTTGTAAAAAACAGAAGAGTGTATCTATGAGAAAAATATGGAGGAAGTCAATGGAATTCGTCCTTTTCTAATGGTTCAAAATCCAGGCGGTGGTAAAATGCAGAAGAGTGTATTGAGAATGGCAAAATGCAGGCGGTGCTAAAAAAAACGTTAGCCATCCTAAATATGGAATACATCTTTATGATGGGTGACATCACATGAACCCAAAAGTCACCACATGACCACACTGTCCTTTTCCACAAACCTCTACTGTTAAAGTATCTAAGGTGACCCATGCAACTAAAGTGCACCATGCTCATTCCTCGGTTGGGTGCCCGCATAAATGTACCCGCCTACTACATTGGAATTGGAATTGAAAGAAGTCCATTGGGTTTAATTTGTTGGTAAGTACCATATATAGAAACACTTTTTGCCTATGTGCAAGAATTGGAATTGGAATTGGAATTGGAATTGAAAGACGCCCACTGGGTTTTTTTTTTTTTTTTTTTTTTTTTTTTTTTTTTTGTTAAAAAGGTATATGGACCAATCGTTGGACCAATCTAATCCCTTAAGGTCATGTTTGGTAGGCTAGATCAATAAGATACGATAAATATTTCATTCTCTTGCCTTTGATGCACTTTTTGAACATGAAAAATACTTATATCCGTTGGATGGTTATATCCCTATATGTAGGAAATAATAAACTTATGATGGATGTGGTATATTTCTATCCTAAGATAATATCCCATTTAAAAGAAACATAGGATAGAAAAAAAATATTTTCTCTAAGAGCCATCTCTCTCAATTGAAACAAAACAATCCGTGGCTTTCTTTTTTATCTAACAATCCTATCATATCCTATCCTATCTAACCTTTTAATTTGGCATACCAAACGTGACTATTGAAAGATAAATAACATTAAACTTGATGATGTTGGATATTTTAACCACATCAATTGTAGATGGTGAGGTTGACGTGCATCAAAATGGGTTTGGCACATGTATATAGATTTTTTTTTTAAAGGAAAAATAAATAAATAAATAGAGGCAAAGCACATGTTTTGCACAATGTGATGTCATGCTTATAGCGTTTTCCTATGCGTTGGTATCAAACAAAGGCGAAAGTGGAGGAGAAAAAATTACAATGACAAGGGAGGCCTATTGCTTTTGCGCTTAGCCGCTTACCATGAATTAAAAAATAGTTGAATTTTATATTTTAGATAATAAACCGGTAATGCACACAAGTAATTGTGTTCCCTTGGGGGAACTTAAGGAGTAATTAATCTTTTTTCATAGCTCTTTTCCGTATTTTGGGAACACCTTTACTTTTATTTGTGCTAAAGCTTAAAAGGTTTAATACAGTTTAGGGGCAAATGAGGTAAAAAGAATTTGCTCCAACAACGCTTAAACAAAGTGTTTCTCTAAGTATATCCCTATTCTAAAGCAGTTTAATATATTAAAAGTTGGCACGTAGTGCGTGTGTAAAAGCAGCTACCTAAATTTGACACGCATAAGGTGAGAGATATAATAACGTGGTAGCAACTTTTTTTTTTTGGGGGATTCACGGATTGATTCGGCTACGGACAAATAATTACATATCTTTTTAATTCACATTGATGTAATTTTATTATTTTGCCTCCTTATATTTTTTAATATAAAATAATATTAATAAAGGTATATTTGAAATTTAACGAGAAAAAGTAATTAAGAGACAAAAGGGTTTTCTCGTATTGTACTATGGAAGATAAGTCTAAATTATAATTTATTCTACTCGTGGTAAATATTTTTTGCCAATGGCTTGTTGGCTTAATGATACCTCTCCTCTCTCTGAAAATATCTTCATTTCGAGTAAAAAAAGAAAACATATAAATTTCATGCGATCTCGGAGGTTTTGAATTATCATTTTAGTATCTATTTTTCATCACTACTCTACCTCACAAGCCCCTATCCCCGTCCTTGTCCAGTTGCTTTCTTTTTTTATTTAGTCAGCTAACATTACATTTATTGAATGATGTGATATGCATTATCTTTCTTTAAATTCAAAGCAAAAGATACTCAAATTTTTTATTCATCAAGCTTTCTAATTGTATTTTTAGTACGGAACTTTTTCCATTACCATCACCTCAACACCACAGGTCCACAACAAACACTTCTAACCACCCAGTCTCATGAGTGATTTTTCTTTTGGTTTATTAAGCTAACATTAGGTTATTTATCAGGTAAAACATTTGCAGAAAAGAAAAAAATATAAAATAAATTCTGATAGATAGCAAAAGGTACAAGCACCAAAATTTAGGGGGAATTGTCGATTGGTGTGGCTACTGGCAAATAATTATACGTCAATACAATGACTACTAACTTAGTAGTAAATAAGTACTAACTTAACTAAGAACGACTACTAACTATAATTATTTCCCCGGAGCACCTTAGCTGCAGGACAAATCTATAATTCCCTCCAAAATTGATCCTATAGTCCTATACCAACCTTTAATCCAATATTACAAATGAAATAGCCTCATTTATGACATACTACAGTATTTGGTATTTACTATCCAGTCTAGGAGCATTTTTTTTATTTTTTTTAAATAAATGAAATGGCAAAAAAATAATATGAATTTTCTGGCACTGAACAGATTCAGTCGTATCATGATGAGCACCAAATTGAAGGGTGGGTCAGCTGCCAGTTAACATCATTCATGTGTCTAATAATGGTCTTGTGAGAAGCTATTGTTCATTTGAACATCAGTCCTTGTAAGAAGCAAGTTGCATGGTCCAAAAATTAATACTGCAAACACCAGTTTCTGCCCTCTTTCCAACAATTTTAAATATAAAAATTAAATAAAAAAAATGTAAATTAAATGAGATTAAAGAGGGGCATCGGACCGTTGCCGCAACCCAATTGTCGAGGGGCAATGTGGAATGGAAAACGTACACCTTCCGTGGCGTAGACGATGATGCTTCGGCCTAATGATGGTGGGTCTTGTAATAATTTTTATAACAAGGACAAAATTTGGGAAACATACAAAGGCAGCAAGCCGTAACTTACTATTTCTTTTTTTCTTTTTTTCATTAACACTTACAGTAATTTGGCAGGGAAGGGGCAGCCTGCAGCAAGCCCCTATGATTGTTTTGAAACGTGTTCTCACAATTAATTTTTCTTTCTTTGACTTGTTTTCTTTTCCCATAAGTGGACTCTAATTGTGTAAGCAGTAAATGTGACCAACTACACATTTTTGGGCACATATTCTCACAAATTTAAAATTATGCATGTATGCTTTGATTAAAGCTTGATTGAGTTATTTCTTTTCTTTTTTTTTTGGCCAAACGAGAGGAGAAACCATGCACCCACTGACCCACACATGCACCCATGCCCCCATGTTCTTATCTGGGTAGAACATGCCACTAGGCCAAAGGCCTAGTTTCAATGCTTTGTGTATGGACATCTAGCAGGAATTAAAAGCACGGGAATCCCTTGCCACTATGACACTATCCATATTCATTCTCTATCTACAAAAAATGTAAGGAAACATCTTCCAAAGCTGCATTCATAAGAAGGCAACCATTAGCTTTGTAATCATAATAGGAAAATGTTTTTTTTTTTGGATTAATGATTAGGGGTATTCGCTATTCTAGACATTACTCTCATTAAGGTTTGAACCCAAGCTTAATCTTGACCTATGTAAGATGTCCCATACCCACATAAACAGTGATACTGAAGAGGAATCGGAACTGATAATCTCTATAAAGTAGATCTGAACTTGACGCTCGACCAACCCACGAGAGCCACGACAGGGGAAGGTTGAGGTTTCAAATTTGGACCTCCTGTTTTGATAGAAAAGAGGGTATGGTGGGATAGGGTGCAGGCTGCTACCAACAAAAGAACAAAAAGGAATGCTGATTCCAATCATATTTATGGAATCTTATTCCATTGTTTTGTATTTGGTAGGAGAAATGGAAAACAGGAAAAGTAAAGAAAGGGAAAAAGATTAGAGACTTCGACCTCGAGCTTTCCCTTGTTTTTTCTTCTCCCAAATTGGTGAGAGAGAAATGCTGATTCCACTGACAAATGACAATAAGGGGGTTTTAAAATCTGCATTTTATTTTATTTTATTTATTTTTTGGATAATACCTCCAGGGCTGCAACCTGTTTACTTTACATTTCCATGGGTATCTGGACACTGCTTGGACCACAAGGCCCATGCCAAGCATACACTGACTCAATCTGGACCAAACTCTAATAGTGCCCAAATTCGAACTGATCAGAATGTTTGTGAGAAAATCCAAATCTTCTCACATTGGTCTTTTCCACAAAGCAACCAGCACACTTCAAAGAATCAAAGCCAATTACCCTCCCCCACCACCTCCCCTACTGCCCTCTGGGCTCTGACATGGGGTGCATCCACTTGGGTTTTGAGTTTAATCCCCATATTCCCATAGAAGTAAAATGTTAACTGGAAGAGGTAGGTAAGGTGATCAATCTAACACTATCCCTTTGCAAATGCATCCAAGAAAAACCAACCTTAGCTACTGTAAATAGGGGGTAAATGCGTAAAGCACCATAATTGTGCCTAAAGAACTTCAACCTTCAAGGGCCACAACTCACAAGGGCCCATATATGGTTGGAGGACTTGTCTAAGTTGGAGGGCAATCTAGGCGTAGAGGTGCAACTTAGGCAAGCTCAACCCATCCAACCTGAGCCCTAACGCATAATATGGGCAATTATTTTTAATTAATGGGTTGGACTTAGATTATCATATGTCAACTCAAATTCAATTCTAGTTAGGCTTGGATTGATGTCTTAGGCAACTTGCACCACCCAACATCAAAACCCAAGTCATAAATTTAATATACGTTATTTTGTATTATTTAACAATCAAAACTACTAAATTTAACTTATTTACTTATAATTAGGAATTGCATTGAATAATAATAATAAAAATGAGATGTGTAGGAAGTAGGAACATAAAAACATGTTTAAAAATAGGGGTGGTTATTATCACCCCTTAATTTTATTTGCACCCCTATTTATTTTAATTTATCAAGATTTTATAAAAAATATAAAGGGGGATTTGGCCATTAATCCAACAAATAAGATTTATTTAGCCAATAGTCACCAAACTCTTATTTTAACTCAAATAATCCATTTGCCTTCCATCTTACAAAAATACCCGCCCTCACCCTTTTCTCTTTCTCCCTCCCTCTCCACCTACACCACGATCAAAACAGAGATGAACTCAACGGTGACCACCTTCTCCGTCGGCAACAATAACCCCCTCTCTCTCTCTTGTCTAGATCTGAGGCTCATTAGCGAGTTTTTTGTTGGGTTTTTTTTTTTTTAGAGGGTGCTATCCTACAAAATGGGTAACAATAGAGGGGGGTTTTTTGCATTTTACCCTTTTATTTATTACAATAATTTTTGAACCCTATACAAAGTTAAAGAACAAAATCTTAATGTAATCCGCAACTGAGGAATGAATCTGATTAGTGACTAACCCCAAAAGAGAAGTGAGAAGTTGAATCCATGACCTTCTACTTCTTGAGACGTAAGTCCCAAAAAATCACTGGTCCATCTCTTGAGGTTGATGTCAAAATTTTGTCAAATTTGTACTTGTCGTAAAAATCAATTGGTAAAAAGCAAATGCAAATTAAATGATAAATTTTAAAGCATGCTGAAATATGATGGTAGCTTTGTGAAAAGAGAATTTCTAGTATGCATGAACACAACCTCTTCCACTATTTTTTTTTTTTTTAAAAAAAAAAAATACTAATTGTGGCTGTAATATTGAGATCTCACCGTATTGCCATAATAAATTAAGAATCAAGCCATTTATCGAAATCCTGAAATCTTTGCGCAACAAAATGGATCAATCCAATTTCTAGTGGACATCAAGTGACTTATATATGGAGGAAATAAATTTTAGAATAAGAAATTTCAGTAAAATGATAATTTTAATTAAATTCAAAAAAAGAAAAAAAAAAAAAGAAAAATCCATCATTGAAAGGATGATTTCGTGCATATGGTTCAGGTCTTACTCCTTGACTTTGAGGGAACAATAGCCCGACAAATGGTGTTGATTTGATACGGATGCCTATTTAGGCACCAAATAGACCTTATCATTGATTTGAGATGTTGATATTGTGAATACCGAGTCTATTCAATGCTAGGCATAATAAGTATAGTGACTCAATGCTAGGCTTAATGAGTATAAGGACCTCGAAAAAATCTATTTCGTCTTATCAACACCAAGGTCATGTTTGTTTGGTTAGAATGGAATGGGTGGAAATGAAATCTGATTTCATATTCAAAATAGTTTAGAATGGAATGAGATTAAAATAAACATTACGGAATGAATATCATTATAATTCACTACTATTATTTGATTTCATGCCCATTTAATTACCTTATCCAAACAAAAAATGTTGTTTGGCATGAATTGAAATGAGATTCCATTCCATTCATTCTATTCCATTCCATCCAAACAAACATGGCCTTAAAGTGTATGAAGTTTCATATTTGATTTCTTCCCAACCAAATTAAGCTACGTGCGTGATTGCGTGGTTCTCAGGCTCATAAACAATTTTTATCAATAGTACTAGAATTAATGCCTATAAAACGTTAATACACTGAATCATCCTTATCAAATAGAGCATGAAATATTCAACCAGCCATTCCATATCAAGGCATTTTTTTTAAAAGATTGTTTTGTGTGGATATTTTCTAAAAGTTGGACTATTATAAATGCCATTTAAAAAAAAATTAAAAATTAAAGCAAGAAAAAAAGGAATAAAACATATAATCAAAAGCATAATCACGAAGTGTATATATTCTTTATTGAGCACTGTGTTGCTAGACATATATGTTTACTAAAGTTTAATCGATCATGGTCAAACATTTATATTATTAACATAGAGCTAAGAGGCTCAAGCCTAAGTACAGTAGTGGGGGGATTTTACCTCAAGCACATCTACAAACAAAAAGTTAAAAATTCTCTAGGGCATTGGTGAAAATTAAAAGCACAAAATTACAAGACAACTTTCTTCCCATGTTGACTAACTTGCATGTGCATCCATTTGCTTGCATAAATCAGTGCCTTATCCTTGTTTCACTCTCCCCCATGATCTTTACAATAAGGACCTGCAACAAATTACAATATTATCAAATATTATAAAAATTAACAGGAGCACAATTACCGAATAGCTAGAATCGTATTGAGCAATGTTTCAACCTGAATTTCAATCTCTAAGTGGTGGATATCCACCTCCCAAGCTAATTGTAATTTGTAAAGCCATCATATCACAAGCTCATGACCAAGACCCAGTATAAAAGGCAGACATCTACCTATTACAAGTTCACAAACAACTTTATAATGCCATAATTATGAAAGGGATAGGATATACTACAACAAAACAATGTGAAAACCAGTTGCATCACTTACTGAAGAATGCCACTTGAAATCTCTAGTTTCTTGTACCTCCATGTCTGCGTGGAGTATTGATTCTCCTTTTCGCCTTCTTATGAGATTTTCTTTCAGCCATTATTACAAACCATTTAGGTTTTCTAGTTAAGAACATAAGACATCCCATTAACCATTCCACATCCGTACCCCATCGCCACAACTTTCCTATCCAAATTCTCTTCCAAACACTGGTTCATCTTCTTCGTCGAATATCAGTAGCGGTGGATGTGGTGCTTCATCACCACCGCATTTCCTCAATAATGGAGATCCACACAATCCTAAGTTCCTATAGTACAAATCATTTTCAAATGTTTCAAACTGTTTGCCTCGAGGAATGGGTCCCACAAGATGGTTTTGCAAAAAGTCTAAGAATGCAAGAAATGTCAAACTCGTCAATTGCCCTGGAATCTCCCCAATGAGGTTGTTTGAAGAGAGGTCCAAGGATTCAAGATTTTTCAAATTCCCCAGCAATGATGGAATATAATCGGTGAAGTTGTTGTGAGAAAAATTGAGCACTCGTAGTGAAAAACCTTACCAACAGAGTTTGGAATCTCTCATTGGAATCTATTATTTGACAAATCAATGGTCGTGAATATGGTTAGGATTTTCTCCAATTCGATCTCAATCCCTTTGATCGTTAACTTCACAGAATCTTGATAGTAAAAATCCCCCATATATTTCAGTCCAGTCTTACCTTCATTGGCATTCATCATAGCTTTCGAACTTTTGAAGTATATTGTTAGGCAAAAGGCCAGTGAACCCAAGTGTAAGAGACATCAAAAATTCGCAACTTGGGAAAGGAATGTTTTTCCTTAGAATCCCATATGGCACCATGGAATCTATTGGATTGTAAAACAAGAACCTGCAACTCTGGGAGAGTTTCCAACCAATAGGGGAATGTATCATTTATCTTGTTGTTTCCAAGGTCTAGGACTTTCCAAGTTTCTACAATTGATTAGAGATTATGGTACCGACCCTTGCAATTGATTGCCATTAAAGTCGATATTTCTCAAGCTATTTCCCTTTACAAACATTTCAGGGATGATGCCATAAAAGCTATTCATTCGTAGATCCAACACCGAGAGATTATTGCTAAAGTTTCCTAAACATTCTAGAAGTAAGCCGCTCAAGCTGTTATTTGACAAATCTAGAACTTTAAGGGAAATCGAGTTGCAAATCGATGAAGGAATATTTCCTTGTGAATTTATTGTTTGAGGTGAAAAAGACTTCTATAGGGGATGATGGAACTAGAAGTGGTCCTTCAAACAAGTTGGAATGAAGGTTAAGATGAAGAAAACGCTTCCATGGAAGATGCACTACACCTATCATAAGGTTAGAAGAAAGATCTAGAGACTCCAATGAATCCTTTCCCATGCCCCATACGCAATTTGGAATTTGGCCATAAATGTTGTTGTTGGAAAGTCGTAGCACATTCAAATTCTCTTGAGTTCTTAAGAAATTTGGGAATTCACTTAAGTTGCAGGAAGATAATCTCAAGGAAAATAATTGGGGAAAGGTAGAGTTAGCATTGCTGTCGGTGGTCACTGATAAGCTATTATAGGAAAGATCAAGAACCCACAGATATTTCAGCTTTAAAAACTTGTCTAACTCTACAATCCCACTCAGATTATTTGACGCGAGTACGAGAATAGTGAGATTCATGAGTTGAAAAAGAGACCTCGGCAATGGACCATAGTAGCTTATTGTCATCCAATATGACAAACTGTAATGATTTGTATTGAAATTCATGAATATGATCACTGAGCTGGTTTTGTCCTAAGGTCTAAATACATCAATGGAGGTAGAGTGAACACCCAAGATGGAATTGTCCCATTGAATGAGTTATTACCTAAATGAAGTTTATTTAGATTTGGAAATACCCAGTATGAAGGAATGGGACCCACTAGCTTATTACCACTAAGTTTTAGAATACTAAGCTTTGATAGGTTTGACAGTGATGATGGGATGTTGCCACTAAAATTGCTATGAGAGAGGTCCAAATGAGTGACTTGTGTAAGGTTACTGAGGAATGATGGAATAGACCCAAAGAAGTTACATGATGAGATATCCAAATAATTCAAGGACTGTATATTGCTGATCGAATCAGGTACATCTCCTGAAAAATATGCCATAGAGAGATCCAAATAATTCAAGGACTTTAGATTTCCAATCGAGTTGGGTATTTCTCCTGAGAAACTTGTGGGAGAAAGATCCAAATAATTCAAGGACTTTAGATTTCCAATCGAGTTGGGTATTTCTCCTGAGAAAATTGTATGAGAGATATCCAAATAATTCAAATACTGTAGATTACCGATCGAGTCGGGTACTTCTCCTGAGAAACTTGTGTGAGAGAGATCCAAGTAATTTAAGGATTGTAGATTGCTGATACAATTAGGTACTTCTCCTGAGAAACTTGTGTAAGAAAGATCCAAATAATTTAAGGATGGTGGAATATATCCAAGTAACCTTTGGAAAATAACCCATGAGATCTCTATTAAGGGACAACTCGAGCGTTTATAGGTTTGGTTGGCGAAAAGTGTTATCTAAGAATTTCCCTTGCAATCCACAATTCTGTAGATTGAGAGATGTTGGAGAGGAGGACAGATTCTTGAAAGAACCAAGTTCAACCGAAGAAATGTCTACTCCACTAGATGAGATTGAGTTGTCTTAATTCAGTTAGGTTTTTAACCAAATTTTTCAGACTAGAGGTATCAAGTCTCAACAGCTTTCCTCAGTGAAAATATTGTAATTGAAAGAGAGATCAAGTGAAACCAATTTGGATAGGTGGGAAATTTCTTATGGAATTTGGCCATAAAACAAAGAGGATAAGAGGCTGAGATACGTCAAACTTGCAAACCGACTAAATTGAGATGAAATTTGGGAAGGGTAGAAGTCATCGAAGGACAAGCTTGAGGCTTTGAAAGTGAGTGAGGAGAAAAAGACTGCTGTTGGAATCGATGGTTCCTTGAAGCCAACTGCAACTAAGGTCGAGGTTGACCACATGGCCCGTCACTCTATCGCACTTGACACCATCCCATAAGAAGCAATCCGTACCCTCATCCCAGCTGAGCATCTTTGGATAAGAGTTAGGACAAAATTCATCTCCATAGACATGAGAAGCAGATATATCAAATGATAAGATGCTTTTGAAGTGAAGTAAGGCAAAACTCTGGTCAAGAGGGCACAATTGGGTAAAAGAAGAGTTAGAAGATGAAACTGAGGAGTGATTAATCTGAAAGTGCAAGAGAAAATTGAGGAGGTAGAGGCACATCAACCACCTCATCTTTCCTTTAAAGATACTGAGAAATAAAGATATGGTGTTTTTTTAAGAGACAAACCACGTAGAGATGAGTACTTATAGATGCCCAAAGTCAACAAAAAATAGTCAAGTCTTGCTGAGGTATAGATAATAGTTAATGGATTCCAACATTTTTCCTTTCCTTTCATTAATGTGTCAAATGGGGTGGAAATACGGGACAATGTGGGAACCACGATAAGGAGTCTCTGACAAGAAAGAGAGGGCAGTGAGGAAATTGAAGACTATGTAGGAATCAAGCTCTCATTGAGGACAGCCCATGCTTCCCATGTCAAAACATGACGGAATTTGTTGAATTATTTTCATTCACTGTTTTGCACTATGATAATGATGTATTTAATAAGGGAAAATTCTATTACAAAATTTGATATCTAATTACCACAAAATGTGACCAACTTAGAATATAATACTCCATTTTTTGTATGGATATTATAGAATTCTTCATTTAATAAAGCACAAAATTACATCTTTCATTATATATTTTGTTTTATAGTACATAGTTTATATATGCAAATTGGCACAAAAGCATGCATGCACCCACACGCTATCTTTCTGCATTTTGTATGTATGGATGTACTTAGGTTTTCAATTTTTTATTCTATACTTCCTTAACGTAATCTCAAAATTGGATGGTTTCAAACTCTTAGGGCCAGTTGGGTTATCGAAATAGAAATTAAATAATTATATTGTATTTTCTATGGCGTTAAAGGTATAAATCTGTTACCTAGACTGAAAAAATTTAAGAGAATGGTGACAATAAAAAAAAATGAGAGTGAAAATTCAAAATCATGGAATTTCATGCATTTTCAAAAACTGATTTTATAACATAAACTATAATAATGATGACTTCAACTTTTTAATTAATTTCGTTCAAGGTGATGGGAGTGTGTCTTTCTTTTTTCTTTTTTTTTTCTTTTTTTTTTTTTGGTACAATAGAACGGGTTCAAACTACTAACATATCCTACTCCTATCCTTCATCTTGCCCTCTCTCACCACTAGGCTAGCTTGGATGACCCAATAGATGTGTGCCTTTAACACAATGTAAAATGTACTCTAATTCTTTAATTGCCATTTGGATGACCAATCGGGGCCCTCAATCATCTCTGTTTCCACGTTGAATGTGACATTACAGTTCAAAACAGTGGACAAAAGGATTGACTAGAATGTCCAAGCCAAATTAGCTTCTAGTTCAAGCTAAGTTAGATTTGCCATAAAGTCTTTGGTTTAAGACCCACAATGGACTTCCTTCAGCATTAGCTTCCACAAGATCAGGTGGTCTAAAGTAATTTCAAAATTGCGAATGTATCCAAACCTCCAACTCGAACAATTCTGTTATCATAAACTGATTTTATAATATCAACTATAGTAGTGATGACTTCAAATTTTTTAATTAATTTCATTCAAGTGATGGAAGTGTGTTTTTATTTTTATTTTTTTTTTTTTTGGCACAATAGAAGGGGTTCAAACCACTAACCTATCATACTCCTATCCTTCATCTCACCCTCTCTCACCACTAGGCAAGCTTAAATGACTCGATGCATGTGTACCTTTAACACTACGTCAAATATACTCTAATTTTTTAATTTCCATTTGGATGACCAATCGGGCCCTTAATCATCTCTGTTTCTACGTTGAATGTGGCATTACGGTTCAAATAGTGGACAAAAGGCTTAACTAGAATGGCCATGCTAAATTAGCTTCTAGTCCAAGCTAAATTAGATTTGCCATAAAGTATTTGGTATGAGACCCACAATGGACTTTCTTCAGCATCAACTTCCAAAAGATCAGGTGGTCTAAAGCAATTTCAAAATTGCGAAAGTACCCAAACCTCCAACGCGGTAAATTCTCTTAACATAAACTGATTTTATAACATCAACTATAGTAGTGATGACTTCAACTTTTTTTAATTAATTTCATTCAAGGTGATGGATGTGTGTCTTTTTTTTCTTTTTCTTTTTTTGTTTTTTTTGGTACAATACAAAGGGTTTGAACCACTAACTTATCCTACTCCAATCCTTCATCTCGCCCTTTCTCACCACTAGGCTAGCTTCAATGACTCAATAGGATGTGTGCCTTTAACACTACGTAAAATATACTCTAATTCTTTAATTATCATTTGGATGACCAATCGAGACCCTTAATCATCTCTGTTTCCGCGCTGAATGTGGCATTATGGTTCAAGATAGTGGACAAAAGGCTTGACTAGAATGACCAAGCTAAATTAGCTACTAGTCCAAGCTAAATTAGATTTGCCATAAATTTATTGGTTTAAGACCCATAATGGACTTTCTTCTACATCAACTTCAACAAGATTAGGTGGTCTGAAGCAATTTTAGAAATGCGAAAGTATCCAAGCCTCCAACTCGGCTAATTCTCTTAACAAAAACTAATTTTATAACATCAACTATAGTAGTGATGACTTCAACTTTTTTAATTAATTTCATTCAAAGTGATGGAAGTGTGTCTTTTTTTTTTCTTTTTCTTCTTTTTGGTATAGTAGAAGGGTTCAATCCACTAACCTATCATACTCCTATCCTTCATCTTGCCCTCTTTCACCACTAGGCTACCTTCAATGACTCAATGGACATATGTGTGAACGCCGTGTCCTAACCACGCCGGCTTGAGAGTACGCCACTAACCACGGATGAATTAGAGCGGAGAGGGAGTCGCCACCCGATTTTGGCCTCGGGAACCGATTGACCCCTAGCAAGGGCCCAACTCATCATTACCAAAAGAATCAAGGTTCGGAGCTAACGTATGCAGATGGGAAGGTGTTATGCACCCATCTACGCCCAGCTGAAATCCGGCCCCCACACATATTTATTGGCTTTAATTAAAATAGACTCAACTAGATTCGACCGCTATTCAAGCACTTATGCAATTGAAATCAATAATGGCACGCAATGAATGAGAAGGAGAGATTAAAACATGACATATGAGCATATATATGTACAAGAAAAAGGATATGAAAAACTAACAGAAAACTTACACTGCCTGTAAAAGAGAAAATGGGGTTAATCTGCAAAAATGGGGTCATGCACGTACGTGCATCTAGGAAGCACGTACATGCATATACGAAGCACGTACGTGCATATGCTATGTAGAACTTATACAATCAATGCAAAAATACGAATCTAAGCCTATTATGCAACTATCATGCCTGTGTGATGCTACAAATGATCAGGATATGTACAGAAACCATCTAAACATGCTTTGAAAGCAATAAAAACATCCTAGATCTAAATATTGAGAGATAATATATGCAGAAAATGCTAGGAAACCTATTTCAGATCTTTAAATGCAAAATGAATTAATGTCAGGTTAAGTCTAAATGCATCCTACATTCAGGCATTGAATGAAAAGATACACAAAACCGATATTATGTACATTTCATGCAATATCATAAATAATCGTATCAAACCATTGAAGGAAAACGAAATTGAGAATTAAGAACTGTTACCCTCAGGCACGGGCAGCAGCAATTACTTCACGAACTCACCTTTCGGACCTCTCGCAGTCACTACTATAGGATTCTCAGATTCTTGGGGGTGAAAGCTGGATGCGAAAATGGGATGGAGGTTGAGAAGAGTTGACTCTTTTGGGGGTGGAGGCCGAGAAGAATCAAGGCTTTCAGGGGTGGAGGCTGAATGTCAAAATTGGGGCCTTTGGGGGCAGAGGCTGGACAGAAAAGTCGGATCCTTTGGGGGGGTGGAGGCTTAAGAAAAATCGGTCCCTTCTCTTGGTTGAAAGTATGGTATAAATAGGCAAGGAATTAGGGTTTGATTCAGAGGTAACTAGGGTTTCCAGTCGCCATCCAGCAAGCTATCAACATAAGGGCTTCACTAATGAAAGAATCGATTTGGGGGGAAAATGCTGGAAATTCAAATTCAAAGGCCATGCACGTACGTGCCTATGAGATGCATGTACATGCATCACTCATGCACGTACTGATCATGGGGTCTTGGAAATTCTGTTGGGCCTGCGCGAGTCATTCGGGCTTGTCCTGTGGTGCCTTATCTGCTACTACCCTTCATTATTGGGCTTAAAGGTTGGTCCAAAATGTCAAAAGGTACAAAATGGGGTGTCAACAATATGCCTTTAACACTACGTAAAATATACTCTAATTCTTTAATTGGCATTTGGATGACCAATCGGGGCCTTTAATCATCTCTGTTTCCGCGTTGAATGTGGTACTACGGTTCAAGACAGTGGACAAAATGCTTTATTAGAATGGCCAAGCTAAATTAGTTTCTTGTTCAAGCTGAATTATATTTGCCATAAAGTCTTTGGTTAAGACCCACAATGGACTTTCTTCAGCATTAGCTTCCAAAAGATCAAGGGGTCTGAAGCAATTTCAAAATTTCGAAAGTTTCCAAACCTCCAACTTGGCTAATTCTCTTAACATAAATTGATTTTATAACATCAACTATAGTTGTGATGACTTCAACTTTTTTAATTAATTTCATTCAAGGTATAGAAGTGTGTCTTTTTTTGTTTTTTGTTTTTGTTTTTGGTACAATAGAAGGCGTTCAAACCACTAACCTATCATACTCCTATCCTTCATCTCGCCCTTTTTCACCACTCGGCTAGCTTCAATGACTCGATGGATGTGTACCTTTAACACTACTGTAAAACATACTCTTATCCTTTAATTACCATTTGGATGACCAAACGGGGCCTTTAACCATCTCCGTTTCCACGTTGAATATAGCATTATGGTTCAAAACAATAGACAAAAGACTTGACTAGAATGGCAAAGCTAAATTAGCTTCTAGTCCAAGCTAAATTAGATTTGCCATAAAGTCTTTAGTATAGGACCCACAATAGACTTTCTTCAGTATCAGCTTCCATAAGATCAAGTGGTTTCAAGCAATTTCAAAATTGCGAAAGTATCCAAACCTCCAACTCGGCTAATTCTCTTAACATAAACCGATTTTATAACATCAACAATAGTAGTGATCACTTCAACTTTTTTAATTAATTTCATTCAAGGTGATGGATGTGTGTCTTTTTTTTTCTTTTCTTTTTTTTTGGGTACAATAGAAGGGGTTCGAACTACTAACCTGTCCTACTTCTATCCTTCATCTCGCCTTCTCTCACCCACTAGGCTAGCTTTAATGACTCAATAGATGTGTGACTTTAACACAATGTAAAATATACTCTAATTCTTTAATTGCCAATTAGATGACCAATCGGGGCCCTTAATCATCTCTATTTGCGCGTTGAATGTGGAATTACGGACAAAAGGCTTGACTAGAATGGCCAAGCAAAATTAGATTTGCCATAAAGTCTTTGGTTTAAGACCCACAATGGACTTTCTTCAGCATCAGCTACTACAAGATCAGGTGGTCTGAAGCAATTTCAAAATTGTAAAAGTATCCAAACCTCCAACTCAAGCTAATTCTCTTAACATAAACTTATTTTATAACATCAACTATAGCAGTGATGACTTCAACTTTTTTAATTAATTTCATTCAAGGTGATGGAAGTGTGTCTTCTTTTTTTTCTTTTTTTTTTTTTTTTTGGGTATAGTAGAAAGGGTTTGAAACAACTAACCTATCATACTCCTATCCTTCATCTTGCCCTCTCTCACCATTAGGCTTCAATGACTCAATGGATGTGTGCATTTAACATTACGTAAAATATACTCTAATTCTTTAATTGCCATTTGGTTGAGCAAACGGAGCCTCTTAATCATCTCTGTTTCCGCGTTGAATAGTGGCATTACGGTTCAAGATAGTGGACAAAAGGCTTAACTAGAATGACCAAGCTAAATTATCTTCTAGTCCAAGCTAATTTGGATTTGCCATACAGTCCTTGGTTTAAGACCCACAATGGACTTTCTTCTACATCAGCTTCCACAAGATCAGGTGGTCTAAAGCAATTTCAAAATTGCGAAAGTATCTAAGCCTCCAACTCAGCTAATTCTCTAAACATAAACTGATTTTATAACATCAACTACAGTAGTGATGACTTCAACTTTTTTAATTAATTTCACTTAAAGTGATGGAGGTGTGTCTTCTTTTTTTCTTTTCTTCTTTTTTTTTTTTTTTTTTTTTTTTCGTGGTATAGTAGAAGAATTCGAACCACTAACCTATCATACTCCTATCCTTCATCTCGCCCTCTCTCACCACTAGGCTAGCTTCAATGACTTGATGGATCTGTGCCTTTAACACTATGTAAAATATACTCTAATTCTATAATTGCCATTTGGATGACTAATCGGAGCCCTTAATCATCTTTGTTTCCGCGTTGAATGTGGCATTACGGTTCAAGACAGTGGACAAAAGGCTTGACTAGTATGGCCAAGAAAAATATAGGTAAAGTTGTTAATCATGATAAGGCTTAAAAACTTTCTCAAGAAATGGATAGTTTCCTAGATTCTTTTCCCATCTTATCCACCTATTCGAAATAGAGACTAAAAAAAGATAGCTTCTCCCTTTTTTATCACCTTTCCAAAAAGTGAGATAAATTAGGAGATGTGGGAGATAATTTTAAAAGGTAATCTAGTGATTTATTATTCATAGGGTTAATGTATTATAAGACTAGAGATCCACATAGAACTTGCAGAGGATCTTGCTTTTGCAGTTGCACGCTTTTTTCAATTTGGTGGCACCTTTCAAAATTGTTATATGGTTAGCAGTTTATAGCCAAATTCACTCCTCTTGTTTTATAATTTTATCCATTTTATATCAAGTTTATTAATTCTTTTTCCCTACTGCTAATCTTTTTCAGGCTTACAGTGATCATGGTGGTACTAATTTTGGCTGAACACCAGGAGGAAGAGGTCCATACATTGCCACAACATATGATTATGATTCACCACTTGATGAATATGGTAAATAAAAGATAAATAAATAAAACTTCAAATAATTTATGTTAGAGTTTAGTTCTTTTGATTTAAATTTCATGTTTTTTCTTATTTATTTCATGAAATGTCTATAGGTAATTTAAATCAACCCAAGTGGGGACATCTGAGGCAACTTCATCAACTCCTTAGATCAATGGAGAAAGATTCTTACACATGGTGTAGTGAAAAATATTGACTATGGAAACTTTAATATCGGTAAGTTATTGTTTTATCTATATCTATATTTATATTATATTATATTATATTATATTTATGTCTATACTACCCATAAAAAGGTGAATGTGAGAAAAACTTTTAATTGACTGATATACCCTTATTTTAAATTTTGAATACACAATTACCCTTCTGCACCCTTTTAATCTTATTGTAGTTGAATAGATGACAACTATTATTATAGTAAGGTTTATATAGGAGACATCTATACTTTTGTAATTAACTTATATAGGAAACATTTCTCTTTGTATTTCATTAGAGTTCTATGCAGGGTCATTCTTTAGCTTTTTTCATTGTGAATGGATGTTTCTCCATCAAAACTTTAAAGGAAATAGTAAGATTTATTGGTTTTCAATCGTTAGAGGTTAGAACTTGGTAAGCTTGAATTTATTGTTTTTCTTCATAGTATGATGATCATTTAATGATTATGATATACTTACGAAATTCATCAATGTTACTTTGATTTGTGCAAATACCTTACTTATTTTATTTTATTTTATTTTACTCGAACTCATCAATTATTAAAATATAATACCTTTCAACTTATTAAGCAACGACATTTATGGTGACAACACATATCTTCAATAACAAATAATTTTTTTAATTTAAATTTTCATTTCAAATTGTTGAAGTTTTGTAGTTAATTAATATAATATTGTGTTACTATATATTATTAGGAATTATTATATTATAAATTTATTTGTGACTAACTTAAAATTTTTCAAATTAGTTATACTACTCACTATAAGTTTCATTAGAAGTAACAATCTAACCAAACCGATATTAATATCTAATTCTTTAAAAATTACTCTTTCATTTATATTTCATATTATTGAAAAATAACCACATGCAACGCACGTATGCCTACATTTATATATATGAAATTATATTCACATACATAAATAAATACCTATACTCACTTTGACAATAAATTGAAATCTAAGAAGGATGGAGGTCTAATATGCTAGAACTGCCATTGTAGAGGTAAATTCCTTCAAATCAAGCTTTTTTGAAAGAACTAATTGGTGCACACGTGCGTTGCACGTGAATATTTTTATATTGTAAAATAAATATTCCATCAATGGTATATGAATTTATGTTGAAGTGGACATATAAATTATCTTTCAAAGCAGAGATTTTTGTGATGGAAAAGAAAAAATAATCAGTGCCAAAACTAATAAATTAATTAAATGTGTCATCAATAACTTAAATAAATACCATACCAAAAATTATGTAAATTTCAGTTGTACACTTGCCTATTAAAAGGATGTTTTCTCACGGATCTGTCGTTGTATATATATATTTTTTATTTTTGTAAGGAAAAAGCTAAATAGTTTAACTCTATTTTTCGAACTTGTTTGGCAACTAACCTAGTTATGTACTTATTTCAAAGAGTAATAATTTTGAAAAAAAATTATTTCATAAATAAATTGAACAAATAACATCGTATTTGAATTCAAAAAATAAGAAATAAATTAAAATAAATGTCATCCAAGGAATATACCCTTATTTTAAATTTTAAATACACAACTACCCTTCTGCACCCTTTTAATTTTATTGTAGTTGAATAGATGACAACTACTATTGTAGTAAAGTTTATATAAGAGACATATATACTCTTATAGTTAATTTATATAGGAAACATTTTTCTTTGTATTTCATTAGAATTCTATGCAGGATTATTTTTTACTTTTTTCATTATAAATGAATGTTTTTCCATCAAAACTCTAAAGGAAATAGCAAGATTTATTGGTTTTCAATCATTAAAGGTTAAAATTTGGTAAGCTTGAATTTATTGTTTTTCTCCATAACATGTATGATGATCATTTCATGATTATGATATACTTACGAAATTTATCAATGTTACTTTGATTTGTGCAAATAGCTTATTTATTTTATTTTACTCAAACTCATCAATTATCAAAATATAATACCTTCAACTTATTAAGCAATGACATTTTTTGTAAATTAGTGACAACACATTTTGTAAATTAGAGACGACACATATCTTCAATAATGATTAATTTTTTTATTTAAATTTTAATTTCAAATTGTTGAAGTTTTGTGGTTAATCAATATAATATTGTATTACTATATATTAATTGGGAATTATTATATTCTAAATTTATTTATAACAAATTTAAAATTTTTTAAATTAGTTATACTATTTACTATAAGTTTTATTAGAAATAAAAATCTAACCAAACCGATATTAATTAATATCTCATTCTTTAAAAATTATTCTTTCATTTATATTTCATATTATTGAAAAATAACCACGTGCAACGCACGTGTGCCTACATCTAGTTCATTAAAAAAGCTTAGTAAATTTTTAAATGATTGTGTATGCTATATTAAATATAATTTTATTTCAACATACTCGTAGGCAACAATTTACAGCCTTGATGGAAAATCAAGTTTTTTTTTCGGAAATGCAAATGAGGAAGAGGATACAACAATTACCTATGAAGGCAATGACTATACAACTCTTGCTTGGCCTATGAGTATCCTTCCTGATTGCTATGAGGAAGTTTAGAACACTGCAAAGGTAGAGATCATGCTATTAATTTTGCAGTTATACTATATTGTTTTATGAAGTAGCCAAATTAATTTAGTATTGACTAAAAGTAAATTAGTTTTAATATATTGATCGATGGTAAAATTTCTGATGTGTAGGTTAACAGTCAGACGTCTATAATAGGTGAAGAAGCCAAATGAAACTGAGGAAGAACCCTACAGCTTGAAATGGGAATGGAGAGATGAGCACTTTAATGGCCTACTAGTGGCCTAGTGGGCATATACTGCATATTTTCATTAATGGAAAGCACATATGGTTTTTTTTTTTTTTTTTTAAATCATTAACTCCACATTTCTACTGATTTATATGTTATCTTGCGCTTGTATGTCACCTAATTTATAATAGGATCTCAATGGGCCAAACAAAGGGCATTTAAATTTCTGTTTGAGAACAAAATTATGATAAAGCATGGAAAGAACCAGATATTGCCATGCAACCATTGAAAATGCTTATGAGGAAAACACCTTGGAATTATCTTGCCAAAGAGGACGAGTTATATCTGAAATCAAATTTGCTAGCTTTGGTGAACCAACAGGCACTTGTGGATCCTTTGAGAAAGGCAGCTGTGAGGCCGCTAAAAGTTTATCAATCATTGAAGATGTAATTAAACATTTCTATTTCCTAATGTTATAACCTAAATTTCTTCTTGTTTAGTTTCTTAAGGATTTTTTTTTACTAGTTGTTTTTTTATTTATGGCAGGCATGTATCAGTAACGAGAGATGTTCCATTGATGTTTTTGAAGTGACTTTTGGGCCTAGCAGTTGCAATGGCCTCATAAGGCGGCTTGCTATTGAAGCTATTTGTTAGGAAAGCTGGTAGGAATTGCACCCTTTACATTGAATATATTCTTTGGCTGCTAAAGTTAAAGAGTCCTCTTCCCTACTTCAACTTCAATTATCTACATTATAGGACATTCTCTGCCATATACTCTACTAATATTCTGAATCGGTGTCCTGGGGTTCATCTGTTCAGCATTATTGTTGTTTACCTTCTGTCTCTTAACGATGTTTCCAGAGTCCAAATTCGCCGTTTTAGTCCTTCAAGAACTGACTCACTTGGAAACTTTACTGTCATTTAATGATTTTGAAATTTTTGTAAAAGGAAAAGAACTTGTTCAGGAAAATTGCAGAAAACAAAATCTGATAGTTTAAGATATATATATATATAGAGCCAAAAGATTCGTACAAATGGATTTAGGGGCATATGATCGAGCGACTCCATTAGTGCTCTTGTTGTTATCTGCACAGCTAACAATTCTTCCCCACGTTTTGATTTTTCTGATTACTAGGGTCGAGGCAGGTGCCTGCTATTTGACAAAGTGATTTATATGATGTATGTAGAAATGAGAAGTGTTTTGTTATATGATGTATGAAGATATGGAAAGTGTTTTGTTTTATGATTGTGCAGCATAGTGTAAAGGTCTCGGCTTTCTTTTATGGTTGACTTTGCATGTGCCCGGTAATTCGATGCTTTTATTTTATAGGTTGCTTTTGGGTGCTTTCAACATGTCTTTTTTTGGTTTGTTTGTAGTGGCTATGTATGGGTGGTAATTAATAAATTACTGAAAGCACCTAGTTCTTATGCTTTCTACTTCCAACCCAACTCAATCATAGAGGTCTCATACCTTGTACGCATCTTTTACTGGTTTTCATCCTATATGGGAAAAAAATACATGTTCTCATCAAGCAATACAATTTTTAAAATACCAAATAGCCATGCTCTATTAATCAACCAAACAGGGCTATTTAACAATAGGAATCCATAGTTTCCTGGACTTGGATGTTTCTTGTATAGCTTCCAATCAAAGTAATCTATTAAATCAAATCCTCATTGGGACCGTCCTTACATAGATTTCTAGCTATTCCATCATCACAATTTATATTTACATTGCTAAGTAGATTTGAGACCGTTTCATATGCTATGCTCAATCCTGCATTTTGCAAAATCAGTAAAATATATTTACACTAGGGCAACAAAGAAAGAGCCATGTCATAACAATGTTAGTGTTCTTTGGATATGAAATCATTCAATTTGGGTCTGTCTTTGTATAAAAAGATAGGGATTAGAATCACAGCTCGTATACTGTAAAGACTGCAACGCTCAATGGTTGATCAAAAGATTAGTACAGAGAGTATTTGAGCTCAAACCTACAAAAACAAAAAGACCAATAAAGCCAAACAACTCAATTTCCTTGCATTTTAATGAAACCAAAACCATTTCATCTCTCTATTGTTCCATGCTCCTAAAACCTATTTGTCAATGTATGCCTTATTATAGACAAAAGTCACAAAACATTCCGATCTAAAAGAGACTGGATAAAAATTTGTATTGACCTACTTTTGTAACCATATTACTAAAGGCCTGAAATCATACTGCATCAGCTAAAACATCTCAATCTGAAACAAACCCAGATGATCCAATGGTTATATGCAATAATTTTTTACAAAGAAACAAGAAGTCAAAACTTCAGTTGGTGTTTGATAAATAGACTTACAAGTACACACAGACATAGAGTACTCAACTCAATCAACAAAGCCTTATCCCAACCATTTTGATCAGCCATGAGAATTCCTTTCTCCATCTTTATTGTGAATCTCGAAGTATTGAGGTTGTCATTAAACGTAAAATAGGAAAGATATCTCCTAGAAACTCCAATTTTTAGAATTCCCTTATCGAGTTGGCAATACCCTCTCTTCGACAAAGATTGAATTCAAATATCACAGAACCGGGTCTGACTTGCCTAATGAGATATACATCATGACGCATTAGCTACCGTTGATGATAGTTTGCTGTCATTGATCACTGCTAAAACTATGTGAATTTCTGATCATAACATAAATTTTTCAAAAGGAACAATGGTGATCATTGGATTGTTTGACAACAACTATGCTCCATATTAGATATTCTCTAAACCCAATTAAAAACTGTTGAAACTATGTGAATTTTTTATCATAACATAAATTTTTCAAAAAGAACAATGCCGATCATTGGATTGTTTGACACCAACTGTGCTCCATATTAGATATTCTCTAAACCCAATTAAAAACAAACACTTGGACTGCATAAATTTAGGGCTTGATAACAAAATTAAAGGGAAAAATTTCACTATTAAACCGATTGGGATATCCTAAAGCATTGAAACAAAAAACTGTATTGAAAAAAAAAAGCTCACTATAAAACTTTTCACTATATATATATATATATTAGAAAAAAATTAAGAGCAATATGCCGAAAATACCATTCATACTAAAGCATTGATATGGTGGATATGGGCATAATTAAAAAATTGGTATAATCTTAATGGTTTTGTGGTACAAAAATGAATAAAACATCAAAACTATATGACTAATAAATCAAATAAACAGAGAATTCACAATAACAACATATCATCCTATTACCTTAGGTAATATGGAAACTCATCGAAGGTATCAAACCAAACTGTAAATGGAGGTTAAGCTACATTACATGGAAAATTAGATTAGAAGGTTTCCAACAATGCTATATATATGTACATATATAACATAATTTATTTTACATATTATCCTACATAATCCCAAATTAAGATGGCAAACAAAAGGCCAAAGGTTTGAATAGAGATCATAGCTTTAGTTCTGAAGCATAGCTTGAGTTCTAAAGCTCTATTATCCTTTGTAATCCCAAGGTCCATTCTAAACACAAATGAAAACCCTACACATGCAATTCAATGCTTGGGTTCCAGCCACCCATCGTCAAAAGAATCCACCGTAGTTAATTACAAAATAATAACAAATGATCCTTTCAAAAGACCATTAATGATATGACCAGAATATTATAATGAACAGATATGATCAAGATAGAAAATCACTTTGACTCCATTTATTTCACCCATTGCATGTGTACATGGACTCGTGCTGAAGCAAACTTTTAGTGCAACACAATCAAAATATAAATTCATGATTGTCTACTTGCATAGCTCTCTCTGGTGATATAGAATTCCCTTGCTTTATGTTGGGAAAAATGCTCAAACCACTTCAATAAAAATTATAGTGAGTCCTCAGTGTCACACCCCATTTTTTTTTCATTTGGATACATCCCATGGTTGGGTATGCAATTTCCTTTCCCAATGTTAGCACGAAATGTTAGCTACAAAATCGGGAAATATATTTGATCAGTATTCAATTTCCTATCATGTGCAAATCAAATAAAGATCATTGCATACAACAAATAGGACATCAGAAACCTTCTCACTTCTACTGTAAGATCTATAATATCGAAAGACAAGCGATTGAGATAATTGAAAATTTATAAACTAAGGTGGGAATTAACTTGGAAAGTAAATTAATTGGTAATAGTAGTTGACATGGGTAATTGACGAACCTGTAGCAACATATTTAGGTGCTGCATATCCATGAGTGCCCATGACTTGAGCAGACACATGAGTCCTATCACCAGTGGGGCCTGCCTTAGCCAAACCAAAATCAGAAAGTTTTGCATTGAAGTCCTGCATCCAAAAGCATAATTACCAAGGAACTTTCATAATGTTCAAATAATCCGTTTGTGAGCGTGTTCAAGAGTTGGGCACCAAGAGACTCCATAAAAACTTACCAATCATCACTACAACATTCTTGTCAAAGATGTCAGTGCACATGCACTGGAGCTGAAATCATGGGACAGGTTTTAAAACATATAAAAAAAGAAGCAATCAATTTGAATCTCAACTTTAAAATGAACTAAATATGATAAATTTGCACCCTGGCCAGGATATCTTTACACAATGATGAGCATCAAATCTCCCAAATATAGTGGCTGCACATGGAGCCATTTATCAAGTCCTTTTAGCTTGGTTAAAAAATTGTTCAATTAAACGTGAAGCAGATGCTAAGGTTGTGGTTTATTTCATCCTAATTGGGGAACCAACTTATGACCCCAATGGTCTTCCGAAGAAGATTTGTAATTTGCTTCAACACACTTGATGAAATGGATAGTTTCCTAGATTCTTTTGGGCACCTATTCTCACAAATTTAAAATAATGCATGTATGCTTTGATTAAAGCTTGATTGAGTTATTTCTTTTTTCTTTTTTTTCATTTTTTTTTTTTTTTTTTGGCCAAACGAGAGGAGAAACCATGCATCCACTGACCCACACATGCACCCATGACCCCATGTTCTTATTTGGGTAGAACATGCGACTAGGCCTAAGGCCTAATTTCAATGCTTTGTGTATGGACATCGAGCGGGAATTAAAGTCACGGAATCCCTCGCCACTATGACACTATCCATATCCAATCTCTATCTACAAAAAATGCAAGGAAACATATTCCAAAGCTACATTCATAAGAGGGCAACCATTAGCTTTGTAATCATAATAGGAAAATGTTTTTTTTTTTTTTTTTTTGATTAATGATTAGGGGCATTCGTTATTCTAGACATTACTCTCATCAAGGTTTGAACCCAAGCTAATCCTGACCTATGTAAGACGTCCCATACCCACATAAATAGTGATAGTGGAGAGGAGTCGGAACGATAATCTCTCTAAAGAACATCTAGACTTGACGCTCAACCAACCCCACGAGAGCCATGACAGGGGAAGGTTGAGGTTTCAAATTTGGAACTCCTGTTTTGATAGAAAAGAGGGTATGGTGAGATAGGGTGCAGGCTGCTACCAACAAAAGAACAAAAAGGAATGCGATGAGCTTGGGCCTGATCGTCTCGGTCGAGTTTGGTTAGATTTGCCCATCATTCAACTATATAACCCCTATATGAATCATTTTTCTTGGACTCTTACCTATGTTTGGTATGAGGGATTTGTGGGAGAATGGAAGGGAGAGAAAGGAAAAGTGGAGAGAAAGGTTAAGAGGAATAGCTGGGTTAATGGGATGTCGCTACAAAGGTGAGCCCAGATTTAGGGGCAAAATTTTGGGCCTAAAACTTGTAGTATGTTTTAAGGGGGGGAACGGCTATTGCAACCCCCCAATACACTAAGTTGACCCCCTATATTTTTTAATTAAAAAAATTATGGGGCAAAATGACCAAAAAGTGCTTAAGTACCCTCACCCACCCCCCACCCCACCAATAACAGCAGGCTCCGGCACCCTACCCCATCCCACCCCACCCCACCCCACCTGCGACAGCGAGGCTCCGGCACCCCACCCCACCCCACCGGCGACCCTCTTCTTCCTTCCTCCTCTTCCCTCTTCTCTTCTTCCTTCCTCCTCTCTCGCACCGGCAGCCCTCACTCCCCTCCCTCCCATCAGAACCTTCTTCTTCTTCTTTTTTTTTCTTCTTTCCTTTTCTTTTCCTTTTCTTCTCCTCTTCCCTCCCGTCGGCAGCCTCTGTTTTTTTCTTTCCTTTTCTTTCTCTTCCCTCCCATCACCGGAAAAAAAAAAATAAAAGAAGGAGAAGAACCTCATTTGCCGGAAAAAATGGAGGTTTTGAAATCATTTTTTTTTTTCTTCTTTCCTTTTCTTATCCCCTTCCCTCCCGTCAGCAGCCTCTTTTTTTTCTTTCCTTTTCTTTCTCTTCCCTCCCGTCGCCGAAAAAAAGAAGAAGGGGAAGAACTTCTTCACTGGAAAAAATGGAGGTTTTGAAAAAAAAAAAAAACCCTCCTTGCACAGATATGACCAGCAGAGGAAAAAAAAAAAAAAAAAGAAGAAGAGGGAAGAGTCGCCGGAAAAAAATGGAGTGGCTCGTCCTCGCCCGTCGTCGTCGCCGTCGCCTCTCCTTCTTCTCGCCGGTCCACTACCATGGGGTGTGGGGTGGGTGAGAGGGGTGGGTGAGAATGAGGAGTATTAAGGTCTTTGAGAGGGGTGGGTATGGAAATTTTGGGGGTGGGGATAACAGGTGGGGGCAACTTAGGGGATTGGGGGGTTGCAATAGCCGTTCCCTTTAAGGGGTTCTAAGCCTAGTCTCAGAAGATTACCAGCCCAATATGTTACCTTATGGTCTGTCACTCTGTCCTCTAATTTTTTATTTCTTATTTCTCTACTGCTTCATTATTATTTTTTTTATTTAATAATATTTGCAAAAATGTAATCTGACCTTGTTTAGTGTTTCCACGGTACTCGTGAAAAGTGAACTGGATAAGGCTTAAAAAATTTCTCAATAAATGGATAGTTTCCTAGATTCTTTCCCATCTCATCCACCTATTCGAAATAGAGACTAAAAAAAGATAGCTTGCCCCTTTTTTATCACCTTTCCAAAAAGTGAGACAAATTAGGAGATAATCTATGTGGGAGATAATTTTAAGAGGTAATCTAGTGATTAATTATTCATAGGGTTAGGTCCTGTTTGGGAAAACTATAACTTTTGCTTTTAGACAAAAGCATAAGAGAATCAGAAGTTACGAGAAGCAGAAGAGAATCAGTTTCTGTTTGGAAACTGTATTTCAAAAGTGATGTTAGAGTTGAAAGTGATTTTTTGTCTATTCGGGAAGAACATTTGTTGAAGTTGTTATAAACCTAAATTGATTAAATTATCCCTTATAATAAATGATTTTATTTATTTATTTATTTTTTTTATTTGCTCTATTTGGTATTAGTAATGATTTTTTATTTTTATATTTTTAATATTAATGATTGGGGGTAGCCTAGGTCATACACTTATTGAAATTTGAGCTCAAACTATTCCCTTAATAGCTAGGTGAAACATCACATAACCATACAAGAAACATGAGCGGCGAGGAGTCAAAACGATAATCTTTGGAAAACACACACAAAAGTACTTGACCTCTCAACCTCTCAACCAACCCCACAAAGGAGTATTACTAGGGATTTTGCTTATGTTTTTTTTTTTTTTTTAATTTCTTTGCTTAAAACAAAGAAGAAAAAAAAAAGAGCATGAATTGATAAAATATATATATATATATATATATATATATATATATTATCACAAATCCAAATTTTATGGAATCAATTCTTAAAAAAATTCCAACAAGTATAAATCAATGAATATATAAAAGGAACAAAAAAAAGATTTGAAGTTTAAATTAGTATCCTATGGATCCAACTTAATTGAAGTTACCAACACATTGATGTCGGCAAGAGAGAGGAGTACAACTGCAAGAAAGAAGAGGAGTTGGGTTTAAGGTGAGGCTATTATCGTTTTGTTAAAGGATGTGTTCAGGGGCACATGAACGAGCAACTCCATTAGTGCTCTTATTGTTATCTGCACAGCTAACAATTCTTCCCCATGTTTTGATTTTTCTTATTACTAGGGCCAAGGCACGTGCCCGTTGTTTAGGAAGGGGGTTTATATTGGTTATTATTTTCTTTGTTTTGTAGCAATGATTATAAGAAGAAGCTGTTTTTTAACATTGAAGAGGGGTTTGACGTATTGGGTTTGTGGTTTTGGGAAGACCTTGGCCGGTGGACTGTGGGGCTAGTAGGAGTCCATCTTAAATGAGAAAGTAAATTTGATATTCTGTGTTCAATAACGCCACACTTATGCCACAATTTCATAGGAGGGAAATATGTTGCAAATAAGTTGTTTCTTGAACTAATCCATATCAAAGATTTTGAGAAGGGCAACTTAAGAATTTCTTGTACTTTTACATATGTAGCACAATAAAGTGCGTTTAGAATTGAAGAAAAAATCGCAAAGCATGATGCGATATAAAATTTACTAACAAAAATGCATTTTAAAAGATGGTTGAAGCCCATTTGAGATGTAGCTGTGAAAATTCATATCTAATTATTGTTCGATTTCTGAGTATTGGCACTCCCACCAGAGGAACTGCAACAACTTGTTTTCACTTCCAAACATGAGGATGTTGTTGTGGTTCTCTTTCACTGGGTGGTAATACTGCATGGGATCCAGCAAGCTCTCTTGGTTTTCAAGAAAGGAATTTGTTGCTAAAGAAGTGGTGTTGGTGGTGTTGTTCAACAGATGAAGAGACTGGAATGGGTTCAAGGCCAGGGAAGGATTTGGTTGGGGTATAGTAACAAGTGTAGTCTTTGTATAGTAATGATAGAGCTGGAGATGGTACTGATGGTGTCTGATGAAGAGATGGGATTAAAGATGTTTGATGAGGTTTTCTCCAAGATGAAGCAACCATACCCATGAGTTTGTTTTTGAGCTTGGTGTTTCAGTAGTTTTTGATATCGTCAGTCCTGCGAGGTAACTGAGCTGCTATAATTGACCACCTGCAATAATTGAATGGCAGCTCTTCTGACGTTTTGGCAGCCTATACTTTTAAAAAATGAGCAGATTCCTCTAACTAATCTACCCACCCTCCAAATAGCATTATTAGCTTTTCGAAAAACATCCAGAGCATTAGAAGAATTTGTAGCCACAACCACCTTCCTGAGACCTCTTTGCACAGCCAAACCCACCCCAACTTTCACAGCCATCAGCACATGAAAAACACACAAGAATGACCAGCAGCCATCACAAATGCAATTACCCCGAGCCTTCCCTGTTTTCAAAAAATGAACCAACCCTATCATTTAGCCAATATCCCTTCCCTGGAAACATCCATCTACAAGCAATTCCACCTATTGCACATAAGCAACTGGCAAAATCCATGCCTCCAACTCGCTATAACTGACATTACCCCCTACCATATTCAACCCTACCAAATCTGAACCTCACATACTCACAAATTTTATAACAATTACTTTAAAAGGAAAAAAGAATTACTAAAAAACCTATTATTTCTTTCAATCCAAACATTTTTAGCAAGGTGCAGAGCCAACTACCAGTACCCCAATATTCTCTTAATTCTACAGTTTCTAAATTCCTAACAGTTAAAAACTCACTACTTAACTACAAAATTAATTACAGTCGGCTAAAATTTGAATCAATACCAAATCAAATCAATTTCAGTTCTCAGCACAATTTTCCATGTCTCAATTTAAGCATTAGAACATGCAATACAGATCAAAACATAGATCCTTTATAGACATAAAACCCTATTACTATTTTTTTTTTTTGATGGAGTAAGATTTGTACTAATAACAATAAGGCTTAGCCCAAGTGCATGAGACATATACAAGCACTAAAGAAAGACCCCTCGAAAGCTTAAGGGCGTCTACAAAATGTACAAAAGAAAGGTTACTATATTTGAATAGCTAGAAAACCACCAAAAAATAATAATAATAATAAAGACTCTTGACCAAGCCCAACGGTGTTATGAACAATGAAAAAACATTAATTTAAGGCTATGTCAAATGACAGTCTAATTTTAACATTTTTTGCCCTACCTACATGCCTGTCAGGCACCATCTCAAGCAGCACAACCCATTTCATTTTTTTTTTTAAATTTTAAATTTGTCATGTTGGACACCAAAAACTGAGCCAATCCTTATTACATTGTTTGTAGATGATCACTGAACATTAAACTGATCACATCATCCCAATCAATTAAAAAGGCATTTAGATGCATCATAACCAATAAGAAGTGCTAACATCTATTAGATAATATTCAAAATTCAATAGCTAACAGAGATAAATCACACTTCATAGTATAGCAACCACTTTTATAGGGTTGATGTCGTGTTTACTAACTTGCAGGCCATGACAGGGAAAACATTGATGAGGGTAGAGACACCTTGGATGGGGAGAGCTCTGGTTTTGAGGACATGTTTTGCAACAGGAATCATGGCCTGAACGGGATGGTCCTTAGCTCTACTTTCAATTCTTTTAAGAATCATCGGCCGCAGCTTTTTCAAGTCCACTTTTGAACTGTAAAACCGGGAAACTTAAAATGCTGTGCCACACCCCAAAAAATTTTTAAAAAAAAAAGGAGAGGGGGTGTGGGTGTTTTATTGACACTTTACACCAAACACTTGGCAAGCAAGAAGTCTCCTGAAATACCTTAACACTGTTTGGTTAGCTGGAAAAAGAGTGAGGAAAAGAAACTAAATTACATATGGTATCCTCACAATTTTTCATTATATGGAATCTAACAAAGCAAAACCCTCAACTCAACTATGCTTAATTCAACCATCTTCGCTGGATTGAAAGAGAATTTTCAATCTTTTCTAGAATCCCAAATTAACATAAAACATAATTGTCAATAAATTTTATATTCCTTTACTTTTTCCCCCAGTTTTCTCGAGAACCAAACAGAGGGTAAACCTTATCCTCACCGTTCCTTTGTATACAAATTGAATGTCAGTTCAATAATATTAACATGTATATGTATATATATATATATATATATATATATATATAGATAGAGAGAGAGAGAGAGAGAGAGAGAGGAGGAATAAGAGGAGATTTGCAGGTCAAGAGATCCCAGCTGGATAAACAGTGGCTAAACGAGTTCGTGACTTTTGTATGGAATAGCTTCGCATCAGAAGCTGGAAGTATAGGCTGCCAAAACGTCAGAAGAGCCGCCGTTCAATTATAGCAGGTGGTCAATTATGGCAGCTCAGTTACCTCGCAGGACTGACGTTTTGGCAGGCCTATACATTGTAGAATTATCCAAAAAATGAGCAGATTTTGTTACATGCAAACTTTTAAAAAAGAGGAAAAAAAAATCCCAGGAATTTTTCTCTTTTTTTTTTTTTTTTTTTTCCCCCTTTTTAGTTGAAATCGATGGATGTTCATTCATCACAGCAGATGATGGTTATGGGGAAAAAGGGGGAAACTTGATATGGATATCAGTTTGGGTAAATCTTAAGGTAAAGGTGTTCATCAAGAACAGCGAAAAAATGTGGAAATTTAAAACTAAAATAAAATGAATTAAATTGGGTGTACCTGCTTCCAAGGCTCAGAAACAGGCTGCAGATTATCCTATCTTGATGGTCAGAGAATTCAGTATGTTTAATGTTGGGCCGGAAATAGTTAAGCCTCGTCAAACTGCAACTTTTCCCACATCTCTTCAGAGGTGAGATCCAAAACCAACCCCCTTTAGAACCAACCACAAAGAGAGCAAAAACAATTTGAGAGAGAGAGAGAGAGAGAGAGCAAAGGAAAGCCACAAATCGAAATTAAACATTTTTATGAAAATGGGTTTGAGTTAATCTTACCAGCCTTTTGTGGAAGAGCAATCCAGTTCCCACCAATTTCATATTTCTCTATGTAGTCCTTAAGCTTTGAGTCTTATTCAGGTGACCATGGCCTCTTGATTTTTGGATTGAATTTTTGAAACAATAAAAGGAAAACAAAGTAAGGATGTGAACAGCTAAAAAAAAAACCATGAAGTCAGACAACACAAACGTGAGCCCGTAAGGCAGTAAACAGAAAGATCAGATCTATGATGTTGCTGTGGTGGGTACCTGCGGAAATGATAGGTCCAAAATTTTGAGTAGTTTCAAATGACAATTTCCCAAATGTATTGAAATTTCTGAAGGGTTATGAGCCTATCCCAATTGAATTTTCTCCTCATCCTCCCCAAAAATTTACTATCCCATTTAGCAAATACCACTATCAGATCTACAAAAACCCCAAACCTAAGCCACCGTCTCACAGCAGCGAAATCTATAAAAAAAATAAGCCCTTTATTATTCAAGTAAAATCCTGTGCTGAATAACCCCAAACTGAACCCACCGCCACACAGCAGCAAAATCTATTAAAAATAAGCCCTTTATTCAAGCAATCCATATCACAGAACCCTCAGACAACTAATCAACACACAGAAGAAAACATTAGAACTGTAAACCCTAAATCCATAACAAAAAACAACCCAACTCATATAAATCAAACTACAGGTAACCCATGAAGTTATAGCAAAGAGGAAAAAGCCAAGGAAAAAATGGAAAAACAAAGAAGAAAACAACCCAGATCAAAACCAAGAATCCATAACCAAAACAAAAACTCCAGAACAGAAGAAGGACAAATGACAGACAGTAAAACGAAGGAAATAACGATGCAAACAACAATAAACAGGCCAAGAACACCATACCTCACCGCTGGACTAAGCAAGACAAAGAACAGACGAAAAGAAAAGAGCAAACCACTTTGGACTCCAATCCTTGAATCAAAACCACCCAACCCCAAGTCCCGCACAAGAAATGACGGGATATACCCAACAAACCCACAGGCTGTGCACAAATCTCGAAAGCCAATCGAATCACGACCATCCATCCTTCTCTCCGTACGTCCTGCTCTGCTGCAGAGGATACACTACGATTGAGAAATCACATGGCATTCCAACGGGTAAGACAAAGTCCCCAAAACGACGGTGCTTTCCCAAGCAAACGACCCTCCAACGCGAATCCAGCGTCATTTCACATTCGAACGAATGGGTAAAACAAAGCCGGCCAAAATGACGGCGTTTTCCGAAGCAAGCCTCCCCCAATGCTGAATTCAGCGCCGTTTCATTCATTGGGGTGCCGCGTTTTATCCATGAACAGTAACCAGACGAAGTTATGAACAGTACAAGGTCGTTCTCTCTTTTAGTATACTTGGTAGATTTTCTTAGGGTACATAGAAGATCTATTCAACAATCTCATACAATATACATTTTACCAATCATTTTATAACCTCTTTATCTACACCAATATTACTAGTCATTGAAAGTTCATTGATCCAAATGATTGTAATCCATTTTCTCATTGAAAACTGCACAGCTAAATACATTTATATCACAACAGCTAGAAACAAGAATCAGCCAAAATTGGGGGGGAAAAAACAAAGAAGATAATTACAGTGTTCAAAAGATCCAAGCTGATGGAGACAAATTAATCAGTATATATAGATCAATCACCAGTAATCCTTGCATGAGCACTGGCCATTCGAGAAACAATGATACCCTGAAGCATCCCTTAGAAAAATCTCTCTCCTGGTAACAAGCGAAACATATTTCAAGAATGTATGGCAATCCCCACATAGAAGGATGTTTTTCACAACCCGAATGGGTTTCCCTGGCTCCGTCATCAGAAGCCCATAGGTCACAGCTAGTTTTGCACTGTGATAGAATAAAAAGTCCTTCTTCTGATGCTCCTCTACTTCATGAAGAACAAAGCTCGTATCTGGCACATATCCAACTTTAAGGCATTCCAAGATTAAAATTTCCAATCCGCTATAAATGTCTTTGGCTTGGGAATGGGATTTATCTCTTGCATAGAATGAGTGAACCTTGTTTTGATAAATAATCCAACTCCGGCCTGGGTGCTTACTAAACCCCTTCTCTCTCATCTCCTCCCTAACCATTTCAGAGCAATGCCATCTCCCAGATGCAGAATACAGATTTGATACAAGTACATATGTAGACGGATCTTGTGGTTCCATAGCAAGTATATGCTTTGCAGCCCGTTTTCCAATGGTTGTATTCAAGTGGATCCTACAACTATCTAGCAAAGCTCTCCAAACAGAAGCCTCCGATTCAAAGGGCATCTTATTGATAATTTCCTCTGCTTCTTCAAGGAGACCCCAGCAACCCAAAACACTAACAAACGATGCATAATGCTCTGGAGTGGGCTCAATGTCATACATGGTTTTCATTGAGAAAAACAATCTACGACAATTATTGACCAAATTAAAGTTAGTGTATCTGTAAGCTGAAATAATCAATATAAAGGTAACTGTGTCCGGCTTTATACCTGCATTATCCATCTTCGACCAGACAGCCAAAGCCTTATCACCCTGCCTGTGAAGAAGATGACCAGCAATCAAACCATTTGATGAAACTATATCATGTGTGGGCATAATATTAAAAACCTTGATTGCAGCATCCATGTTCCCACACTTTGCATACATGCTGATTAAGGCATTTCCCACCCCTAAATCATATAGAAACCCTGATTTAAGAGCATGGCAGTGGATTTGCTCCCCCATCTGATGAAACCCTAAAGTTCCACAAACACCAAGTACTGCAGTTAATGCAATTTCATCAACAACAACAGTTCCTTCTGATTGCTTCAAGTGGAAAAGAGAAATTGCCTCCTCTGGTTTCCCATCTCGAGCAAACCCACATATCATTGATGTCCAAATTATTGAACCATTCTGGTCAGATGGCCATTGACAGAACATTTTCTGGGCATCGGCCATCCTTCCACACCTTGTGCACATATCAAGCAATGCTGCTTCGATACAAGCATTCGACCCAAAACCAAATTTGAGAATGAATCCATGAATCTGCTTGCTAAGTTTCAGCTTCATGAGCAACCCACAAGCATTAACAACACTAGTCAAAGTGAAATCTGTTAACTCTACGCGCTCCTCGACCATTCTGAAAAACAAATCCAGAGCCCTTGAGCCTTGGCCATTTTGACATAATCCCGCTAGAAGAGCATTATAAGCAACACAATTCCTTTCTGGCATCTTGTCAAAGATATCCACTGCCATATCCACCAACCCGAATTCCATGTATGCCACAATCATTTCTGTCCAAGTAATAACATCTTTTATGGACATCCTCTTGAACAAAGCCACCACATCTTTTACACTCCCACACTTTCTGTAAAACCCAATAAGTGCATTGTTCACACTCAAACTGGAATCAAACCCAATTTTAAGAGCATAGGCATGAATTTGTTTGCCTACCATCCTAGCTAAACCCCCAGTAGAGGCAGCCAGAAGGGTCGACAGCGTAAATTGGTCAACTCTAAATCCATCAATTCTTTGCATATCGCGAAACAGTTCAAATGCTCTCTCATACATCAACTCCCTCACCACAACTGAAATCACAGTATTCCACGACACGATGTCCCTCTGAGGCATTTCACCAAACAATTGAAGTACAAAATCAAGAGACCCACACTTACCATACAAACCCATAAGCGCATTTGCAACAAAAACGCAATCCAAATAACCCATTTTGATCACCAAGGCATGAATTTGAAAACCCAATTCTAACTCTAAAACCCGAATGCAAGCAGTTAATACGGCAACAAAACTAAACTCATTTGGCTCAATACCTGAACTCCTCATCCTGAAGAAAAGGTTCGCGGCTTCATCTTCTCGATTTGACTTGGCAAAACCTGATATCATTGCGGTATACGACACCACATCCGGGCACGAGAGGCCTTCAAACACCTTATGGGCAAAAAAAACAAGACCCAACCTAAGGTAGGCCACAATGAGAGCATTACCCAGATGGTTATCGTCTTGAAGCTTAAGAATCGAAGCGTGGACCGCCTTGGCGAGCTGGACGTCGCCGTACCGAACCGATAAGTGAAGCAAATTGATGTAGTCATCGAGGAGAGGGGCAGTAATGGTTGATGAAAGCGAGGTATTGATGAGAGACTCTGTCGGGAAATGGGTCTGAAGGGGTTGAATAGGTTTGTGTGTGGAGAGGAAGGGGCGTGGGGTTTGGAGGGATTGGGTGGATGAGGTGGTGGAGAAAAGAAGGTGGTGGCGATGGGATTTTGGTTTAGAGAGAGATATGGGGGTTTTAGAGAGGGACAGAGATGAGAGTGGTGGTGATGAGCAGTGGTAGAGGGGCGGGTGAGTACGGAAGGGGGTTTGGGGTCGAGGAGAGGAGAGAAGGGATTGAGGAAGAGAGGAGGGAGAGAGGACAGCCATGTAAGAAAGGCGCCAACCATAACCCCCTCATGCCTCTTGCCTACGCAATATAACTTGTTTGGTTAGATATTCTTGGAGAGCACTGACCCTAGGGAAGATCTGGTGAATTGAGGATAGGTGTGGTTAGCTTTGATTTCACATTAATTGATGAGTCTTTCTTTTATTAATATATTCAATCTTATGTTGAAAACAACATATAAACAAAATTTTAAAAATCATACAACAGTCTAGGAATAAATCCAATCTAATTAATTTTTTGAACATTGCAAATAGGCCCTCATGGGTGTCTTACATCCGGTTTTCATTTGTGATTCACTACTTATTCACTTATTGACGCGTAATTCACTGTTAGGATAAATTTCAACTTCCAAGCTTCATATATGCATAATAGTTACTTTATTCGTCTCACAAAGATAGGTCATCATTTATTTTTTGGTTATCCTAAAATGTTTGTTACTTTAAAAAGTCAAATTATAAACTTTCTAAACTTTCCCATATTATCTTTATTACACTAGGAATTACTTTAAAAGCAAACAATGCATTGATAACAGGATAATGGTACTTTTGGGAAAAAAAAAAATTTAATAGACAACAAATCAATGAATCAATTGCTTTTCTTAATCTGCATGTTTTTTCAAAGAAGCATATTTTGTAAGATGGAGGAAATATTTTTTTTTAAATAATAAAATTGAACAGACATTCATAACACACATAAAAGTCACATGTTAAACCCCATGGCAAGCATTTGTTTAATGATGGCTATCATACTAATCGGATTATCAACTAAGTATAATCTTTGTAAATGATATTAATTCTTAATGAGTCAATGACCTTATAACCTAGTAATACTTCTCCCTTTCAGGTGGGAGAGATCATAGGGTTTTTTTTTTTTTCTTTCTTTTGGGAATATTAGCAATTACCCCCTATAAAGAGTCTCCTGGCCTTTTAACAATAACTCCATCCAAAAAAAAAAAAAAAAACTCCATAACTCCTTAATTTAATAGTTTTATTGACTGTAAGGAAAAGAAATTTTGAAAATCCTCACTTTACCCTTTAAAAGGTTATAACCTAAGTTTCAAAAACAAGGGTTTTGGTTTCCATGGAAACAATGACGATGGCAGCTTCTTCTCTAGCAACTCTTCATGAAGTCTACGATCAGACCTTCTCCAACAATGGCCAAGCAACGCCTATTCTCCAATGGGCCACCACCACCACCACTTCCACCGCCACGGGCATCACCTGCCATTCTCTCCTCTCTCTCTCTCTCTCTCTCTCTCTCTCTCTCTCTCTCCTCCTCTTCTTCTTCTTCTTTTCATCCCCAAACTCTAGATCTGTGTTTTTTTTTTTTTTTTTAATGTCTTTGTTTGCTACTCCAAATCTGTCCATTTTTTGGGGGTCTACTACTTAGTGTTTGAGTTCAATTTGTTGTAGTGTTTTTTTATGACATAAAATAGCAAGTTGTTACTATATTGTTATATAATTTTTCAAAGACAATAGTAAGTTGTTACTATTTTGTGTATAAATTTTTCAAAGCACAAAAATAGTAAATTTGTGAAAAGTAACACAATTTAAATAGTGTCTTTTTGGGTGGCTATTGTCTAATGTTTGAGTTTACATCATCGTGTTTTTTTTATAGTATAAAATAGTAAGTTGTTATTGTTTTTGTATATTATTTTTTCAAAGCATACAATAGTAAATTGTTACTATTTTCTATATAAAGTTTTCAAAGCATGCTATAGTAAACTGTTGCTATTATCTATATAAATTTATCAAAGCACAAAATGGTAAAGTGTTACTATTTTATATACAAATACTGCAACTTCTCAACTAGTAACAATGAAAGCACAGCTCGCTAGTCAAAAATGGTGGAAGCGAACCTCTTTTTTTTCGTTTTTTGATCTAGTGCTAGTTCCTACTTTTTTTTTTCTCAGATCTACTCGATTACGATGGTCCTTTGACAGAAATGGGGTGGGGTTAGGACAAACTTCATCGAAGAAGGGAGATTGATGGTGAGATTCACTAGAGAATATGGAGAAAGTAAAACTCATGACTGAGAGAAGTTCATTCAAAGAAGAGAGGTTCACGGCTGGATATGGTTGATGGGGTGGCTTTGCAAGGCGATGGAGTAGGGAGATGCTGTGGTTCAACAACAAGGTTGACAATTTGGGTTTAGTGCTGCGTAGATGGTAGATTGGTTTAGGAAGTTAGGGCTTGATGGGTTGCTGCAATGCTGGCAATGGATGAGAATGGTTGATTGTTAAATCAAGGGCAATTTTGTCTCTTTAAAGTCAAAAGAGGTTAATAGGTTAATAATTTTGTTTGTGGTTCTATTGTAATAGAAGTGTTATAAGTATGGGATTATGGCCAAAATTTTTTTGTTTTATTTTGTTTTGTTTAAGACCGGAGAGATTGTATGGTTTATAATAAACTAGCAGAGACCCGCGCGATGCACAGGAATTGCAAACTCTAGTTATTTTATTAGCTAAAAAAAAAAAATGTGATTCATATGCTTAGTGACAACCAATCACCTTTTAAGAGTGGGTTTCAAATTTTAAAATGAAAAGAAATGAAAACAAATTATTATAAAAAGAGGGGGAGAAACATTTGTGGGCCCATAAGTAAAGTGAGAAAAGAATTTTGGAGGGAGAGATTTTTAAACTGCCATGTCAGTATAACTCCTAAATATAGTATAGAATAGATTTATAACGATGTTAACAATTTTTACAAAAAAAAAAAATAATAAATAATGGAAAAATGAAAAAGGCTTACCGTTGATTGGATATTTTCCCTTTAAGAAAAAAAAAAAAGGCTTAGAGAGAGAGAAAGAGAGATGATCAGATCGGATGACACTGGTACTTCTCTCACCCACGCGTGCAGGCTGAGATCGGGAAGCCTGTTTTGATGATCGTCTTTGTTCCATGGCTGAACCTCGCAAACACCAGGTCTTCCTCTCTCTCCGTCTGTCTCTATCTCTGTCTCTGTCTGTCTGTCTGTCTCTCTCTCTATATATATATACGCAAGCTGTATGTCAAGAATCTGGAATATCTTGAAAATTGTGGTGATTATCTTGAAGTATGCGTTTCTCTTGCTCTATGTGATAGATGCTATTCGATTTCGTATTATATTTTTATTTTTGTATGTTTCTTGTTGTTGTTGATGGGCGGTTGATCAGGTGTCGTTGAGGGGAGCGAGCGCCAGGGAAATCACGAGGGACGCCCTTCTTGAGAAAGTCTCACAAGAAAGAGAGCTTCGTAATTTTACGAGACGCGCAGCTGCAGCTGCACTCTTTATCCAGGTCCCTTTCTTTCTACCCATCGCGTAATACAGTTTGTTTCTGTTTCCCGTCATATTAATTTTTAGGCTACATGGAACCCAATTGGTTAAATTGGACGAACATTTTCCCCCCATTTTTATTGTTGAATGCGTATATATATATGTGTGGCTGCTGACCAATTTAAGAGCAGGATAACAGAGCTTTTTTCGTTCCGAATGGATAATCCAAGTCCCAATATTGAGCCTTTTAGTTTCTTTCCTTCTCTTGCATTTTTTCTCAGTAGCCTAACAGAGCTTTATCCTTGTTCTGGGTGCTGCGAAAACTGAAGGAAAGGAAAAGATAATAGAATTTGAATCTTACGTAATAAGTTGTTTTTGGTTTCCGAAGAATGATAAACTCAATATCTATGATCAAAATTATAATCTCTTTTATTTTCCTACTTTTGATTGGAAACCAAACAAAGATTAATGAAATATGGGCTTTGGTTTCTTAATATATCCAGAGAGTTTGGAGGCGCTATAATTTGACAAAGAAGGTTGCAGAGCAGTTTCAAGAAGAATGGGAAACCCTGGTGAATCATCATGCTGACTTGTTAACCAGAACATGGATTTCCAGCTGCCTTTTGAGACCTTTTCTTTTCTTTACTACACATTTATCAACACGACATCACAAGATTCGAACCAAAGATATAGAATGTATGCGGAGTTGCTTCCAAATTCTATTGGAAAGCATAAACACTACTGGTACTTCCTTTTTCTTCTTATTTATTATTGGGTTTTAACACCATGTTTCAATTCATTCAGTGCATTTTGAAAATGAATGCCCCCTGTATGACTGTACCAGTAGTTAATTTAAAGACTCGAATTACTTCTTTAGGTATCTATGGTAACAGTGTCTACAAGTATTTATGCTGCCATGACAGTCTGTTACATTTTTTTCCTCCACCCCACCCCCCCAAAAAAAAAAAGAAAAAAAAAATGTCTGACAGTATCAATCACAACCTGATTTGACTATTTGGGTATGTTCATACTTTCAAAGGTTTCACCATTTTACTGTATTGTCTATCAGTGTCATTTGAAGGTGCTGTATGTGACTTGTGGTTTTTTCTGTGATCTTATTCAAGTGGGTAGATCAGTGGATATAAAATGTGTAATGGGTAAAACTTTCAAGAGGTCTCCTGCATAGTTTCCGTTGGTCTGTGGGGGTGGGGTGGGGGAGGGGACCTGTGATTTAAATCCTTTTGGTTTTATGCTTTGGTTTTCTGATCTGAGTAATATGGATATGTCTTGTGGTAATCTGTCAAGGTGTCCTAAGCTTGGAATTTGACTGCTAAGTTACCTTAATTTTTTCCAAGTGTGATTGTCTAGTAATTTTCCCCTCTCCTTGGCACAAGTCTCACTACAGTGTATTAGAGTTGATTAAACTTTATTACTTGAGCATTAACCTTGGCTTAGAATGACTTCATTTATTGTGATTGAAACCCACTTGATCTTCTTAAGACTTTTTCCTAAAGTAGGGAAGCTAGGATTTCCTCTTTGTTAAGCCTTCAAAAAGACTTGAAGCTAATCCATGAATTTGATCCCATTTGGGCTTTTATAGTATTGAAATTAAAAACAAATCCTGCTCAAGGTAACTTATTTGTTCCTCATAAGTTCTCTGTTAGAGCTTGTAATGGGTCAGGCTGTCAGGGGCTCAAGCCCCAAACCCATCCTAAATGCAGCCCAATTAAAAATTATTAAAAATATCTGGTCCAAACATAATCCATTTATGGGGGTCAACCTGGACGTCAACCTGGACCTGATTCACCTAACCTGATAAAGCAGATGACAAAATTTTACCTCAATAAGCCTCTCAGATTTGAATGCTCGAACTAAATATATCTGCCAGGTTCACAGATCTGGGTTATGTTTCGCCAACTCTATGAATAGTCACGTAATCATCTTGTAGAAGTATTTTTCTTTTGTGCATAATGATAATGCCTCTTAACTCGGGGTGGCAAAGCTGAAGACGACCTGTGAACACGACTCGAACTCAACACGTAATTAGTAGGTTTGGTTTCCTTAGTTGTGTTTGGGTCATAATCGTGTTATCCCGCCTAACCCGTATTATAAACATGTCATTTTCAGGTCAACTTTCCTAACTCAAAATTGACTTGTTTAATAATCATGTCGAGTTGACACGATTACGACCTAATACCTATTTAACCCGAATTTTAATTTTTATATATACACATGGGTGTGTGTATGTGTGTTTGTATGTATAAATACTATATATATTATTTTTTGGTAATTGATGTCCATGATAACATATGTACATGTAGGGGTGGCAATTCGTGTTGACTGATCGTGTTCATGTCATGTCAAGACATAGTATTCAAGTATATGTGTCAACCTGAACACGACCCGTTTATTAATCGCGTCAATTTTACAAACCTGAACACAACCTATTTATTGAACAGGTACACAATAGGACCTGTGTAACCTGTTTAATAACAAAATTCATGTGTCGGTTGATAGATATATGACCAATTGTACCGATTATGATCTGAACTAACATTTTTATCTATTTAAAAATTATAGATCATTCGATATGCACATTCGTTATCATGGACATCAAGTATAAAAAAATGGGAATACATACATATATATGTGCATGTGCGTGTGCGTGTGCGTGTGTGTGTGTGTATGCATGTATTTAAATGTACATGGGTCATACGCAAATTAAATAGGTATCGAGATATAATTGTGCCAACATGACATGATTACTAAATGGGTCAATTCCGTTTAAGCGGGTTGATTTATAAACAACTTGATTATTATGTAGGTTAGAGGGGTTGACATGATTATGACCCGAACACGATTAAGGAAAACCCAAACCCGCTAACTTTGTGTTGGGTTCGAGTTGTGTTCACAGGTTCATGGACTTTGCCACTCCATTACTTGATTACATCTGTATTTTTTATGTTTAAAAATATTTTTAAATAAGTAAATTTTGTGCTGCACTTAACGCTAAGTTATATTTTGATTTGGGATGCCTAGGGTGCCAAGTGCCAATATAGTTGGGATGCTTGGTTACTTTTTGACTATGAAGCACGGATACGGATGCGGTATACAGATACGATGTGATACGGATACGCCAATTTGGCAATTCTTAAAATATATAGGATACGATACGGCAAGGATACGTTAATAAATAAATATATTACTATTACTATTTGGTATAAAATATCAATAATAAACATAAAAATAGTTTAAAACATCTACAAAATCAATTAATATGTAAGAATAGATGTACAAAAAAATACATCCATGAGCACCTTATGATCATCATTCATAGAAGAAAAACTAAGATGACATTAACATTACGAAATAGCCATTCAACTCTATTGCTCTACAATGGTTTCCCTAACAGAGAGAGATTGGAAAAAGAACTAAGATGAGAGAACTAAAATGGGCTCATTGTTTCAATCAAAATATGGGTATTACGTATTTTTAAATTTACCCTTGTTTATTTAAAAAATAAATAATTTCAAACTAATGCTAAAAGAATTCCAAGCATATCCGAGGTGTATCCAATGACGTGGCAATGTGTGTTATTGTTCCGATACGTACGAAGAGTATCAGATACGTATCAGGGAATATCCTAGGTGAATCGTATCCTATACAGATACGATATGGGATTCGTTGGGGGTTTTGAAGTATCCGTGCTTCCTAGCTTTTTGATTCTTCTACTCCTTAAAAAGAAAAAATGTAAATAGGTTTATTCGGTCATAATTGAGCTATATACATGTCAACCCAAACACGTTGCGATTATTAAACAAGTTACATGCGCCATCTTGTGTTACTTGTTTTAATAACCAGGTTGTGTTACTTGTTTAATAACCAAGTTGTGTTCGGGTTTGAAAAGTTGACACGATTAATAAACAGGCGTATTCGAGTTGATAGGTATACTTAAATACCTGTCTCTACACTACATGAACACGACCTGCCAACACGAATTGTCAGCCCTGCTTTAATCCATAACTATCTAGTTTGTGAGGTCGAGAGTAACACATCCTGAATAACGATAGGACTGACAATTCATGTTAGCGGGTCGTGTTCATGTTGTGTCAAGACTCAAGTACTAGAGTATGCATGTCAACCCTAGCCCGACCCATTTATTAATAGTGTCAAATTTTCAAACCCTAACTCGACCCGTTTATTAAACAGGTTACACGTGTCAGTTTTATGTTACTTGTATAATCAAAATTACAAGCAACTTATAGAATTAGATTTAGGAACCACTTAGCAATAGTATATTATAAGTCCATGAACATTTATCACGATTTCAAATTTCAAATTTTCTCAAATTTTCTATCAAAAGATAAAAAAATTCAAATTCAAAAAATATATATATTTTGATCAATAGAGTCGAGTAAGGAAGAGGAAGATGATGGTTTACCTTTGGAAAGCAGTGAAGACCAAAGAGAAAGCACAAGATGCTGTCAAAGTGGGTTGACTATGTCTTCCTAACTCTACACAAACAGAAGGCTAAAAGAGAATTAGCGAAGTATGGTGGTTGGTGAGTGAGGTCTCCTACATTTTTTTTCTTACCATTTAATGGTCAGTTACATATTTTCCCTTTCATTTTTTTTAATCTCCTAAAATAGTTATTTTAATAAGATTATATTTGTCATTTGAAATGGCTAAATTCCAGTTAAATAGGTATGGATGAACACAAAACGTTTATTAAATGTGTCACTTAGGGTAAAAAACAGGTTATTTGAGTTGACCCGCGAACGACTTGTTTATTAAACAGGTTATACGGGGTGACCCGTTTTTGACATGATCCTGATTACTGTAAACCCAAACCAGCTAACTTCATGTTGGGTTCAAGTCGTGGTTGTGGGTCCGTGTCTAACTTTGCCACCCCTCATTAACAGTACATGCCAAACCAGTATAATGTAGGATGGGTAGGGGAAAATAGCAAGGTTGACGTTAATAGGCTTTGTTAGAGGTTTAGGGTGGGGATTGGTTAAGCCTTAAAGGTTGGAAACTGCGGGAATTACATTAATAAGCTGCTGGACATTCTGGACAGCAGGTCAGCAGCCATTCCTTGGTCTAACAATGTTTTAAAAGGTGTGGACGTAAGGCAGGGCGTTTTTCTTCTCGTGGGGCGGGGAAAAATAGTGGGAAAAAATACATAACAAGTAAAATTGATTTAAAAGTGACCTATTTTAAATTTTTTTAGATATTATTAAATTGAAAGAATTATATAAAATTATTACATATATTTTTTTGCAATAAAAACTTACTATTGTCTTTCATAGTCCAACCAACCAAGATATAAAATTTTCATATAACCTAAATTCAAATAAGTTGTGTTCTTGGAGGTGAACACTACGAATAGTTGTCATCACCATCATTGGTCAATCATCTTTTCCCTAACCTATCACTGACACAATCGCTAACTGGTCGTGCGGCTGCCTTAACCTAGGTTTTTACTCAAATGGCTAACCATTAAGTTGACTATGGTAACTTTACTAAATAAAAAGAGTTGTTCCTCTTAAGATTTGCAATTTGGTCTAATGAGGTGTATTCCTATTACGATGGGGCACCAAAGGTGTACCTCACATGCATAAGGCATGTGCACCAAGGAAAGAGCGTACGCCAAAAAGGAGTTCTGCCTTCTTTTTTTTTTAAGCCCCGGGGTGTTTTTGGCTTATTTAGCCTCGAAACGAGCCCCAGACGAGTTTTTTAAAACACTCTAACTACAAATATTTTAGGGCTTTGAATGCTCCTTGGTATAACTGCAAATATTTTAGGGTTTTGAATGCTAAGGTTAAGTCTTAAACATTAAACAAGGGTTAAGGTTATTAAAGGTTGGTTTTAAAGGATTATAAGGATTGAAAAATAAGGATTATTGGTGGTTTAAAAAAAATACAGCAATGTATAAAATTTAAGAAGATGAGGAGGAGTAGAAAATGGAAGAACAAATTATCTAGAAATCACTATTAGAATCCTTCAAGCATCACACCTAGGGTCCCATAGGCATCATACGTAGGGTTAGGGTTACATCACGCAATTCTTTGAGCATCAATACTGTTGGAAAATTCTGTAAACTTCCTTTCATTATAAGAGAGACTTGCAAGTCTTTATATAGAGATCTGTTAAGACCTAGTCCTGGTAGAACAAGGAAATAACAACAAACGTAAATAGCAATTAACTACTAACAAACATTAATAAGCAAAAATAAGCTAACCAAAATAAAAACTAACTACTAACACTAATAAGAAAATAGAAACTAATTAAAATAGCAACTAACTTAAATAGCTAGTAGGGTCTATTGTCATGCTAAGTCCACATAATGTTGGCCACTCCTCTGTGGGCTGCATAAGGCCCAAAACTTCATGCCTGTATGAACTCCCAATAGGCATTTGCATCACAGTGCATGCATCTTCTTCTGCACACATACCGATCTATTGAAATAAATTATGTGATTTGTAATCCTTTCCATCGTTCACAAGTTTACTTAGCTTCATAGTTTAGTTGAACTTGTAAAGTTTCTAAGTGTCATTGTATTAAACTATGCTCAACCTCTAGTTGCATAAAAGACTATGTCAAGGGCTTAGTCTGAACGATATAGATTCTTTGTATATTACGGCCTTGGTGTTCCTCAACTCACTGTAGCGATGGGTGACTTTATTCAGATGTGCAATGAAGATGACATGAATCCATGTGATAATAGTTAAAGAAGTTAATGCCAAAAAGTTTAGCTGGGTTGGTAAGTAGAGCTATCATGTTATGCATTCTAAAGAGATTGAGTCTATTTGTTTCTTAGAAGTGGTTGTCTGTCTCTAGTACATTTGATATTGGTCATGTGTGTAGAAGAAGATGCATGTTCCCACACTCATGTCATGTTGTGTTGATGGGTATTCCGGGTTCATGTTACATAAACTCTAGTATGAGTGTTGGTTGCGGGTGTGTATCGAAGTGACAGATTTTGCATGGTTTCCAAAGATATTTCACTATTTTGAAAGTGTTTGGAAGGAGTACCCACACCCATATCATGTTGTGGTGACACAAGTACTCTGAGGTGAAGTAAAGGATCCATGTAATATAGACCCAACCAATCGTATTACTTTCTAGTGTCTCTCTGCTTTGTATATTTGATGCTCTTTTTTTTTTTTTTTTTTTTTTTTTTTGGGGGGGGGGGGGTGTGTGTGTGTGGGGTTTTCCATGCCCCTTTTCTTATCCATTTGTAAGAAAATAAACCATGCTAGTTTCATAGTGATATATAGTTACGCAATTGTGTTGCGGGGGAACAGATTTTTTCACAAAGAAAGAATGCTAAGATCTCTCTTTCTCTCTGTTTCGTTTTTGTGTTTTTGTTTTGTTTTATTTTATCTTATTTTGTTTATTTCTATTTTGTATTAAATTTTTCTCTTTTTTTTTTTTTGGGGGGGGGGGGGGGGAGAAAGAAGAAGGAACACAGTTGAGAAAATGGCCATGATGTCTTGGGTTGCTTGAATCTTGCGCAGCTTTTGGGATATGCTTTATCCATCCTCTTATTGATACTCTTATTGTCCCTGGATTACATAAAGCGCCTCCTTTTATCTTCTGCAATCCTTGTCATTCACTTTATTTGTCCATTCAATAATCAACTGATGCACTTTTACCTTCTTTTATTTTATTTTATTTCATTTTATTTTCTTTATGTATAGATTCAAAGAAAAATTTTTGCTCTCTGGCAACGGGCACACTTGAAGAGAGAAGGATATGGTTATATCAAGCACAGAAACTGATTTCTCTGTGCTCATTTATTCTTGCAAAGTGTGATGACTCCAATCCATGGGGTCAAGATTTTGTTGTTCTTACCTCTCTGGCAATGCGTCTTGCTGTTGTCTTAACTGATATGAAAGGGTGGAAGAGCATTGGTGATGATAATCTTAGTGATGCAAACATAGCAGTGAAGGATTTAGTTCAGTTTATGGGAAGTAGAAAAAGTGGTTTGTACATATGTGTTAAAAGATACATATATAATTTGGATATTCATTTTTCTTCACAAAATAGTGTTGTCCAGACGGATGATATATTCTTGATTACTGCAAGTGCAATTACATTAGCCTTACGTCCCTTTCATATGGCAAACTCGGATGCAAACTATCCAGGCTCCATGGATTTGCACTGTGCAGCTGTGCAGTACTTTTTGTTTGTACTTACAATTCCTTGGCTTGCTCAGCGTCTACCAGTGGTTCTCTTACCTGCTTTGAAGCATGAATCTGTTCTATCACCTTGCTTGAGGGCTTTAGTGGTAAGGCTATATGAAATTTGAACAAATCTCCTGAACAGTTTTTTATTTATTGTAGTGGAACGATATCTTCTTATTATTTTTCTTGCAAGAAAACAGCTTCCTAGTTGTATTTAAGTATGTAACACACACACACACACTATCAACATGGATGCTAATTAATCAACTGAACTTATCACCCCCCCCCCCCCCCCCCACCCCAAAAAAAAAAAAAAAAAAAAAAAAAGTAACTGATCTTCCAACTTTTGTGTAGCTGAATTGGTGGTTGTACATGTACCTGTCCTTTTCGTGTGTAAGATTTAGGGTCATTGGTTTGATGCTGCTATTAGAAGTTTGAAATTAGGATTGGTGGTGTGTTAATTATGGGGTGGTATTTCTTTGTCCGGCAGCATAAAAGAAAAAGGAAAAGAAAGAAACGGTTTGGCCAGAATATTTGCTCTCAGAAATCCAGGTTTGAACTTGGCAAACAGTCCTAATTATGCATATTCCCTACCCAAACCCAAAAGTTCACACTATATTTTGCTGCCCAGCCTGTGACGAAGCCAAAATCTGGGTTAAGGGTGCCCAATATCTGGTTCCATTCAATCGAGGACACGGCAAAAAGGTTTCATGACCTTCCTGTGTCCTACCTAAATGTGATATTTTTGCCATCACATTGGGGGGAAATATGACCTGGCTAGTAAGAGAATACAGGTCCAGTATTTCTGGAATGTAAAAACTGCAAATTTCATGTGTTAAAAGGTAAAACTTCAACACATGGAAGTTCTAGTAATATAAAGAAATTGTAGCAAAAGGTTATCTCTTAAAACATATGCTCTTGGTGGACCAAACATCTTGCCATCTTGGAGAGTGAGTTTATAGAGAGAAGAACGCATGAAAGAAGAAATTATAGAGAGAACAAGTTAGAAAACTGGAGAGAGAGAGAGAGAGAGAGAGAGAGAGAGAAGTATGGAGAGATACTGGCAGAGATTAGAAAAGAGGATAAGAAGAAGAAGAAGTAAAGAGGGAGAAGAGAGAGAAGTGAGAAGAAGCATAAAAACTTTAGAAAGGAGAGATCGATCAAAGCTATTTCAATTTCTTCCAATTTTCATTCACCTTTAGGTAATGATTTCATTTTACATCAATAAAACTCTATTTATAGGCTTTATAAAACCCATAAAACAATCCCTTGCGTAAATGGCAACAAATTGGATACCATATTTTATTAAAAAACCCTAAAAAAATTCTAAACATAAGCAAATATTAAACAAAACTGCTCCTAATATGACTAAAGCACTTGTGATGTCATCTTCTCATGGGTTGGACAACTAGGGTGCATAAATCCACTTTCATGGGTGAAAACTCCCGTTCGAATTTCGTGATTCTTATGCAATCATCATGTATTTCTTTAAGAAATTTGCCTTTCATATTTTTAATAGTTAGGTTCTTTTGTGAGAGTGAGGTGCTCTATCTGAGCTAGTGATGTTTGAGTGGATGAGATAGCAAGAGGTTGCCGCAAAGCGGAAAGCAAGGCAACTAGGGGTACATTGAGATGTGGCAAGTAGAGATGATTCAAAGAGTGGGAGCGCTCTTGCTCTTTGGAAGTTTTCTTAAATGAGAGAATGATTCAAATGTCAAATCTTTTAGTCTAAAATTTTCTAATCCTTGAAATGGGTCATAGATAGCCTTTATCTAAGGATTCAGACTCTGTATGGTAGAATTCTGTTGGTTGAATCACAAAGTCAATAGGAGTCCTTCTCACTTGTATTGCCTGCACTCTTTAATAGCTGTAGGGCTCATGAGTGAGCTCATTCATTGAGCTTGCACTAAGCATGCATGTGTATAATGGATAATATGAACCTTGTTACCCTTGTGGTGACTAAGGCAAAATGTGACCTCCTTTGATAATGGGATGGGCTACTAAATTAGCTCAGTTAGCCATTGCTCCATCCACCAATTCAAGAACCCTCAAGCTATCCCAAATAAACAGGTTGGATAGGATGTTTTGACTTGCTGGCTCTCACTGAGCCCTAATTTGCTGGCCTGGGAAGCATTGGAGTGTCATGGTACAAAGAAGGGGTGAGGGACAAGCCTTGAGGTGTCAATTTACCTCAGCCCAAATCGTCTTGATACCTAATAAGCCCCTATTGAAGGAGAGAGACTAATTAGTCTTAGGCACCATGTGTCACCAAATTAGGATACCACATGTCTACTCTTATCAAATATTTAGGCCATGTAAATGTAGATTATCTTCGCATATCCTTGATTTGATGGACTAGCACTCTCATCATTGATCCACAATATTGAGTATGGCCCTTCCTAGCAGGCGCAAAACCTTCTGCTCTAATACCAAAACTGATGTGGCTTCCTTGAGGGTTCTTTAAGATAAGAATTCTTTTGTGATAAATAATATTGTGAGAAGCCAAGATAGGGGGAAGAGAAAAATAAAGAAGAATTTGTGGAGTGAAAAAGAGGTTTTACAAAGAGAAGTAGAAGTGGAAGAATAAATTTTTAGAGAGAGAGTTTCTCTTGAGATAAAAATGAATATTTTGGAGAGAATTTCAAGAGAGGAATAGATGAAAGAGAATAAATTTTAAAGAGAGAATGACTTAGAGAAGAGGGGGAAAAAAGATTTTTGGGGGGGGGGGGGAGAGAGAGAGAGAGAGAGAAAGAATAGGAAGAAAAAGAAGAAAAGAGGGGGGGTAAAAAGAGAGAAGAAAGAAGAAGCACACAATAGAAATGACTAAGAGACAAAGAAGAAAGAAGACAACAAGAAAAGAAGAAGGTGGGGAACAAAGGAAAAGTGAACAGAGATTTTCACACGATTTGGGGTCATGAATGTTCACAATCAGTTTCACATGTTCATTTTAGTTTTCGGGATTACATGTCTTGAGGGTTTCTATCTTGCTTTTTGCCATAACATTTGCCTAAATATTCTCATTCAATTTATATATATTTGTATCTGTTTCTAGTATGCAAAGATGTTTGTATCTGTTTTGAAGTATAATACTGCATACAACCTAATTTTGCACCAGCCCAATTACCAAGGTTGTAGCCTGGGGAACAAGTAAACTCTGAACGTGCCTATTAAAACTAGATGCGAAATGCTTATATAAGTGTTCTGAATGCCATTTGTAGTTTCCTAAACAAACTATGTGATGGTCTCCTCTCCAGACTAAAATGGAATTACGTGAGCCGTTCATTTCTGGTTATATCTGAAGACTATGGTTGTAAAGAGTATGTCTCCTAATTGAATTTTGATTTACTTTCCGTCAATTTTTATGAGTTCTCCCCAGGCTATGGCTGGCTATTTTTTGTCTCTTTATTGTGTTTCCTTAATTTATTGGCCAGTCCTTGTGGATGATGTTCAACTGCCTCAATGGCTAGCTACAAAATCATTTGGTACACATGAGTGCCTTATCAATATTATTATGTATTACAGTGCTGCCCCCATTTTGTTTTCTGTGTGTATTGATTTATGTTGATTCCATCTTCTTTAATTGATCTTGCAAATAAAAAAACCTCTATTCTCACTTTGATTTGACTTCTTATGCTGTAGTAAAAGTTAAAAACACGTGGGAACTGATCAAACTATGGCAGGTGATGGCAGATATTGAAAGAGAAAATTTTAATGGAGATGTCAGAGATGGATGAGTCAAAAATACCTTGTCCCAAGGTGATGTCACAGCCAGGTTGGGCTCTTGCAAACGTTATATGCTTAGCAACAGGGGAGTGAGAAGAACTCTGTAAATCTTGGACGGTTCACTCAAGGCCTAGACTGTGCATTATATGTCCGTGTTGTTATCATCCTTGCAGAGAAATTTTTGGATTGGCTTGAGAATGTTGGAGGGATAAGAAAGGAGAATCAAGAATTCCAAGGTAGTGTTGAAACTTCTTCAGGACTCATTGATGCACTTATATGTGAGACTGAGTCAGCTTATGGTCCCTTGAAAATATCATATATGGACCTTTTTAGGCCTGTTCATCAGCAGTGGCATCTTATGAAACTTTTGGCAACCTTGAAGAAGGATGCTAAGATTCATGAGGCTTATACTCCAACACCAAAAAATCTGGAATATATGGGGAAATTAGAACTGCTTGATATCGCATATTTCTATTCTTACATGCTTAGAATATTTGCAGTCTTGAATCCCACAGCTGGGTCATTGCCTGTTCTTAACATGCTATCTTTTACTCCTGGATTTCTTGTCAATCTATGGGGAGCACTGGAACGTTCCCTTTTTCCTGGAAAAGATGAAGTTTCTGAGGATAATTATGTTTCCACCAGTAAAATTTCTGGAAATAATAACAAAGGGATTTTTGAGAAAAACCAAAAAAGGGCCACAAAAGATGGAGGAAATAAATGGTTCACCTGTATTACATAAAATCACTGGTAAGTCACAAGCAGATATTGATTATATAAATTCGATTAATGATCAACCTAGGCCCAGCCAGGTTGATGAGAATTCTTGTGATGTATGGGATTTAGAGCCTTTGAGGCGCGGTCCACAAGGTATTTCAAAAGATACTGTCATGTCTGCTTCATCTGTTTTGTGCTGCCTATTCACACCTACTGTTAGTACTTGATGACTTGGAGTTCTATGAAAAACAGGTAACTTCTTCTCCTCTCTCTCTCTCTCTCTCTCTCTCTCTGTCATTTGGAATTGATTTCTCTCTTTCAGAATGATACTCATTTAAACATTTCATGGCATGAGCTAGGTTCCTTTCACGCTGGAGCAGCAACGAAGAATCGCATCAATGCTCAATACGCTAGTGTATAATGGCTTGTCAGTTGGTAATGGCCTGCAGAATAGACCCCTTATGGATGCTGCAGTTAGGTGCATGCATTTGCTGTATGAAAGGGATTGCAGGCACCAGTTTTGTCCCCCTGCTTTGTGGCTTTCACCTGCTAGAAAGAATCGGCCTCCAATTGCAGCAGCTGCCAGAAATCATGAAGCTTTGTCCACTAATCCAAGATCAGATGATGCTTTAACCACTCCAAGCATGAGTTCTGTTATCACTGCTACTCCACATGTATTTCCATTTGAAGAAAGGCAAGTATAACATGATAAGCTTTCATAGCTCTTTTTTTTTTTTTTTTTTTTTTTTTTTCCTTTTTTACACACTTTGAAAGCTGTGATGCTTCTGTGTAGCTCACCCTGTGCACTTCAATTTCTTACAATTACAAAAATAGAAAGTGATTGCAAAAAAATTTGGCTTGAATTTTCCTACGAATGTTTACTCAACAAAACCTTAAAATCCCAAGTTCCTACCTACTTGATACGGATACATGAATTTTTTTTTTTTTTTGGCTACTCAACTCTAATTAGATCCATATAGTTCTTCTATAAACATCACCATAACATAAGGAATAAATATCAATTTTTCTATAGATATATTTTCTACTAATATTTGTAGCATTTTTATCTTCTTCATTGTAACATTTTCCGAAAGAAAAGACCCATTAAATCCCTCCAAAGTAGAGATTCCCTTATTGGTATGGAAATCAACCTTTGCATCAGCGAACATAGGGACCCTATTGCATGTACAATCAGTACCTGCGACAAGATCCACAATTGCTCTAATGACATGATTGTGTGCATAAGGACCATCTGAAATAACTCTACTCCTTGACTTCGTTTAATAATATCAGAGATTAGACTGCAAGATCTCGGTCCTTTTCATTTTACCGTTGTAGTGGATGCATTAAGCAGAACTTTATCTAAAAGTGAATCTCTAGTTCTCACTGAGGGTTTGAGGTCAGAAATCTGGAATAAAGAGGATTTTGTTTCTAGTTTACAATACATAAGCATTCTCTTCCTTTTGGTCAATGTTGAGAAAATCATGACTTTTAGTTGCATCGATGAGATTTCTTAAAGCTCCTTTGAGTTTAGTGTAATGTCCAAAAATTATTTACTAGCTATCAACATCAAGGAAATCAGACTTGGTTGTAGTATAAGTAGATAGCCTCTTAGTACTTAGGCAGAAGACTGACTCAAGCACTAAAGCGACTGCCATACATAAAGCTGGAAGCTGCACTAGTGGACGGAGAAGGACCTAAAGCCTGAACTGGATGTGGAAACAGAACTGTACAGGAAGAAGAATTGCCCTACTTTATTACGGCCTTTCCCTCTTGGAATGAGCATAGCTCTGTAACCCCTCTAAAGAGGAAGAGAGTGTAATGCCATACAATTGTAGCCTTTTTATTACTATATCCTTTAGGATTCCTCAAAAGAAGCACGTTTCTGCTGACTGCCTTTATATTAGGTAGTGGCGAGTAGTCTTTTTGCCAGTCATCCTGCGCAAAGGGGAGTTGTTTTTGGGGAAGTCATCCGTACGGGATAAGTGTTTAGGGGAAGCAGTCACATAGGCTATTCCGACAAGCGGTAGTCCGTTATGGATCCCCCCATGCCCCACTTTGTTGTTGACCCTTTCCACTGTTGTTGAAGCCCTTTACTGGCTAGGGAGGAAGAGGTAAGGCATTCTCTTAGCTGTCCTAAAAGAAGGAAATAGATTCAATTAGTTCGTTATTTATGACCATAGGGTAAGCTACCTTCCTGAAGCCGGGAAGCCTTACTCAACTATAAGCATCCTAAGGAAGGAAAGCTAACAAACTAACGATAAGATCTATCTCTAGACCCAGCTCTGCGCCTAGAAGCAAAGAAAAAGATGGCTACATCCCTATAGACAGGAAGACTGGACCATTATGTGACAAATAGGACACTGCTACAAGAGGAAGTCAAGCTAACTAGCTAGTAGGATAGGGAAGGCTAGCTGCCAATCACATGACTACATGAGGGAAGCTATATCTCAAAGCAAGAAGTGGAACTCCTTTCCCTGACTATGCTAACTCAGTCCTTCCACCGAGATAGATAGAAAGGTAAAGTGACAGAAGGCAGGAAGCTCGCCTCTTTCCTTTCTTTATTTCCCTGCTATTGAAGGCCTTTTCTTGTCTTAAGAGAGATTCTAGTCTCCAATATACTCGTGTAATCCAGAAGATAGGAAGGAGACAGTCCCAAAATAGCTTATATAAGATAAGATCATAAGAAAGAAATGGGAGGGTTTGGGCATAGACTGCTATTATATACGATTTTTATTTAGGAATGGCGCAGGGTGACTAAATAAAGGAAATTCAGTGTTCTTCCTGTATCATTTTCACAATTGCTTCCGCAGCTGCTAGTAGCCAAGTTGGTTACAAGGTTACACCCATACCTCCCAGACCAGTATCAGATCCACCTCGCAGGAATAATAATCCTAATGCCTGGTGTGAATATCATATGGGAGGCTTCCCTCTTGGTTGTAATTCTTCACTAATTGTTTTTTAATTATGTAAACATTTAGTTGGGTGAAAGGAGGCTTATATTAAACCCAAAAAAAAAAAAAGGAGGCTTATATTTATCCAGGGCCCTCAGCGGCGCCTGGGGGCTGGGGTGGAGGGGGGTGGGGGTGTTGGATTTCCCTCACTTAGCCTCACCTCATATCTCCACCTAATTATCTTTGTTTCAATTCCAGATGGTATAGGCAACAGGATTGAAAAGTTTCAAAGATATCTTTTGTTTGGGGTGGAGTGGTGAGAGATGAGATCATTTGGTTGATTGGGATATAGTTGTCCTTTGAAGTCTAAGAGTGATCTGGGTTAGGGTAATGCTAGAGCTCTGTACCAAGAGTTGACAAAGAAATCATAGTGGAGAATTCCAAAAGAAGAATAATTGTTATGGAATTTTGTGATCAATAACAATTGTGGACTATGGAATTCATAATAGGTTGGATGCCAAATCAGGGAACAGGGTGAGACTCTGATGTCCTTGCGAATTCATCATTTAAGACTCGCTTTTGTTTAGATTGCTGAATGTGTTGTGGCAAATGAGAACGGATTAAATTTTGTGGAGACCTGTGGTGGGACTGTGGGAGGCATCCCATCTTGATTTACATATTCTCAGCTTGGTCATTTTTCTAGGCAACGTGGGTGTCTGGGAATACCATAAGCTATTTTGTGCTCTGGGAAACCTCCATAGCTAGTTTGCAATAAAATATATTTTCTCGACACCATTCCATAAACCCAAACCTTCTTCCTCCTTAGATGGTCCATTGCTCTTTACTTGACTATTCCATTTTACAATAAGCACTCATTTTGTTCCATTCATTCAAGTTTCAAAAATTCTCCATCATTTATTTTATTAAAATTTACCCCACTTGTTCCATGTTTAAGATCAGCCAGCACCAAGCCTGGAGAAAGGAGGACTGCGTTAACTTGATGACCAGCGTAAACCTCAAGTTAAATATTTACAAACATGGACCAGAAAATTTTAGATAATGATAGTGGCCATGTGTGGGGTGGAATGGTGACATAGGGTTTGTGTTGCTGATCACCCAATAGTTGGGAGAAGACTTAATGAAATGATTTGATTTCTTAATTTTATTTTATTGTCATGAAACATGATATTAGAGGCAAATTTTATAACTGACATTTGGATGTCAAATGTCCATCAGTCCATCTGCCTAGTGCCTATGCCTATGCCTATGCCTATGATTCATTTTCAAGTTTAAGCTTATCGAAGATCAAGTTACTGAAAATTTGAAAGACAGTTTATAGTTCATTTATGAAATAATATATATGTTTATATGATTTTGGTTGAATAACTTTAGTAGAATATTCTTGTAGGTTGTGTTTTATAGAAACAAAATATAATGGTCTTTTACTTCTGGATGCATTACATATACTAATCGTCGTTTACTTAAATGTGATGTAATTGTTCCGAACTGTTTTAGTTTTGCGATGTTATGAGTCTTGTGTGTGTAGTAATGTTTGTTTCAATATTCACTAATACTTTGCACATTTAAAGTAAAAATCATAAATTCACTTTTAAAAATAAAAAAAAAAAAAAAAAAAAACATCAATATATCTATACTTTGGAATCTCATCATATCCATTGACAGTAGAACTCATAATCTTGTCCTTAAAGTTACTTGCCTTGAAATGACTTGTTTAGACACCTAGAAATTGGATCCCTAGATTTCCTTGATATCTGTACAATCACAAATCAGCTTGCCAAGAAGTCAGCAACCAAATACACTTAAACTCTAAGCCTATTAACAATAAGAAAGGAGTGAGTAAGAGCCTCACCAAGCAATGGCATACAAGAGTAAGATTGCTCCTTCAGAACTGTAAGAGCTGTTGACCTCTTCTCTCATTGATCTGGGATCAGATCCCAAACCAAGGTATCTTTCTGAGGTGCCCATAAAAGCCTTAGATAAAAGTTGTGGGAGGAATTAACTCTACATCTAAAATTTGCTACTAATTCAACAATTAGAGGGAAAAATCTCATTATTCAGAAGATTGCTTCTCAGTTTCAACACAAGTTTCTCAATTTCAACACAAGTTTAATATTGCGTGTCTAGGAACCGGAGCCTGCTACGAGAAGTGTCACAGAGTACAGATCTCATCAGCAAATAGAATATGACTATATGAGAGACAATTGGGGCTTCATCCAGATTTTCCCCTTTGATGGTTCCCTTTGGGGAGGACATTTTCATTTTGATGGATTTTTCCTAAACTCACAATTCAACCCAGCTTCTTTACATTGTCAGTTTTCCCTCTTTTAACTAGAATTTTATTTCCTCCCATTTCATCTCCTGTGTTCATAGGTTTTTTTATTTTTTATTTTTTATTTTTTAGTGTAAATTCTTCTTCATTATTTGTTTTGTTGCTGAGAAAATGTAGGAAAAGATTAGAAATTAAAATTTTGAATCTTAAATTTTCATTATTTGAGGTCTAATAAAACTAAGTCTTTTCCTCGGAGCCTAGTGCAACTAAAAGGCTTAGTATACTTGAGTTCTGATTTTTTGGAAACCATTATAACACAAAATATTTGATTTAAAGGTTTTTTTTGCAATTATCTTCCTCGGATTTCTCAGAAATCACGCAAAGGGTAGAGGAAACTACTTTCTCCTTTGCCAATTTATCTTCAAACTACGAAGTGAAATTCCAACATTCGTTTATAAATATAAATTATTGATCTGAGTTTTTCCTTTGGCCCAACTACAATGAATGGTATTTTAATCTAGTGTTACTTTCTTTTTCATGCCCATTAATTGTTTTAGACATGGCTTACTGTCTTGGCAGAGTTCAGATGTTCAGAGAGTTTATCAATATGGACAAAGTCTCTCGAAGAATGGCTGGTGAAGTGACTGGACCAGGTCCACGATCGGTTGAGATAGTAATTCGTCGGGGTCATATTGTTGAAGATGGATTTCAGCAATTAAATTCCCTTGGGTCCAAGTTAAAGTCATCTATCCATGTTTCATTTGTTAGTGAATGTGGTCTTCCAGAGGCTGGCCTGGACTATGGTGGGTTATCCAAAGAGTTCTTAACTGATATAGCAAAAGCAGCCTTTTCCCCTGAGTAAGTTTGTCTTAGATCTCATTATTTCTGTCTTATTCCATTATCTGCTCTTCCAGATAACAGCTTCTTATTTTTATATCTATGTTGTTTAAGGTATGGGCTATTCTCTCAGACTGCAACTTCAGATAGACTTCTGATCCCTAATACGTCTGCAAGATTTCGAGAGAACGGTATTCAGATGATTGAGTTCCTTGGAAGAGTTGTTGGCAAAGCACTTTATGAAGGAATATTACTGGACTATTCTTTTTCACATGTTTTTGTACAAAAGCTGTTAGGCCGCTATAGCTTTCTTGATGAGCTATCAACACTTGATCCAGAGCTATATAGGAATCTTATGTATGTTAAGGTAAACTTTTCTGATAAAATATAGAAAACTTGAAGTCTAGAAATGATTCTTTTATTGCTTTTTTTTTCTTCATCCCCCCTCCCCCCCGCCCGCCCCCCCCCCCTCCTTTTTTGGGGCCCTTAATTGTCAAGTCCTTCAGCATTAGTTTATATATGTAGAAATTAAATCAGCCTTTCTGATAAACGGGGTGCCACTCCCAGTTGGAGCACAAATTGATAAATGGGGTGCCACTCCCAATGGGAACACAAAAGATGCTTACTGTGTTCATCTGAATTAGTCCCCTGAACAACTTAACATTACTCACGCAGACATTGAAGTACCTAGTTTTGGGAATTAGCTGTACTCTTACTTTCTAAAACAGTCATTACCTATGCATAATCCCTATAATGAAAGATAAAAATATGTTTCCCCCTTAATGATTAGTTTATAATTTGCAATTGTATTTGATATATTTTTTCCTTTTTGTTTCTGGGTGAAGCATAAGATTGTAGGAGTGAATTAGTTATTACACCTTTATATTAATGTATGGATACCATAGTATGGTATGTTGTCATATTGAAGTGTGAAAAGTGTTTTGGAAGGCAATTATGCAAGGCCTTAATGATTTCAAGTAGGAGATTAGCTTTAAAGTAGGTGATGGTAGTAGAGTGGGTTTTTGGAAGGATATATGGTGCTCCAATTTGCCTCTTATGTCCGAACTTCCTTCTTTGTTTGATATTGCACAAGACAAGAATGCTTTGGTTAAGGATTATTTGGAAGTTGATAATATTGCTATATTTTGGAATGTCATTTTTGTAAGATGCTTCAATGATTGAGAATTGGAAAGTGTTCTAGTTTTTTACCAAGTGCTTTATGATAGCAAGATTTTGGTGGGTGAGAATGACTCCTTGGTGTGGCGTAAGGACTCTAAAGGACTATTATCCATAAAATCTTTCTACAAATCTATAAGTCCTCTTGGGAATTCTTTCTTATAGGTGAAGATTGTTTGGACTTCTAGAGAGAGAAGCTCTCGGTGCATTTTAGGCTTCCCTTTACTGTGCTAACATGCGCCTGTCTTTTCCGTCTCTTTTCATGTCTGCTTTTTCGATCTAAACCCATACTCTATCATGCGCCTCCTTCTCCGCTCCCCTCCATCAGAGGGGACTGGATCTCTCTTTCCTTCTCTGGTTCTAAGATATAGTTGAAGCCGGTGGTTCTCGCGACTTTTGCTATGTCAATTACCGTTGATCGCTGATTTGATGAAGGTAGAGAAGGATCGTGGCTCTCACATTTCTCTGATTGTCGCGACCTCATATCTGGTTCTCGCTGATCCTCTGGTTCTCAACTATGGTTCTCGCGTTCTCTGGCTGATTTGGCGAAGCTAGAGAAGGTTCGTAGTTCTCGTGATCTTTGGTTTATCGCGGTCTCTTATCTGGTTCTCGTAGAGAAGGTTCGTAGTTCTCGTGATCTCTGGTTTATCGCGGTCTCTTATCTGGTTCTCGCGTTCTCATCTCTGGTTCTTGCGATCTCTGATTTATCGCGATCTTGTCTCTGGCTCTCGTGATCTCATCTCTGGTTCTCGCGATCTTTGATTGTTGAAGGTAGAGAAGGTTCGAGGGATGTTCTGGGTTATGGTTAAGGTTTTTCAGATTGACAGGAAGACTTTCGAGATTACAGTGATTGATGAGAACAAGGGCAGATTTGTGCGTATCAATGAAAGGGGTCGAGGCTTTTCTAGGAACGTGTTTCTCGAAAGAATCTTCGTTAAAAAATTCATCGATTTTGTGGATGGCATTCTGTGCCATGGCTCTAAGGCGAAACTTTACTGGAAGGAGATGGGAGTTTTCAGGGAAGTGGTGGCGATGGTTAGATCTAATCACAGAGGCAGAGCTTTGTTCTTTTCTGAATTCCCCTTCAATCACAACAAGAGTATGGTGATTTTCCTGGAAGGATTAGACGCGGTTGGCTGGAGAGCTTTGTTGTTATCGTTGAAAGAGTGTTTAGATGAAGTCTCTGTCAGTATTTGTAAACGGGTACACACAGTACCGCTTGAATCTCCATTATCCTATCTACACGTGACTAAACTTCCATTACTGCCGTTGTTAGGAGATTGTGTTGTTAAATCGAAGGGAAACAGAGTGACTTTCTAGATGCAGCGATTTGGAAGTGAAGAACATATTAGATTTTCTTAAAACATGTGTTGTGGGTCAATTCAGTGGTGTAGGTGGCTCGATTCCTGAAATTGAAAAATGGGCAGCCAAAGCATGGGGGATTCTTACAGGAGTAAAAGGGCATCGGCTATGCGATGACTTGTTGATTTTTTGCCTTCCTTCTCAAGCTAAAGCAGTACGAGTGTTGAATGAGGGTCAGCGAGTTAAAGGGGATGTTCGCATTCATCTTGATCGTTGGGGATATAAGGTGGGATGTACTGGTCAGATGATTAGGGAAGGTAAGGGGTGGATACAAATCATGGGGCTACCACTACATGCTTGGTGTCTTGACCTTTTCAAAACGATTGGTGATTTTTGTGGTGGCTACATACGTATGGAATCAGAATGGGAAGAGAAATGGGATAGAGTAAGAGTGCTGGTGAAAAATACAGGTACAATCCCTAACTTTGTCGAAGTGTTGGTGCTGGATGTATGTTACAGAGTTCAGGTGTTCGAAGAACAGCAACCTCAAGCGATGCTGATACGAACCATGAATGATGGTTTCAGGTTTACTCGCAACGCCGGTGCTAAGGAGAATCGATTGATTACTGGTGTTCGCGAGGGGTTCGACGGCAACTACCATGAGGCGGATCATCGACCACGAGGTAGAAGCAAGGACTTTAATATCGATATAGATGGATATATCGAGGGTCCAAAAGTACAGATATATCGGATATATTGTTGGATATATCGACAATATCGATATCGTTTTAAAGATATAGTGGATGTTATGAGTTATATACGGATATTTTTATTAAAACTCTGGAAAACAATGATTTAGGCTATAATACACAATCTAGCATCAAAATATTGCAATTTAAATGTGTATAAGACAAATATGTGTTGTATAGGGTATAAAATGTAAGCCTGCGCTTAGAAAATAAATAATAGAGATTTATGTAAATATCACATAACATTAAAAGGAAGAGATTTATGCTTTTGTTATGCACTTATGCACGCCTCAGGGGTAAATTTGAAAAAAAATAATTATAATGATGAGGTATGTAAGGAGCACTTCTATGTGTATGTATATGTTATAAAGTAAATATGTGAATGGTGCCAAAAAAAAAAAAAAAAATGTGGGATACATTTGAAAAAAATTTCAACCATGGGTTATAAATTTGAAGATAAGTTTTGAAACTATGGAAGAATTGTAATAATAATACTTTGAGGGCTTAAAATGTAAAATTGGTCTTTGTTTATATAAAAATAGAATAAAATAGAGGGTATAATTGCAAAGCAAAGAAGATAATAAAGTGTTCTCACTTCTCACGATGGAAACCTAAAGTCAGTTAACACCCACAGCCCTGTCAGCGACGATATCTTCCTTTGGCACCTATTCTGGCACTATGGTAGCATCTCCGGCAAAAATTAGGTGACTTTGGCTTCTTTTTTTTTTTTTTTTTTCCCCACTCTTCTTCTTCTTCTCCTCTGGTATCTTCTTCTTCTTCTCCTCTGGTATCTATTCCAACACCAACTATGGTAGCATCTCTGGCAAAAATTAGGTGCGTTTGATTTTTTTTTTCTTTAATATTCTTCTTCTTCTCCTTCTCCTTCTTCTTCTTTCCTCTGGTACCAACAGGGGACAAGATCAAAAGAAAGAATCTAGACAAAACGATATTTTCTCTGTGTTGATATCATCGATATATCCTCGATAAATGAAATAAAGTTGACGAAATTCAAAGCAAACGATATATCGTCGATATATCGCAATATATCGACGATATCTCTCGAAATTCTGTTTTTTTCAAAATCTTTCAATATCGCAACACAATATCGTTTCGTTGACCACCGATATGACGATATATCGCTATATTTTGATCCTTGCCGTAGAAGATGGGTGGGCAAACACGCACGTTGGAAACGAGTGGGGGAAGTAGAAGTGGTGAAGACTCGTGGCAAGCAGAGTTGGCTGGGCATACAATGGCTGGTAGGAAGGTTTTGAATTCTGATATAGGGAAGGCTAAGGTGGGATGTGGTGTTGCACGTGACTGTAAAGGGAAAGGGGTGGCTAGTGTAGCACATGAGATGAGTGTGGTTGAGGGCATGGGTTTTACCAGATGTGGGTAGATGTGGGTATGAGGGAGGGGTAGCGGCCCTAACTTACCTCTTATTGCAAATGGCCCATCTTCTTCTGGGGTTCATAATTCGAGGCCTTATGAGGGAGGTGCAGTGGCCCAAATATCTCTTCATTCTTCTTCTTGTGAGCTCCCTGGTAGCTACCAGTCATTAGCAGATGGAGACTCTGTTCCAGTTGGCTCTCCTAAATGTCTGAAGGAGAGAATGATGAGCGATGGTGCGAATGGCACTGCCGAATAGCATCCATGGTGAGGATGGCTTGGGCAATGGCTTATCCGGGAGTGCTCAAGGCGAGGGTGGCAGAGGCTCGTTTGGAAAATAATTCTGGGTCTGCCTGATTCTGGGAGTGAAAGTAAAGTAGAGAATAGATTGTTTTCAGGTACTGATTTTTCTGAACCTCTCTTATGCTCTCTGATTAATATTATGGAACCTAGTTGTGATTTTCTGAACAAAGACTTGGTTGATGAATGTTTATTAATTGAATACTGGGGCTGGGAGTGATGATGAGATTTCGGAATGGGTGAAATCCAAAGTTAGAGGACTAAGTAGATTCTTGGGAACTTCTTACGGCAGTCATGAAGAGCAGACAGTCATGAAGAGCAGGTGGTTTCTTTGTTTTCATCCATTGAAAAAAACTGGAGGTTGAAACAGTCCTTATCTTCGAAAAGGAAGCTAATTAGTCCAGAGAGGAAAGGAGGAAAAAAGAGTTGAAAAATTGGAATGGTCGATCAATTATGTGGGTAGAGAAGGAGCTGAAGTTGGGGTGGGGGTCAGTGGGGCGAATCAAATTCGTGATTTAGTTTCTTAATGAAATTACGTATTATTTGCTGGAATGTCAGAGGATTAAATAATAGGGAGAGAAGGAGGAGGATTAAATCTGCGTTGAAGAAGTGGAAAGGGGATGTTGTGGTTTTTCAAGAAACTAGAATTGGAAATATGGAAAGAAGCATTATTAGAGAGATGTGGGTAGGCAGTAATGTGTAATGGTTGGGGCTGGGAGCCCAAGGTATGTCTAGAGGCGTGTTGATTATGTAGGATAGTAGAGTTATGTCCAAGGTTGACGAAGGTGTGGGCTTATTCTCTGCTTCATGTGTGTTTAAGAATATAAATGATGATTTTAAATGGATTCTGACTGGGGTTTATGGCCCCAATGATGACAATTTAAGAGCCCAGTGTTGGTTAGAATTGGCTGGAGTCTATTCTAGATGGGCTTTACCTTGGTGTGTGGCGGGTGACTTCAATGTGGTGCGTTTTCCTAATGAGAAAAAAGGTGGTGATTATCTTTCTTCGGCTATGAGGTTATTTTCGGAGTTTGTGGAGTCTAATGAATTGGTGGATCCTCCGTTGATTGGTGGTTGGTTTACTTGGTCTAATAATCGTGACACCCCTAGTCTTTCTAGATTGGATAGATTTCTTTTCTCGCCTTCTTGAGAAGAGCATTTTCCAAGAGTGACTCAATCTGCCCTTCCATGACCTTTTTTCGATCATGTGCCCTTATTACTTGATAGTGAAGGTTTGAGAATGAATAGAGGTCCTTTTCGCTTTGAAAATATGTGGCTTGAAGAGGAAGGCTTTGTGGATCTTGTGGAGGCTTGGTGGGAATCTTTCTCCTTTTCCTGGTTTGCCTAGCTTTGTGTTTGTTAAAAAATTGAAAGCTTTGAAGGAAAATTTGAAAATTTGGAATAAAGAAGTATTTGGTAATCTTAGAGAATCTATGGATAAGGATGTTGGACACTATTCATTTTTTTGATGAGAAGGAAGGGAGTGTGGATTTATCGGATGTTGAGAAAGCTAGTAAGAATGGAGGCTAAAGCGGAATTTGCTAGATTGGCTCAGTTGGAAGATATTAGTTGGCATCAAAAGTCTAGAGTTTCATGGCTCAAGAAAGGTGATAGAAACACCAAGTTTTTTCATAGAACGGCTAATGCTCACAAGAGAGGTAACTTTATTGGCAAGCTATTAGTGAATGGTACTCTTGTGGATGATGAGGAAGTTTTTGCTAAAGAAATTGTAGACTTTTATGAGAACCTTTTTTATGAGGAGGAGGATTGGAGGCCATTTACGGATAATATGTTATTCAATTCCCTTGAGCAAGAGGAAGCGGATTGGTTGGATAGAGATTTTGATGAAATGGAGGTTTTGGAGGCTCTTAATTCTGTGTGTGGTGACAAAGCTCCTGGCTCAGGATGGAATATCTATTGCCTTTTTTCATAAATGTTGGAGGGTTATTAAAGATGATTTGATGAAGGTTTTTGAAGAATTATTTTTTAGAGCAAAGATTGAAAAGAGCCTCAATGCCACTTTTATTGCTCTAATTCCTAAGAAGAGGGAAGTAGTGAATGTGCGGGATTTCCGTCCTATTTCCTTAATTGGTAGTGTTTACAAAATTATTTCTAAGGTCTTGGCTTTGAGACTTGCAAAAGTTATTGGGAGACTCATTTCTCCATCACAATTTGTTTTCATTAGTAGGAGACAAATTGTTGATGCGGCACTTGTTGCTAATGAATGCATGGACTCTAGACTTAAAAGTGGGAATGCCTGGAGTTTTGGCAAAGATTGATTTAGAGAAGGCATATGATCATGTCAATTGGAATTTTCTTATTTATTTACTTGGCAAAGATGGGTTTTGGAAGGAAATGGCGTGAGTGGATTGCTTGGTGCATATCTACCCCCTCATTTTCGATTTTGGTGAATGGGACTCCTTATGGTTTTTTTCCAAAGTTCCTGCTGGGATTCGTCAAGGGGACCCTCTTTCTCCTTTTTTGTTCATATTGGTGATGGAAGTGTTAAGTAATTATATTTCCAAGGCTATTGATGCAAATTTATTGGAAGGTTTCTTGGTGGGAGATGGTCGGTTTGGGTCGGGTAAGGTTTCACATTTACCCTTTGCCGATGATGCTTTATTATTTTGTTGGTTGGAGGAGAATTATATGGTTCATTTGAGGATTATTCTTCTTAATTTTGAAGCGGTATCGAGGCTTAAAGTTAATATTGGGAAAACCGAATTGATTCCGGTGGGTAGTGTTGATAACATTGATAATCTTGCCACTATTCTTAGTTGTAAAGTTGAGAAATTGCCAGCATCCTATCTTGGTCTACCTTTTGGGGCTCGTTTCAAAGATACTAAAGTACGGGATCCCGTCATTGTGAAAATTGAAAGAAGGCTTGGTGGATGGAAAAGGGGGTATCTTTCTAAAGGCGGTAAGTTAACACTTATTCAAAGTGTCTTATCAAGCATTCCAATTTATTTCATGTCTATTTATAAGATTCCCAAGTCCGTGGTTAATAGAATAGAAAAACTCCAAAGTGACTTCTTACGGAATGGTGTGGGTGGGGAGAGGAAGTATCATCTTGTTGATTGGCATACCTTACAACTTCCAAAAATTAAGGGAGGTTTAGGGATTAGGTCCATTGATCGTACCAATCAAGCCCTCATGGGTAAATGGCTATGGAGATTCGGAAGGGGTGTTCGAGGATTATGGAGGGATGTTATAATGTGGAAGTATGGGGTTACTAGTGATGGTTAGTGGTCTAATGATGTTGATGGTCCTCATGGAGAGGGGCTTTAGAAGGCAATTATGCAAGCTTTGGCGACTTTGTTAAAGAGATTGGGTTTATAGTGGGTGATGGTAGTAGGGTGAAGTTTTGGAAGGATTTATGGTGTTCAAATTTACTTCTTATAATGAAGTTTCCCTCATTATTCTCTTTGGCTTCAAACAAAGAAGTGTTGATTAAGGATTACTTGGAAGGGGATATTGGCAGTCGTCATTGGAATGTTATTTTTATTCGTAACTTTAATGATTGGGAATTGGAGGAAGTGATGGCATTTTACCAAGTTCTTTATGATAGTAAGATTTTAGTGGGTGAGAATGATTCCTTGGTATGGCGTAAGGATTCTAAAGGGTTATTCTCCGTAAAATCTTTCTATAATTATTTAAATCCTCTTAGGGATGTATTCCTTCCGGCAAAAGTCATATGGATTTCCTTGGTTCCTACTAAAGTTGCTTTTTTTGGTTGGTTGGTGGGAAATGCCAAGTGTTTGACCTTGGATAATCTTGCTAGAATAGGGTGGTATGTGCCGAATAGATGTATTCTTTGTAAACAAGATGCAGAGACTGGTGGATCATCTCTTTATTCATTGCATTGTGGCTAGGAGTATTTGGATGCTATTATTCAACTTGTTTGGAGTCCATTGGGTGCTTCCTTCCTCTACTTATGATCTTTTGGCGGGGTGGGGGTTTAAGGGGGGGAGTAAAAAGGCTAAAGTGATTTGGTTCATGGCTCCGCATGCTATTTTGTGGTATATTTGGAAGAAAAGAAATGCTAGAACTTTTGAGGGGGTTGAGAAGTCTATCATTGACCTCAAGTCCTCTTTTGTTAAGTCTTTATACCTTTGGTATTCTAGCCACACAAATGCTTGTAATCTTTCTTTTGTAAATTTTTTGGATTCCTTTAAGCTATAGAGGGATATGTGGTTAGTCGTTGTATATGGCTTATGTACATGGGCTAAGCCCTTTTTGATATTCAATACATATTACCTTATCAAAAAAAAAAAAAAAGATTGTTTGGATTGCTTCGGTTCCTTCTAGAGTGGCTTTCTTTTGTTGGTTGGTGGGAAGTGATAAATGTTTGACCTTGGATCATCTTATTGGGAGAGGTTTGCCTATGCCTAATAGATGTATTTTGTGCAAGGAAGAACGAAAACGGTGAACAAAAGGGCCCTACTATGGGATTGTTCCACTGTTATCAAAAAAAAGGGAAGCGGAAATAGTGAACCATCTTTTCATCCATTGTAAGGTGGCTAGGAGTCTCTGGATGCTCACTTTCATTGTTTTTCATTGTTTTTGGTGTTCATTGGGTTCTTCTTTTGTCCACTTATGACCTCCTCCCTAGTTGGTGGCTTAAAGTGGGCAATAAAGAGGCTAAAGCGGTTTGGAGGATGGTTCCTCATACTATTTTATGGTGCATATGGAGGGAAAGGAACCTTAGGACTTTTGAAGGGATTGAGAAGTCAGTAATTGACCTCAAATCCGGTTTTATTAAGAATCCTTTTTTGTGGTCCTCTAGTTATACTAAGATTCGTAAACCTTCCTTTGTACATTTTATTGATTCTCTAAAGTTTTAAGGGGTTTTTTTTGTGCTTTTGTGCTTTGTTCTTGTATATGTCTCATGTACTTGGGCTTAGCCCTTTGTTTTTAATACACATTTTACTTCATCCAAAAAAAAAATAAAAAAGTGTTTTCAACTCGAGTTTGAAGGACATTGTCTAAAAAGAGAAGTTAGTTATTAATTGTGCTGTTCTTTTGGAACCTAAAACTCATCCTTCAAAACCAGTGTGGTGGGAGAATATTCAAATATATTGTAAAAAAATTCTTCTTGTTGTGTAGATTTACCAACAACTATATGGGTAAAGTTGGTACATTCAGAAAGATTATATCATTTGAGGCATTTTAAAGTTGCTTTGTCTAAGAGGCTAATTTAGGCATTTGATGGAGAGTTTAGAGGAGAAAACTGCTACTTATGGTCTTTATTGACTTACAACAGTGATGTGATAAAGTCCCTAAAGACTAGTCTGTCAGAATCTGAGGAAGCAGTTTCATTTGAATACGTTGATATTGTTGGGGAAATGTATGTAACAGTAATTAGTCAAGGATAGGTAGGGATGAGATGTGTTTTTGGTAATTATAGCCTTGATCAAAGCTATGTTTCATATTTTGTGCACTACTAATGATGAAATGATGGCTCGTATTGAAGATGTTCTCTTGTTGTATGTTGTTTTCTGTTGTCATGGTGTTGGTGATGGAAATAAAGAGGGATTAACTCCAAATTCCAATTTATATATATGGGTAGTGCTTTGGGAATTTAAGGTTTTAATCTTTCCAATTCTTCTGTACATAGGGTTTGCCCTTTTTCTGTCTTCTATTAAATTCTTTATGAGAAAAGAAATAGTAAACTATCCTTATTGGACAGTAAAACATTGGTAACTATTTCTCGTGAGGAAGTACAAAAATGGTTTTGTTAAGGATAATTGTATTTTTTGAGTTTCTCATTTGAGTGGGGGTATCCTCTATTTTTTATTCTAAAAGTAGGGTTTCCAAATAAGCCGCCTTAACATTTCCATGCCAAAACATATTGCATAAAATGCATTTTAATTAAGACCATGGCTCACTGTGGGATGATTATTATGATAAACAGCTAGTTCATACCTGATATTGACCATTTTCTATTCCTTTTCCTGACCATTCTCAAAGGGAAATGGATTGATGTAAATACACCCTTAAGGTTAGAGCTAGAAGGCTAAAGTGGAAATATACTTGACATATTATGTGACAGTTGAAATAAGCTACTGATTATTACTTTTGTCCTTTTTCACCCCCTCTTTCCTTTTAAATCTTAAAATAACAAGAGTTTACTTTCTTGCTGGGTGTTACACAGCCAAGAAACAAGCAATAGCCAAGAGGAGGATGTCAAGGCGGATGCTGCAGATGCACAGTCTAGAATTGTTATAGTAGAAATTTGTGCATTATAGACATCCTAGGAGTGGCCCCAACAGATTAAAAGTAGTGAGAAAATTGATTTTAAGTGCATGGCCATGACTGTACTTGACTAACTATGGCAACAATTAGAGATGTGTTGGAATAGGTTGAAAGGTTACGCTAGTAAAGGGAGAGGAAGCATAAATGGCATGGATAGATTTAGTAAGACAAAATATAACTTCTCATTTTCAACTGCAAGTATGGCTTAATAATCACGTTGACCTGAAAATTTTGGGGTGAGGCACAGGTTGAAATGATGGGACAAGATTTGTGATGTTGACCTGAAATATTGGGATGGAGCAATACTACTCTCCACGAAAATCATCGATCTCCTTTTCATCTCAACTTCAAACGACTAACACATTCCCAGTTATCTTATATATGATCACTGCAGCATTAGTTAATAATTTTTGAGATGGGGAATTTTCTGAAGAATTAGCAATTTTCTTTTGGGAAAATTCTTATCGATTGGTTGGTTGATCCTACTTTTAAGTGTTGGGTAGTATTTTGTTTCTCTAATCTGTTTAAATGTAGGAAATTATTTTTTCTATAGTTTAAAAGCTACCTGAGTTAAGTTGTATATGCAAAATCATACATGTATGTTCACCAGATTTTCTGATTTTATATGGGTGTTGTTTCCACAGTATTATGATGGTGACGTCAGGGACCTCTCTCTGGATTTCACAGTTACAGAAGAATCATTAGGCAAACGGCATGTTACTGAACTTAAACCTGGTGGCAAGGATGCCTGTGTGACAAATGAGAACAAGTTGCAGTATGTTCACGCAATTGCAGACTATAAACTAAACCGACAGGTGTAGAATAATTTTTGGTGGTAGTTATTAAATTTTATTTACTTGCATACTAATTTATCTTGTTTTTACTGGTGAATTGCAGATACTGCCTTTGTCAAATTCTTTCTATAGGGGGCTGACTGATCTAATATCGCCATCTTGGTTAAAGTTATTTAATGCAAGTGAATTCAATCAGGTATTTTTCCTTTCAAAGTGCTTTTTCAATTATTGTTTTGTCAATATTATTTAGCTGTTGGTTATGATTTTTTGTTTCTAGATATGAGGTTGCTTGTTTTGATTGTTTCTATGTTGCAATGTCATTCTTAGACTCAACACTTTGATGTATTTCAAGTTTGGCAATTGAGGGGATTAGTACACTTCGGTCTGCACAGTCAAGGCTTCACTTTCTCTCTTCAAAAGTTTGCATAGTTTGCTGATAAGGTGGTGGGAATATTTGAAATGACCTTATAGGAAGAGAGGATCATGGCATAATTATCCTTTGATAAGTAGGCATTATCTGGAGTGTGGATATAAAAAGGAAATTGAAATTTCTTGAATGATGAAGCGACAGTGTAGTCTTGATTCAGTGATTAATCCCATTCTCAATAGCTGCAAAATTTATTCGAATCCTCAAATATTGGGAATCTCAAGGAGCTTGTGATGCAGGACAACCGATTTGACACCAAAACTGATGTAGGAGTGCACAATTACACAAATTAATATGGATAAAAAAAGGAAGAAAAGAAGGAGGGGGGGGGGGGGGGGGGGAGAGACCTAGGCTTCAACGCCTAGGGTTTTGGAATCCACCAACAGGCAAAATGGGGGGATGCCCTAAGCTTCAACACCAAAGGGGTTGGAATCCACCAATAGACGAAAGGGAGAAAGGGCGAACCCTAGGCTTCAACACCTAAGGAGTGTGAATCCACCAACAGAAGATAGGGGGAGGCCTTAGGAATCAGCAGCCAAGGGGTTTGAATGTACCAACGGAAAAGATAGTTAAAAGTAACATAAAAATTCTTAAAAAAAAGGTGTGCAAATATAAGGGTGTCATTGTGTCAATATGAGAACCACCAAATATAAAATGGGTTAAGGCCTATGGGAAGGTTTTTTTTTCTTTTTTTGGGGATGAAGTGTTATATTAAAAAAGGGGGAAGGGGCTCGAGGGGCAAAGCCCAAGTACATAAGATATATACAAGAGCTAGACAAAAAAAAAAAAACAAAACCCCAATCTAAGGCATATGGGAAGTTAAGACTACTTCATTAAAAAGGCAGTTGTGATTTATAGGTTTTGATTGTAATTCTGAATTTAATCATATTTGGTGGAAACTCGGGGAACGTTTGTTTGGCTGGAATCAGGGGGAATCAGAACGAAATGGAATGAGATTTCAATGGTGACTGGCCACACTCATTGAAATCTCATTGCATTCCATTTCGATCCCGCCCGATTCCATCCAAACAAACAAGCCATCAGTGATCATCATGTTTTTAGATTATTATCTGCCCCACTCTCCCTCCATTTTTATAACTATTTTTAGCATGTGTTCACCTGTTTGGTGAAATGTTGATCTTTAATTACTATGTGCAGTTGCTTTCAGGTGGAAACTATGACATTGATGTTGATGATTTAAGGAATAACACACGGTACACTGGTGGTTACTCAGAGGGTAGTCGGACAGTTAAACTTTTTTGGGAGGTATTGACCCCACAATAGTTATTGAGTGACTTGAATTTTATTATGTGTGGATTTTGGTTTCATTTTTCTTCAAGGAGGTTGCTGAAACAGATTCGGCTTCTATGCTACTCATATTGTCTAGATTGCTTTAGATTCCTTATTGTATATGTAACATTTCACTAACATTAAACCCTAGTTTTTATTAGATTCCCCATTGTATATGTCACATTTCACATACATTCAAATCCTAATTTTTATTTTTTTTCCCCTCAAATTTCTAATACTCAAATATCAAGTTGATACCCAAAGTTCAAATTGATTGGGTGAAGAGAGAGACAATTTACCTTTACCTTGGATAATTAAGGGAAGGAAAGAGTGGCACTAAATAATGGATACAAGCAAGGATCCCTTTGTTTTTTATTGCTATGAACTGGAAAGATATTTGTGCTTCGAATCCTGTTAAGAATAGAGCTACTGGAGCACACTTCTATCCTCCCTGAACTGTTTTTTTGTTTCTTGTTTTTTGATTGTGGTCTGCCTTTTGTTTGGGTTGTTCAGGCTGCTTGTTTTCTTTTGCTGCACTTCCTGGCATGTTTTCCTCGTTTGTAGTGGATGGACTTTGTTGTCTCTTTTGGTTTCTCTATTGGACTTCTTGTCCCATTTGTATTTTTCCTCTTGATTAATACAATTTTTTTTTCCTATTAGAAGAAAAAGCTAAAAATTGCGTCCTAGGTCCAAAGCTTAAATCAAAGAAGAGAACAAAGGACTCTTGAGTGGTGAGACAAATAAGAAAATTGATATTCTTAATCAGCTGAAGGCAAGCTGAAAATTAACTCCTTGAGTTGAATCTCCTTTTATTATCATTATTTTGTGTGGGGAGTGTTTTGTTGTAAGAAGTGAACCCTTGACTCCACTCCTTCCTTTTGAGGCCATGCTTGCACCCCTGAGCTATAATGGCTTTAATTAATTTCAAGTTGAGGATAATTTGTGTGAAGGGATGGGAGAGGGTTTTCTTAGACATTCAGGGTTGCAGAATGGCTATGATGAGCAGATGATGATGCTCTGTTGTCCCAGTGAATATAACATGGAAATGACCTATATCTGCCTTTCTTTTGCTGTGTTAGACACCTTAGATCCATGTTGAACACAGGTTATTTTATATATCACCTCTTTTGAAAATTGAAATCATCATATGAGACATGATTTGCATGGCAAGCATTGACCGCTGTGTTTTCTCTTTGTTGAAAGGGGTCTGTTTGCGAAGGGAGAACATTAGATTACTGTAGATCTTCCTCACTCATCTAGAAACATCTGATTAATATAGTATAAGGAACTCATGCTTCTCTCATATTACTTATAACTTTATTTGGATGTTTTTTAATGCAATTTAACACGTACTTGACTCTAAAATCAGAATTTAAATTGGTTACAGAAAGCGGATGGTTTTCCCCCCTCTCCCACCTTTGTCTCTGTGTGTGTGTGTGTGTGTGTGTGTTGGGGTACACATGGTTTTCGTCTCAATTGGGGAAGCAGAAGATCAGATTGCATGGTCTTCATTCCTATGACACCTCTACTTAACATAGCTTAAGGAATTTGAACTAGTCACAAATTTTACAGAACTGATGACAAAAAGTTAACTTGGGTGTTCTTTTAACACATTTTAATGTTCTTTTGTTTTTTTTTGGTTTTTTTTTTTTTTTGGGGGGGGGGGGGGGGTTCCACTATCAGAATGCAGGTAGGTTACAAAGAGCATGTAATGTTTCCCTGCTGTCCCAGTAGGAAAGACAAAATTTCAGACTGCAATAAACATTAGATAATGATAGCGTAAGGAACTCGTGCTACCTGCATATTATCTTATGAATGAATAATGTTAACATGGGTTTATTCTTTAAACGCAGTTAGTACCTGCCTCCATGTCCAGACAGAACTACTTATGATGTAATCAAATCAACTAAGGAGTTTTAATTTTATGTTATTGATCCGTCTTTAAACCTTCGAGATGTCATCTAATATGAGATTCACACACTTATATTCTGCACTCTCTATTTTCATAAGTTACATAATACGGGGAATTACAGAATGGCCCGGCTTTGGGCAAATAACTACAAATCTATGCAATTGACTAGTAACTACAAATAGATTACTGCTAACTTAACCAAGAATGACTAGCAAGTTACTAGTCAATTGAATTGACTTGTAATTATTTGCCCATAGCCGGGCCATTCTGTAATTCCCCCTATATAATATCTGTCTTCAAACACCCAAGTTTCTATTGAAGTGAAATAATTTACTGTTTTTTAGATCTGATTTCTTGAATTCAAGCAGTAGAATCTTGTATCTCATTTGTCGAAACTCTGTAATAATATGTATTATTTCCTAAAGATGCCAATCTTGATTGAGGATATATCGTTGATATTGACCGGCTTAATCTATTGATGCTTCCATGAGATTCTTCCCATTATTGTATTACAGGTTATTACAGGATTTGAGCCAAAAGAACGCTGTCTGCTTCTTAAATTTGTGACCAGTTGTTCTCGAGCTCCATTGCTTGGATTCAAACACTTGCAGCCAACCTTTACTATTCATAAGGTATGCTCTTAGACTCTTAGTCTTACATCTTCTGGATAAAATCCATTTGTTAAATCGTCTTAGTACACCAATTATCTTTTGGTGTCATGAAAGATGATGAGGACATAGGTTGTGTAGTTCTTGAAACATTTCCAAATGCTAGAGATTATTCTTGGATGGGTTAGCACTTCGCACAAATTTTTTTCTACTACTTCGTGTGAAAATTCAATTTTTTGAACAAAGTGCATACAACTCTAGGGGTCATCGATGTGTTGGTAGACTAGTTAGGTGTCAGTCAAATACTTCGCTCATCTTTTCTTTTTCCGTTTTTCGAAAATTTGTTATACATGTATCTTGTCTTGGAAAGAATAACTGTTACCCAAAAAAAAAAAAAAAAAAAAAAGAATTACTGTTATGTGATTGTGGAGTGCTAAGAGAGATGTAGGCAGATATTCTGTGTGTTTATTGTGGTTTTTTCTCTTCGTTTTTTTTTTTTGGGGGGGGGGGGAAGGAGGGAGGGAGAGAGGGGGAGAACTCTGCTTACAGGCATCATCTTTCCAGTAACTGGTGCCTATAATAAACCTGGATTAAAAATAAATAAAAAAATCAGGATTGTATAATTGTCGCAAAACATCCATGTTAAAGAGAGAAAAAAAAAATTTACTCACCAGTTGCAAGGTTTGTAAGCAATGACAAAAACCACTTGGGGCTCTGATATCATCTAAAACACTAAAAGGAAGAATAAATCAACTAATTATCGATGAGGGCAAACCCTTGGAAGCCCAGACAAGTTTGATTCTGTAAGCAAACAGGTTTTGGTATCGTTGATGTCAACCAAGTTTTCACTTTTAAAATTACTACCCAGCAGGACACCACATGGTTTTACACCCAAAAAACTTGTGATTGCTAGTTCCTTTTACAATCCCAATTTCAGTTGATTTGGCAGGTCCCATCCGTGTCTTTTGATTAATGCAACTGAGGAATTTGATCTTATATAGGTTGCATGTGATGTGCCACTTTGGGCAACAATTGGAGGACAGGATGTGGAGCGACTTCCATCAGCTTCCACTTGCTATAATACACTCAAGGTATTGTTGTTAGGTTACGTAGTCCCCCATTCCAAATGATCAATATACATCACAGAACACAACCTACAATATAAGCTTAGACTTTACTGTCTTTTATCTGACTTCTATATCATTTGCATGTTTTCTCGTTTTGTTCGATCATCACAGCTTCCAACATACAAACGCCCAAGCACTTTAAGAGCAAAGCTTCTCTATGCAATCAATTCCAATGCAGGATTTGAACTTTCTTAGGAATCTCTTCCAATCCTTCAGGTGAATTTTGTTTTAATTTTTCATTTCTGAATTCTCAACCCTGTATCATATCAAAAGCATCAGTGCTTAGTTATCTGCTGTGATTTTAATGCATTTTGTTTCCCATTGATGATAAGTTCAGGCTTGTCACACAAAAGTGATCACATATGGGTCACTTTTGAGCAAAGGCATTATTTATCCCTTGAGCAAAGGCATTGTTTATCCATTTGCTTCTCGTACTCAAAAGCACAACCAATGGCCATCCATTGGTTTATTACTTACATAGAGCTATAATTAATGTAACAGAACCTGAGTATTTTGGAGGAAAAATAAATCAAGAACGAATAGGAGTGAGGGAGAAGTGATGCATGTTTGCGAGGGGAGGGAAAAGGTTATAAACCAATGTTCTCTTTATTGTTAACTTATTTTGAAGTCACACAGAACAATTTGCAGCCATCATGAATTATTGAGTTCTGATGAAGAATTAGGTTTAAGTATGCAAAATTAAAAATATAAAAAGCACTGCCTAAAAATATACGATAAATCTTATACAACAATTGTATTATGCCACCCCTTGCATTCAGTAGCATATCAGGTCATTTATGGCATGTTTGGCTCAATAACGTTGCACAAGTTTATGGAAATAAATTACTTATAATGCAACCATAATCATCTTATTCATATGAGAATCACAGAAGCAACTATCCACTAATGGGTGAAGCATCAAGTAACCCTCACTACATGCATAGCTAAGGAGGTTTTACACATTAATCCATGAGAAAACTAATCTCCCAGACAACTAAAACCGCTAGACTACCTATTTATAACGAATAATATCTATATGAGAACAAAAGAAGATTACAGAAGTGGAATGGTAGATGATTTGTTCAACTGTATGGGAATATGTCTTTAAGAGATAAGGGAGAATCCCTGTTCGAGTAGATCACCCGCCAAGATCTTGTTAGCAGCTTCAGAGGGGTGGAATCCGTCCCAAAACACGTACTCTGTAGCATTGAAGCATGTTCCTACAGATCTGGCATTGCAAAGCATGGAGGTTTCTATCATACCTGTCCCACAGCAAGCCTTCCTAGACTCAAAGAAGCCTGTGACATAGTATATAAATTCAACAGAAGAAATTTGAATCAATCTCCCTTTCTTTTAAATGTTTGAATGATAGAAATCATGTGACAACCCTGCCAAATGAATATGGAGGGTGGTTATGATTTAACCAGTGTACATCAAATGAATGGTGGAGGGACCAAAATGTTTCAAAAATTCTAATTTTATAGATTTTGAAATCACGGGTAACACCAACCAGTTAAGTATAGGCATTCATGGAAATCTAAAGTGACTAAATGTTCTAGTTATGCATGATATGTTGATTAACTACTCTGCGCAGAGGAGGCACTTACCGCTATCAGTGGGCTTTGTGATCAGATCCAGGAGAGGCCCATAAATATCGAAGACCACAAGTCTGAGATCAGGCAACCTATTCTGCAAACCTTGAGAAGTGCTGTTTAGCTTATTGTTGAACAAAACGGCATCTCCATTCAACCTCGCAATGCACTGGTTGCTCCCTGCACCAAATAGAGTGATGGCTGCAGGCAAACACCCAATCGGCGGTAGGGTTGTCACTCCAATTCTCCTTACTCCCAACCCATAGAGAGTCTGTCACAAAATAATGTTGTCAATGTTAAAAGTAGAAAAACACCTGTACAGGTTTGTTCAGAATAAAGTTGTAAGATGAATTTGACTTCTGATTTGTTTTTGTTATTTGTTATTTGTTTTTGTTTGTTTATCAATCTCTATGCTAAGCTTATGTATAAATTGCTTCCATCATTTTCTAATTTAAAACTTGTTTCTATTTAAGCGATTCATAAATGAAACAGAAAAAGGGCACATGCTTTTATTGTTGAAGAGTTGTAGTTAGGATCAGAATTTCTTCACTTTAGTACTATGACATAGGGTATGAAGAGATAGACCTCAACGAAGGTGGAGTAGGATCGCATGAGAATGTCAGAGAATTGATCAGGGGAGTAGACTCTATTAAGGATGGGATTAATGTAGTAGTTCTGAACGAAATCACTGCTCCCTGCACTCAGAAGGTGGATTCCACCTGAGAATATGGAATTAGCTTTGGTTCTTCCTACCATGTTGACTACTTTGCTTTGGTACTCCCTGTAATAGCGTAGCTGCCGGCTCAATGATATGGCACCCTATCATGCACCAAAATCCAAATGGGTCAGTCATATATAATTATATATCAGTCTACACACACACATACGTGTGCGCAAGGGAGAGAGAGAGTTTAAGATTTACATATAACTGTGCTGTCCTGTCATAATAACCAGATGCAGCCGAGGCAAAGTTCACTCCAGTCAAGAGGTTATTCCCTTTGGCATCTGGGCCAAGGTAAGCTGGTGGGTATGAAGTGAACCCAAGGTACTCAGCTGTGCATGAAGAAGCAAACACCACATGAGAGAGAGAGAGAGAGAGAGAAGAAAAGAAGAAATAGTAGTGGCTTGTTGAGATAAATTACCAGTGAAGTCTGTGGCTAGCTTTCCATTGCAGAACCTTCCCGTTGGTCTGTGAGTGACAAAATCTCTTCCATAAGGAGGGAAGTTAGCCTTAACAATAGTAGTCAGGCCATTGTTGTTTCCCACATCAACTACTGAGTCCCCAAATATGTTTAGTGCAGGAACAAGAGGGTCCCCATGCGCCACTGAGAAAATCTGAAGAAGAAGAAGAAAGCAAACCAAGAGACCACTTGGAAGCTCCATTTTTTTCACTAGTTCCAATAGTAAAACTCACCAAGTATATATATATATATATATATAGAGAGAGAGAGAGAGAGTGAATGAACTAATGTAATGAAGTGAAGGAGCAGGTGAGGGGAGAATTTAAAGAGGGGGAGCTCTTGTGAGTGATTGTGATATCGGTCAAAGTGAAGTAACTGTGTATGAGAGTAGGGTTCCAATAAAGCTGCTAATTTCCAGATAAAGGTGGCATGTTTAGCACCCCTTAAAGCTAGTGACTTCTGTCGTTTCCATTTCATTTTCATTTTATTAGGCTAACAACAAAGTGTTTTTGTCCATGTTTGTGAGTTTGTTTTGAGGAGTGGACAAAGGATTTGGTTAAAGCTTTTAGTACTTTAAGAGAGCTCAAGGAAAGTGTGGGTTTTCAGTAGCGATTCACATTATACACAATGCACCACCAAGTAAACGTGTCTTGAGTGAGTTGTTCTCCAAGCCTTCTTATGTCAAGCAAATCCAAAAGGGCTTCAATCCAAAATAATAAATGTTTGAAGCAATGAACTGAAAATACTCAATCCAATGTGCTCAAACAAAATTTTGACAAGAGAATTTAGAAGAATTTATGACTCCCTTAGAGTCGTAAGCATAGCCAAACAGATGATGGGCGACTTCAATTCTACCAAATGACCCAAAAAAGGGAAAAAAAAAAAAAAACAAACAAACAAAAACGATTTTATCTTTTTCATTTTATTTTTATATTTTATATTTTTTTTATATTTTATTTTTTTAAGCTTTCATACGAGAAGCTATGGACACACAATTTGTGTACTTCTATGACTAACTGCTGTATAAGGATAGCTTAAACTCGTAAGAGAGATCGATCTTCTCTGTGTTATTTTGTTAGGTGAAGTGTCCTAGTGCAAACTACTATTAAATTTTGTTCTTTGAATCTAGATGCTGCCCTTCCAGCCCTGCAGGGTTGAGAAATCGAACATGGACAATAGATAAGCATTATGCCATGGTCATTATATTGAAAGGTTCTATGCTCTTATGATGTTACTTCTTAGTACTATTAAAAAATTTTGTTAGTGCAAGTACCTTGGGAGTCACCAATATTCCTCTGATTAAATTCATGAGACACCTGCATATGTCCATACACCCAACCTATTAGTTTACCAAATCTTGCATGGTACTTATCCCCAAAAAAAAATAATAATAATAAATAATAACTTGTCCAAAAAATTTGTGATAGATTGGACATCACTTCACATGTAAAAAAATGCTGCAAGCGCCATCCTCAGAAACAACAATACTATTGAGTTGATGTATCTTTTTCTTTTTCCTTTTTGGGTAAGTTGATGTATACAGAGTTTCCCATATCAATATAATTCTACACTAAGATTTTCTTCCATAAGCGTATACAGGAGCGTCCCTGCAATAATAACCAATGCAGACTGCCCTTTATTGCATTGAGCATAACATGGCCTATATAGGAGCAGTACTCATTTTTCGCTACAAGGGGTGCCTTTGTTTTCAAAATGAAAGAACCCAAATTACTTCCCCTGGGTAAAAAATCTCTGATACTAGGTTCAGATCTCTCTACCTTGTTCAATTCACTGATTGATTCTCGCACCTAAATGCCAATCACCATCACAATTAGCATTCAAAAAATCTCAAAGAAGATCCTTTCTCCATCATCTTTATATTTTGTTTTTCATTCCTTGCTGTGGTTGGAAATACTACTGCAAGTGACCTTCATATTGGCCCATTTCAGCCCTGACACAAAGCCCACATCTCACAGAGTCAGTCCTAAGAAAGGTTACTCGTCTGTCAATTCCTTTACTTCTATTCCCTTGTGGGTAACCAGGGGTTACTAATTTACTATGATTGTTGCCTGTTGCTGTTCTCTTGGAAACTAGGATTTCTTTGCCTCTTGAGGGTAGTAACATCTCTACCAAACTATATTTATGCCTTCTGTAAAGGTTCAATTGTAAGTTTGTAACTGAGAGGGCACCAAACCAAAATTACATGGACCAATCCCATATATGTAATGGCCGCAAGCTGCAGGGAGGGGGGGACTCACAAACCCAACCCAAACTAACTCTCTCTCTCTCTCTCTCTCTCTCTCTCTCTCCCCAGTGAGAACTGTCATGGCCTTCTTAAGCTGTGAGCCTGTGAGAGACCTTTTTTTTTTAAGTAAAATTTTACTATTCACTGAAATTGTGTTACTTCTACAAAAAGCATACATCGGAGCCTCCTTGCATAGCCAGAGTTTGAAAAAATAAATAAATAAACGCTTGTGTTTGGTGCTTGGGTAAGTCAATAAAAGCCAAAGCTTACTGTTGATTATGTTTAGCGCAAATATACAGTCAGATGCATTCCACTAGCTCCAACAAATTTTAAAGAACAAGATTTCGACCCCCAATTTGCATTACCAGCAATGATCAAAAGCTTAAATCACATATCACGGCATCATATCATTCTTTTCTTTCTTTTAGTAAAGTGCATCATATTGTTCATTCTCTTCCTCTCCCCAGCCCAAAGCTGCAAAACAATCTATGTTTCTGTCACCAATACAAGATTCATGACAGCACCCAAGGACAGTACCATCCACCTAGACCTTGTATTACATGAACAAAATCATAAAGACTCTCCTGAATCAAATTTTTGTAATCATCTTCAATCTGAATAAACAAGTTCACTAGCACAATTTTCATTTATGCTTAACTGGAAACCCCACATAAAAAGCATACCTCACTCTTCCCTACTGGATAAATACTTCTGGAGGTCCTTTTGTTTCCCTCCATGGCTCTCCTTACAAAACAAAAAGCTCAACCTAATTAAATACTTTGACCAAGCTAAATCATGGGGCTAACTCTACTCAGTGCATCAAAAGCTGGAAGGCCTCATTACTGGATTCCACTGCATAATCATATCCAAGACTGTTAGCACGGTCCAGGAATTCATCCATGTCAGTCCTTGCGACCTGGATTCCAACCAATACATTTGCACCAGTTTCTCCCTGTTCAAAGGGGAAAAAAATGGGTGAGTATAAATCAAAGTAGATTTGATCACTAAAAGAGGGAAAAAACCTATTGGAATTTGACATATAAGCAACAAAAAAAGCTTTAGATGCCAACCTGTCCACGGTAATGAAACAGGCTAATATTCCAACGTGGGCTCAAAGCATCCAAAAACTTCATCAGAGCACCAGGCCTCTCCGGGAAAACAAAACGACAAAGAAGTTCATTTTCAACATTTGATCGGCCCCCCATCTGTAAGAAATCCACGATAACTTAACACCACAATGCATCTAATAAGACAATATTCAAATCTGCAAAAGATCCACACAGGCAAACATGCATGAAATAAAGGATGTCTTACATATTACTGTTTGTTAATCGTCAGATTACAATTTTTTTGTTATCTTTGTAAAATGATTTTCCACCTATATGTATTCATTACTTCATCGCGGAGACCATTCAAATTTTCTACAAAATTTTCCTAATGCGCAGATAAATGAGCAACACAAAATCTGCAAAGAAGAAAGAGAGGGGAGCGATGAAAATGAAAATGTAAAGACAAGGTATGGTTGGAAGCTCCACAGTGGAAGGCACTGCAGGGCCATTTTCTAAATAGCCTTATTCCAATGTGGTATTGTCACACCCCATTTTTGACTCTCCTTGTGAGAGTTATGATCTTGAGATTTTCATGAAGGTTTGCTCAAGTTTCAAAATGAAATTTAAGCCTTTAACCCCTTATGGACATTTCTGCCCTTTAACCTTTACTACTAGGGGCTATTATTGCATGCATGTTTTTGCTTTGTTTTTGAAACTTTTCTTTTGCATTAAGTTTTTATGTTGATAAGAGATGTTTTGGTGATTTTTGGTTCAAATCTGAATAAGTTTTTATGGTTAATAAGAACTTTGCGAGTTTTGATCGTTAAACCCTTCTTGGCATTCTCACAATCTTGAGACAAGGCTTCTACTTTAGACGAAAGCTTGGCATTTGAAACTATAGTTGTTAAAGTAGGACCTTTCGCTTTGATACTAAACCAATGCAGCACAACACTAGAATGATGTTGTATGTGGCTGTAATGGTGGGCTTAAGCCTTGTGATTATAGGTTTAAAGGGTACAAGGCTTTGTAGATGAACTAGGATTGGGTTACGTCAAGGTTTAAAGGCAATAATGGCTGGAATTTCAGTAAAAGGGGTTGCTGAAATTTCTAGACAGCAGCTAATTTGAGGTTTCGGAATGTAGGGTAAAGGCTTGTGGTATGGCAATAGAGTTAGGGTTGAAGGGAATAGGGTTTTAGGTTGAAAAGACAATGAAAATAGAGGCTGGTTGTAGGTTAATTAGAAAACGCAGCACTATAGAGAATTGAAGAAAAGAGACAAAGAAGAAGAAGAAGAAGAAAAAAGAACCTAGGTATTGCAGAGTTAGTCTATGAGAACCAGATTACTCCCATCTCTTCCCCTACAGGTCTACAGGCACCTTCTCATATGTTGTAAGCTGATGATATTTTCATTTTTTGTAAGGGCACTTCTAAATCCTTGAGTGCGCTTATGAATTTTCTGGAGATCTATGAAGCTAATGCGGGTCAGGTTATTAATAAAGCCAAGAGCAAGGTTTTTATTGGCAAAGGAGCTTCGCATAGGAGGCATGCTATTGTTTATCTTTTGGATATTCATGAAGGCTCAACTCCTTTTGTTTATCTTGGGGTTCCTATTTTTAAAGGTAAGCCTCGGAGGATTCATTTACAAGCCTTCGCTGACAAAGCCAAAGCTAAACTTAAGGTTGGCATGGGAAATTTATTTCCTTAGCAGGAAGACCTCAGTTGGTTCAATTTGTCATCATCCCCATGTTTTTACATACCCTGAGGATTTATGTTTGGCCTTTTTCTCTCCTGAAGACTCAATTTTGATCTTCCAAGGAGGAGGGAGGTTTGGGTCTCCAAAGTTTGAAATGCATTAATAAAGCTGGTCTAATGAAACTTTGCTGGGATATTTTTTCTAAGACTTCTCTATGGAGTTCTTTTTTGCATAGTTGTGTAAAGCGCACCTCGGGCGCGACTAGGCGCAGGCGGGTGCAGGGCCTGGACTTTGCCTTGGCCTAGGCAAGGCGCTTTCCTTAAGGCGCGCTATTTGGGGCTTTTTCCGAAGCCCTAGGTGCAAAAAAGGGGCGCCTGAGTGACCTTTCTGCTTCTTTTTTTTTTTCAAAAATAAAAATATAATTCCCTTTTCATATCAAATATTATTTACAACCATTAGATTGAGCAAACATTTGAAAAAAAAAAAAAACCTAGAAATAGGGGGTAGAATTGAAACAAAACTCTAGTTTCTAGCCCTAGTTGTCTTCGAACAGGCTCCTTTGCGCTTGCCTCTGGCCCTCTTTAAACAAATGCATAGCTCTTCTTCTTCTTCTTCTTCTTTGATTTTATTTTATGCTTTTTATAATTTCCATTTGTTGTTGTTCTTTGATTTTATTTTCTCCTCTGTATGACTTCCATTTTATTTTCTTTATACAGCACAAGAAGAACTTCTTCTTCTTCTTCTTCTTCTTGTATATTAAAATTGTATCATCTTTATCTTCTTCCAAAAAATTAATTGAAGCAAAAAACAAAAAATTGTATTATCTTCCTCTTCTTGTAATTTATATACTGAATTTGTAATTTTGTATTATCTTAATCTATATGTAATGTATTTTTTTATATTGAAATTATTGATGTAAAAAAATAAAAATTTAAGTGAACTAGAATTTGTACCAAAAAATTAATTTTGGTGGATTAAAAAATAAAATTTTTAGTGAACTAGAAATCTTACTAATTAATTAGTGAAATACAGCTACTTATAGTTTGATTGTTTTGTTAGTTGCATTTAATCAAATATTTTTAATTTATTTTCTTAAAATGTGTGCCCCACTTCTCTCAGGCCCACTGCTTTTTTTTGCGCCTTGTGCCTAGGCCCCAAGAGTCCTTAGAACCTACGTGCGCCTTGCGCCTTTAATAACTCTGCGTTTTTATGCAAGTATGATTTCAACTAAAGGCAAGGCAATTCTCTTCATCAACTTTCCTCCATATGGCCTACGATTTGGTTGGTGCTTGTTGATATCCAAATGCATTCTCAATGGTTGATTGGTAATGGAAAATCTGTAGATTTTTGGAAAGATAATTGGCTGGGGGACCCTATTATCAAACAACTCAATTTCTCTTCTACCACAATGAATCTTATGGCTTGTCTAGTTTCTTCCTTGATCACTGATCGTCAATGGGCACTTCCTAATAGTTTTTTGTCTGCTTTTCCTAAAATTTCCCAAGAAATTCATCAGATTCATTGCCAATAGATGATATGGAGGACAAGCTTATCTTGCCTCTTAGCTCAACCGATGATCTCAATTTTTCAGATTCTTATAGCTTTTACAATAAGAAGTATCCCAGTGTTTCTTGGACTAAGCATTTGTGGAAGAGTTTCATTCCTCCTCGAGTGTCTACTCTAGTATGGAGAATGCTTTGCAATAAAATCACACCTAATGATCAGTACCAAAAAAGAGGGTATTAGTCTGGCCTCAACTTGTAGTCTATGTTCTCAATCTCTGCATTCAGAAACAAATTCTTGCATTGTGACTTTGCTTTGATCTTTGGCTAAATTTCCAAGGTAAATCTATTATGGCGTGCTGGTTGGATATGATTTCCAAGTCGATGAGTTCTCAGGTTTTTAATCTTTGGTTAGCTGCTATTATGTTGGTATTCCACGCTATTTGGCAAAGTCATAATTCCCTTCGCTTTGAAGACAAAAAGGCTAATTTAAATTAAGTTGAGTGCAGGTTGTATGCACAACTCCACTGATGATTTATTGGTTTTGCATGCTTTAGGTGTGAATAGAATCCTTCCAAAAGCCCCAACTATTATCCCAATTAAATGGTTTCCCACTCTTCCATCTTAGATTAAATTAAACACGGATTGGATAAAGGTAATCCAGGGCCAGCAACAGCAGGGGGGGTTTTCGCACTCACAGAGGGTTTGTGAAAGGTGTTTTTACAGTTAACATTGGGGTGCAAACAGCTTTCTTCAGAATTATTTGCTGTCATTACTGGTGTGGAGCAAGCCTGGGTAATGGTTGGACTAATAAATCGTTGGAATGAGACTCTTATTCGGTTATGCCATGTGTGCTTAATCCCACTTTTGTTCCTCCATGGCAATTGCATACTTGATGGTTGAACTGTAAGGTATACTTGGAAGTCTATGAAGCTACATTGCTCTCATATTTATAGGGAAGGCAATTTTGTGGCTGCTCTGTGCGAACTTATCGCTCCAGCACTTTCTGGATTTAAATGGTGGTGGAATGTTCCCAAGGAACTCCAACCTGCTTTATGCAAAGACATGTATTCTTTGACATCATATAGGTTTCGACCTTGGGCTGTTTTAGCTATGTTTTTCTGTGAGCTGGATTGTGACTCCCTTACAAGTCACCAAGACCAGACATGATTCTATTTTTATCTTTTATCCTATCATGTATTCTTTAATCTCTTTTAATAATATTGTGAGTAGTGAGCACATGGTAGGGAATACCCAGGGTGCCAACCTCGTTAGGATGCTAGGCTATTCTTTGATGCTTCTACTCTTTTCAAAAATTTAAAATAAAAAATAAAAAAAGAGAAAGAACCTACACAAGCATGCCTTCAATAACCAAACCAAAACACTCAATTTTTCATTAATCAAAGTCTAAATTCGTTTTAGTACAATAGCCCTCATTTATATACTTTAGGAAAACTTACAAGGCAAGTAAAAACCTTATAAAAATAAGCCTAACCAATATGGAAACCAACTAGGAATCAAACTATACTACAATAAATAGTTTCTATACTCTTAATGGACTCAAACCAAGAAACGAAAAAAAAAATAGAAACTTTCAATAAATAGAAAGCCTAACCAAATTAGAAAATATAAAGTACGTAAAATTACTAAAATACCCCTAACTATAATTAAGACTTAATATATAGAAACTAATGACTCAAACTACTACCATGGACATTTTCCTTTGGACCAAAAAGGCTACTTCATTGTCATAGGACCCACGAACTTCGGCTTAGGCTTCTAACAAAGGCATTTCTTCTCTAACCAACTAAGGCCTACGCCATCAAATTCTCTCTTCTTCTTCTACTTCTCCTTTTCTTTTCTTCAATTCTCTATAGTGCTGTATTTTCTAATTAACCCACAACCAGCCCCTATTTTCACTATCTTCACAGCTTAAACCACTACTCCCACACCCTAACTCAATTGCCATACCATAAGCCTTTACCCTAACATCCTAAACCTCAAACTAGCTGCTGTCCAAAAATTCTAGCAACCTTTTTACTAAAATTCCAGCAACTGTTACCCTTAAATCTTGATCTACCCTAACCCTAGTTCACCTAGAAAGCCTTCCACCCTTCAAAACCTAAAATCACAAGCCTTAACGCACCATAACAGCCACATACAACATTATTCTAGTGTTGTGCTGCATCACAATGGGATGCCCATTCCCATTGATCTATTCCCGCATACCAAACACACCCTAGAGAGTGAATAAGAAGGGAGGATCTATCAAGGAAGAGTGAAAAAGAAAACACAAAGTGAAGGAGTTGCTGAAGGTAGGTCTCTCATGCTTATACTTCAAATTTCTTATCTCTGAAAATTTCTAGCATGATTGTAATAATTTTACGAGTTGTTTGTGATGATTCGCATTTTTTATGATGATAGCATGATGCTAGGGTTTATGGATATAGAGAATGACATGTCATATGAAGCATACCTCTCTTTTTTCTTTATTTCACTGTTTTGAAGCATGATCCAAGGTTCTCTCTTTACATAGTTTTGTTAGGTCATTAGCATGATTTAGTCATTATTAGTCATTGTTTAGGGTTACATTATATTAATTTTGCATGCTAGGGTGAAGGTTTAGATGAAGGATATAATTTTATCAGTAAAGAGTGGGTTTATTTCACTCCTTGGAAACCAAAGCAATTGATACATGTACCAAAGGCAATTTTCCAATATCAATGAAGGAGCTTTCCATATTTCGAAAATCTTGCAAAAGACTTGTATCTGACTTCCTAGAAGTGAAAATCAGAACTTCCTTTCCACACGACACAAACAGGACCCTTCCAACATGAAGGAAAACAATCAAAAGAAAGTGAGAATTTATTATTCAAAAGAGGTGAAAAGAAGCTATTTGTGATTACACTGCTCCAATCTCTTCATGATTAAGATTTAAACCCATTGACCACTTAAAAGGATCTTTATAAGCCTTGACTAAAAATCACCACGCTGTGTTTTGCATACTTCTTAAAGAAGCTTCCCCTTGTCGGCCATACCCATGCATTGCATCATATTAAAAAAAATCAAGCATTCAGCTTATGAAAGATAATGAGAACTCGTTAGGAAAATATGTATACCAGATGCCGCAAATGATCTTTAACCAAGTCATTCTTTGTGAGATCGTGAGTTTCAAGTTGAGAAGATTCCATCCGGTCCATCATTGCTCTAAGTTCAGAAACCGTGTGAAGGCCAACACTGCACACCATAGGTTAAAACGTACATAATGTTCTCGCTTCTCAACATATTAGTACTAGTCAGATAAGCTCTTCCTTACTAGAAAGAAAAATAGTAATTATATACATATTAAACTAAATAAAGTGGCTCTACATTCAGATAAATGAAAAAGGGTGACTATATTAAAGAGAAGAATAGCACTCATAGAGATGAATGTAAATCAGAAAAATTTACATTATCTAATTTATAATACGGGTCAAGAAGTGCTTGCCTGTACAAAACAAGAGCCTTTTCTTTGTCAAAATCATATCTATATTTGAACTCAGTAATATTCATAGGCCCCACCTGCCAACCCAATGATTTCCTAGTTACCACCATGCACAAAACTGTTATTCAGTTAGAAAGTTTATTAAAGCCTTGGCAACATACCAGTTCACAGAATTGTTTAAAGCTCCCAGGCATCTCTGGCATATAAGTGGCAAGCACAGCCTCCCGTTGCCTACCAACATCTGCAAGTTCAGTTACTATCCTCAGTCTATCGAAGTTCATGTTTGCCCCACTGGTTATGGCTACAACATTTTCACCCTTAAGGCCATAGTACTTGCAGTATGCTTCAGCTCCAGCAAGGGAAAGAGCACCCGCTGGTTCTAAAATGCTCCTTTTCTCCTCGAACATGTCCTGCAGCACACAGGAACTAATGAAATATCAATTTTACCCGCTCATGGCCTAAACATTTCTATGACTCTATCCATGCAAATATTTAATTATCGAGAAGTAAGGCAGACACTGAAGAATATCACAAACTATAAAGCAAAGCCCAAAAAAAAGGAGAGGGGGGGGGGGGCCTCTGGGACTCTACTTAATGAACATCTTGTTCTCAAGTATTTTAAGGTTGTCCCATGATAATCAAGGTTTTTCAAGCTAAGGTGTTTTGCAGAAAATGGGGTGAATAAATTAATGAATAAGACTTGAATAATACAACCTTAAGGCAAAAAACAAAAGAGAATGTCACCCAGTCGACCTAGGTCAGAATGTCAGATGCATATGATTAGAATGGTATAGCAAAAGATAGACTTCCTGCATAATCTGGACTACAAGGGGCTGCTGCCACAAAGAAGACACATCTCTAGCAATGGTAAATCAATATCATTATCCATTACTAAAACACCCCCCTGCTCAAATGACCATATTAATAGTGACTAAGTGTCGAACATAAATCAAAGTTTGAAGATTTCAAATCTGCATTATTGTCTTACTCTAAATGTTGGAACCATATTACATAACTGAAGAAATATGAAATTTAAAAATTTTAAATAAATAAATAAAAGAGCAGGGGTTTCTGCATAACTCCTGCAAGCTAAGAAAGATGCAAAGCGGCTCACCTTTATTGAGGCGCAAATAGCATCACGGCTAACAAGAACTATCCCATCTATTAGATCCTTGCACAATTGGAAAGTTTCCTCTCCAACCACTTTAACAGCTACACCATCTGCAAAACCCCCCACCTGGTCCAGCATGACTCTCTGACCATGATGTAATGATAGTGCCATTGCATTTGCATCAAAGGGCTCCACCCCAATAATCTTTACCTGTGTCGAAGATATCAAAAAATAGTACACTCACTAAATTATATCATGTAACAAGAAAAAATTTAAACACATGCCAACTCACAGATTCACAGGAAAAGGGACAAAAGAATAGAGAGAATAATTTTGTTACAGACCATAGTTTCAAAACTTCTTTTTGCGGCTTGCGCAGGGCAAGGTAATCCTAGAATGCCATCAATGCTAAAAAAATTAATCATAAGTCTGATTAGGCATATGCCTCGTCCGCCAAGTCAAAGGATGAAGGATACAATACAACCCGTTTAATCCACCCAAACCGTTGATTCGAAACTGCCAAAAAAAGACAACCAATCCGCCAGTTTTTAGGACTAACGGTTTGGTGGCAGGTTGAAAACTTTGTAAACCGCCCTTGACAGGTTGGTTGTAATTTTCCCCTCAAACCGCTCCAAACCAACCCACACACATCCCTGCTTACTGTACACTCTTTGCCTTTTCAAATATTATTTCGTATTGTGATTTTCCGTTTAATCAATTAAATTTCTAGGTCTAGTGATTTGTTTAAAAGAATTGAATGTTATTTTTATTTTTAATGTTTTATCATATTTAATTAATTAAAATTCTTTTCCATTTTGATAAAGAATTAATCAACAATATTTTTTAAGGGAAGTGTTATTGCCAAAGACAAACTTTGTTTCCACAGCTTAAGTTTTGAATGGACGAAAAATCCCTGGGAGGAGACAACAAAAAAAGAGAAGAGAGGGAGAAAAAGCTGAAAGAGAAAGAGAGAAGAGGGAGGAGAGAGGGGGTTAACATCCCATCTTCTTTCGTGAAGCTTCCTGTCGCTGAACTGTGACTCCAACTGAAAGTGACAGCAACCATCATATCAACCCCAACCAAAGGAGGGATATGGTGGAAACAATCTACAACTCAGGTAGCCTCATCACCATCCCCATTTTTTTGTGGATCTCCGAGCAAGGCCACTAATTCACTAATCTAGGAGGGCAGTTTGGTGATGACGAGATCACCCTGTTGTCGGGTTGTCAATTTCATCCCATGGGGTGTGTCGTAGCTATCATCAGATACATCTGCACTCAAAGGAAGCTTTGCCAGAATGAAATTTGGGTTCAAGCTAGTAGAGCAGGTAGAGTACAAAGGGTTTGATTGCCTCAAAACATGGGCTGACGAAACCACAGCCTGCAAAATTTGTGCCCTTTCTTTTTGAACAGATACAATTTGTGCAGACAAAACCACAAGCACTTTTTTTTTTGGCCTAAGTCAAGACTACAAGCACTTATGGCCTTGTTGAACTGATGCAATTCCACTTTGAAAAATGTGTCAAGGATCGTGACCTTCCCTCCATGGAGTAGTTTGATTTATCTTTAATCCTTTTCTTTTCTCTTTGTTTTTCATTCTCAAGGTTTTACAGGGTAAAGTATGAAATTATCAATGGAGGTTGTGGTTCCTGCCCCTTTTGCCCCTAATTGGATCCATGTCGCAAAGATGGAGAAAAAATCAGGAGTGTTTGGTTGTAATGGAAGCTGGTAGTAGATCAGTTGGAGGTAGAGGAGCTTTGAGAAGAGACATTGGAGAGGGAAAAGAGAAGACAACTAAAAGGAGAGAGAGAAAATGTTAAAAGAGAAATAGAGAGAGGAGATAGGATAGGAATGCAGCAGGAGGAGAGGGAAAAGATTACAGAAGGGCAATTACGTCCACTTGCAATAAAGGCCAGTGGAAGCAAAAAATTTGTCTCTGGCAATAACGTCTCCCTTTTTAAAATCTAAGATTCAAAATTATGAAGGATTACGCCTCAACACCTTGAGCCTTGTGCCTTGTGCCTCACCTCACGCTTTTGCCATTAAAAACTACGTTATACACTCTGAAGCCTTTAGGAACCAAGACAATTGCCCTACAACCATCTTAGTCATGTATAGCAGTATAGGTACTTTTATGAACTATAGTAGCTGATGTAGAAATAACAGCGATAGAGCAAAAAAAAAAAAAAAAAACACTGAACATTTATCTATAGTTGAGCTTAACCTTACGGATAATTAAAGGTGTATAGGTCTTAGTTACAGTTCTATGAGCCATTTTGATCAGTCATGTATTATCAGGTTAAAGTTTAATTAGTGTTCAAATGGAGCAAAGACCAGAAGAGTAGAAACAGAATTGGGCTTCAGAATTTATTCAATTAAAGAACATGTTCTCAATAATAAAAAGAACATTATAAATTTGAATTCAAAATTTTGATAACAGGTGGGTTCAACCATTTCTACATACAATTCTTATGTATCCAACTATAAGAGTATATAACAAGAAATCCACTGCAACCAGGCAGCGCGCGCATGCGCAGGGGGTGGGGGGGGCGATAAGCAAAGGGTTTGTATATCTGTTTTTCTCTTTTTTTGGGTTAGGGGTTAGCCAAGATGAAACTTCTCAAGACATATAATTGAAAACGACTACGAAATATAAGAGTTGAGTTGAATGTATTAGATCTGCACAACGCTACAACATATATGACTTAAAACACACACTGTTTAAAATTATAAATGAAAACAAATTCTTAGACACAGCCAACAAACCTGTGGAGAAACCCTCTTTACATAAGCAGCAATACCAGCTATAAGCCCGCCACCCCCTACAGGCACAAAGACTGCATGCAATGGACCTTTCAGTTGACGAATGATCTCCATCCCAACAGTTCCCTGGCCCGTGATGATATCTGGGTGATCAAAAGGAGGAATGAATGTACGGCCCTCCTCCTCACCCCGTTTTTTAGCGTATGCTTGTGCTTCATCATAAGAATCCCCCACAAGAACAACTGTTGCATCCAACCTCTCAACTGACTTCCACTAAAAACACAAAATTTAAATTTTTTTTTTAAAAAAAAAATTACCACATATTAAAACAAAATAAAACATTTTAATGAAGAAAACATAAATACTTAAGTAAATAACATAATTTACTTTAATTTCTGGCGTAGTAACAGGCATAACAATCACAGCATCGCAACCCAGTCTCTTGGCAGCTAACGCAACCCCTTGGGCATGATTTCCAGCTGATGAACAAATAACCCCTCTCTGCAACTGTTCCTTTGGAATTTTTGCCATCATATTATATGCTCCTCGAAGCTTGAATGAGAAAACCTACAAAATCATGAAGACCATAAGAGCTGAGTCCACCTACACACATTTCCAATTTAAACATAAAAAAATCCCAATTCTTCCATAATCACAGTGCAAATAATTTAATATATAATTTAATACCCTAAGGAGCTTTTTGGCTGTCCAATGGAAATTAAAATGCTTCATTGTATTATGCATATAATTCTTTTAATAATCGCTAGTGTGAATGAAGCAATTCAAAAAATGGCTGCCATCATCACAAACAACACTAACAACATTGAAAGAGAGGATTTCATGAATTCCTAAAATTGATGCTATACCATCAATTATCGTTATGAGTTATGAATCCAACCTTTTTTTAATATCCCCATTCAAGGCAATAGATTTATGCCCTCACTGCGACATAAAATATAAACAGAACCATTCAATTTTCATGGAACAACCAAACAGGCCCAAACAAATATAAAAACCAAAGTCACCAAATTTTAACCATCAAACTAACATTGAATTTTCAAGGGGAAAAAGGTTGAACAAACCCTGAAAAACATAGTGTAAATTAAAACACATCCTTATCTTCTTCTTTTTTATTTTTTTTTCATAAAGCTTCTTATCTCATTTTTCTGGCCATTAATACAATGCTACACTGCAGCACCCCACCTAATGACCGAAAGCTAGACCTACCCAAACCTGACTTCAGCCAGATATAAAAAAAGCGCTAAGCTCCCCTGATTATTATTTTGATAATTCAAGGACGGCACAAACTTAGAAAATATAAAATGAACAAATACTTACAATCACAGGTGGAAAAATCCTCAACATTATAGATACTTGAAGAATCAAACACTTCAATATCCTATTTATCCACGTTTCCAATTCCTTCATAAACCACAAAACCCAGAATTTTCTACAGTAAAGGACATAGGAAAAACCCAACAGTTCACACATTTCAGCAACTAAAGGAACTTAAAGGCGAAGAAATGAACTCAACCTTAAGAAGTGACATAAAAACTTGAAATTGATGCACATTATCTCACCAACCATTTGATCAGAAATCCCTAAAATTCAACAACTGACAATGAATATACAAAACGGGTATAAATTATATGCAAACATGTAAAACACTCACAGGCTGTAAATCCTCCCTCTTCAGCCAGATTTGAACCCCCAACCTCTCCGAGAGCTTCGACGCGAGCTGCAAAGGCGACTCTATCGCAACATCGTAAACCTTGGACGACAGTATGTTGGTCAAGTAACTCATGGCGTCAACCACGCCGTCTACGCCGTCGCCGGCGGTATTACGGTCAGGGATGGCGCCGAGGTAACCGGAGGGGTACTGCAGGGAGTCGGCGGAAGCCCTTTTGAGGGGAGGAGGGGGAGATGTCTTTCCAGCGGGGAGCAACGGTCGGCGGTTGTTGGTGGTGTTGGTGGTCAAAGATATCGGCCGTTGATTTGGAAAGAGTGGCGGAGATGAAGGGTCTGGATTTGTTCGTCTTCTCGGGGGTGGCGTCATTGGTTTGCGGATTGAGGGACGGAAGCATTGGCGTGGCAAGTTTTGTGCGGAGGAGAGAATGGGGAGGGGCGAAGTAAAGAGCCTTCATGTATGTGAGAGAAAGAGAAAGAGAAAGAGAAAGAGAGAGAGCGAGATATAGAGAAAGAGAGAGAGAGAGAGAGAGAGAGACGTGTGTTTAGAGAAAGAAGAGAGACTTTAGGTATATATATAGAGGAGAGAATGAAAGAGAGACACAGAGAGAGAGAAGGCGGCTGCGAGCAAAGCGTTGTAGCGAGGAAAGAGGGACGACGAGAAAGAGGGGGTTTTACCATGCTACTGTGTACTCAGAGTACATACGGAAACAGTCTTCAGTTGCTGACTAGTTTTCGTGGTGACCAATGGAATACGGACACGTTAGTTGGAAATTCGTGAGTACAATGACGTGTCGACCAAATGTTGGCGAGGTATATGCGTATCTACACCAAATCCAAATCCCGTATCTACCTAATCATGTGGGTGGTAGATTCGCTGCTGTAGTGAAAAAATACAGCAGCGTACTGTACCTATCTTCGATTGCGACACGTAGCTTTCTTAAGGCATCGACGGTTCACACGTAAAACGTGGGTTGCAGACCTTAGGTGACTTAACGCCGTTGTGTGTTCTTTCTTTCCGGCGAAAAACTTATCAGAGATTACGACGGCATCCTTGATGAAGTGGTCCCAGATGAAATCCACAGCCGGCGAACTAAGATAAGGAAGGAGAGTGGATCAGAGATCTGAGAAAAAAACAAAACAAGAACAAAAACTTGTATTTTTACACCCAAAAAAAAAAAAATCAGAGAATAAAACCCTAAAATATACCTCATAAGACCACCGAAGGTGGATGGATCTCCATCATAGATCAACGGGCAACTAGACTACAGCCGAGGAGAGGAAGAATGAACTCCTATTATGGCAGCACTCCAGATCGAGCGAGAAGACGAGTTTGGGGTGCAAGAGAGCAAGCAACGGCAATGACCAACGACGTTGAGATGAGATCTAGCAGGAAAAGGTAAACCGTCGGCGGCAAGCGACGGCAACCTGCAAAGCCTATGGAGATTCATGACCGATGTAAAGAGAGAGAGGAGAAGATCCAGCGGGGGGTTGGGATTTTTTTGGATTCAGATATGATCGTTTTGCGTCGACGGATAATGCCTTCCACAACTCACGCCGTTAATTATCAGTTTGTGGATTAAAACGACAAGCAGTGAGTCGTTTTACCGAGCTTGTTTATCTCACACTCTCACGCCGTCAGATGCCTCTGAAACCAGCTGTCGCAATCTGAGATAGGTACAGCACGCTGTTGTAGTTTTTTCACTACAACAGCAAAGTCCGGAATCGTTCTATGGTACTTTTTGTGGTTTTACGTATCATACCCTAAGAACTTCAACCAATAAAAGGGAACCGGTCATACAAGTTGTTATGCATGTGATCTTATTATTCGAATGTTGGACAAATGTTGGGGTAGTAAATGCGTATTATATAATGGGTCATTCTATGATACCTTTTTGTGGTTTTAGGTACCATTACTTGAAAATTTCAACCAATAAATGAGTTAATTTTTGCCAGCCGCTCGTACAAATTGTTATGCATGTGATCCCATTATTCAAACGTTGGCGTGGTATATGCATATCTACATAATGGGTGGTTTTATAGTACCTTTTGTGGGTTTTAGGTACCAAATCTTAAAAACTTCAACAAATAAATGAGGGGTAATTCTATAGTACCCATAAGGTTTTTAGAGTACCATACTCACTCACTATTTGAAGTAACTCAATTACGTTTTAGTGATCACTTATCATTTGGAGTAATAACTTACCATTTCAAGTAATTCACTTACTATTTGAAGTGACCAACTTACCATTTCTGGTGACCTTATGGGTATGGAATCCAATATTTTGTTAGGATACCATAAAATTAGCCATAAATAAGTGTCATGGGAGGAGTATTACCTTTACCAATTATTTTATTCAACCAATTAAGAATCTTTATCCATTTTTTCTCTCTATCTGAATATTTTAAAAAAAAAACTTAATATGAGGAGTCCTATTATGTATTATATTCTACTCTAACAATAACAATAACAAATTTTGTAATCAAGAAAATATTGTAATGAAAAATAATTTTAATCAGACAAATTAACAAAAACCATGACATTTGATAAACTAATAATAATTTTGTTAATTATATTTAATTATATATTTTGCTCTATAAATGTATAATTTTTTGCAACAATTCAAAAAATTATTATTATTATTATTATTATTTAATTTGGGGCTGGTTTGAATTAAGTGTCACTACCTTTTATAGAAATAGTTAATTGGATGGATTTCTAAAAATAGGTAATTATTATAAATGTTGCATTTAAAGCCAATCACCTACTTAGATCCATCAAATAGCGCAAATTCATAATAGTTTGAGGAAATTCAATCTTCCAACCATTCTTTCATCCATTTTCCTACATCTTTACTTCTTGTCTCAACCTCTTGCTTCACCATTTGTTTAGCCATTTTTTTCATTCTTGTACTCCCAATGTGAGAAGGCTACGGCACTGACATTACAAAGGGAATATGATCAATATCGGTAAGCTAACCCTCAAAGTTCATCTTTATTTAAAGGGCTAGGCTATTATCACCACACAAAATATTCTAAGCCCCCCACCAATTAAATCCCCTCAAATTTTGTTGTAAGCACCCCCTATTTTCCTAAAACACCCTTAATAATAAATCTAAAAACCTTTTTCCACCCTACCCCACCCCACCCCACCCCACCCCCCACCTGTCCCTCTCAAGTCCTTTTCCCTTTAGATTCACGCTCTTTAGAAGCAGGAAGACAAAGCCAGCCCCATTTCCCTTTACCAAAGCTGACGGCAACATCCTCATCAACGATTCACCAGAAACCAACAACGACACGAACAATTACATAAACGAACAATTCTATAATAGGATGTGTATAGTTAATTTGTTCGGTGTTTTAAAACGATACAACACAAGCTTGTTTAGATTCTTAGAGTTGAACAACATGCATTTGTTTAGAGTTACATAAGGCGTTCGAAGTTTTAAAATAGAACAAAAGAAATTTGTTTGGATTTACAAATTGGAACGCATAAAAAGTGTTCGATGTTACAGAAATGAACATCTTAAACATGTTCGGAGTCGATAATTCGAACAAGGCGAAATTCAACATATGAAAAAACTCAAGTTAAACTCGACAAAAAATGTATAAGTACTTATCTTTTGGCTGCTAATACCATCTCTGGCAATGCTTTTCTCGTCCATTGTTTGATATAACATGAGAAACACTAATTTTTCATGTACATATAGATTTGGTGCCTAGGTTGTTAGGTTTTATGAAAGCATGAAGTTTACAGATAGGTGTAATGTTTTTGGAGTTAGGGGTGGAGTGGGGTGGGGATAGGAAAATTTTATTTAGATCTTTTAGTAGACATGTCCTTATTAGTAAATGTACATTTGTATATAAAGACTTTAAGAAATTATTTTAATTAATGGGGGGTTTAGAGTATTTTATGTGGTGGCAATAACCTGACTCATATATATATATCTATACTACCTATAAAAAGATGAATGTAACAAAAACTTTTGATTGACTAATATACCCTTATTTTAATTTTTAAATACACAACTACCCACCTTTTTGTATATATAGGAAATATAGTAATATGGAAACTATAATTCTAAAACGCATACCTTAATATATTCTGAAACACATACCTTAATATATAATATACAAATAGGAATTCAAAGGAAACGGAAACTATAATTCCTATATAATAAATAGAAATATATAGGAATATGGAAACTATAATTCTAAAACAAATACTTTAATATATAATACACAAATAGGAATTCAAAAGAAATGGAAACTATAATTCTTATATAATAAATAAATAGCCGGATTGTTTCTCCATCAAAAGTAGCTTCAACCTTCTCTCTACCTTTTCCATTAACGGCGACTTCTCCATTCTATGGTTAACGTCAACTTCTCCCTTCTATTATGATTATAAGTTTGATTTTTGATGAATTTTTAAGTTAGATAGATGAATTTATAATCATAATAGGTGAAAAATCATTCGAAACGAAATACCTATAGTTCTAATAAACCGTTTAGACTCATTAATATAAAATCTTTATGTATTTATTATTTTGTATAACTAATATTATTTAAAAATATTCACGTGTAATGCACATGTGCTATATCTAGTATATATATATATATATAGATTTATAGAATATTAGTGTCATTGATATGCTATAAATTTGTGATATATTATGAGCACTACACATTTCATGTGGTTTAAAAACAAAAAAGAAAACAATAGTTTATGAGACCGCTTACCATTTGAAGTGACACACTTACCATTTAAGTGATCCACTTACCATTTAAAGTGACTTACTTACCATTTCAAGTGACCTACTCACAATTAATGACCACTTACAATTTGAAGTGACATGCTTACCATTTGAAATGACCTACTTACCATTTAATGACTATTGACCAATTGAAGTGAGCCATTGAAGTAATCCACTTACCATTTAAAGTGGCTCACTTACCATTTAAAATTACTTACTTATCATTTAGTAGCCGCTTACCATTTGAAGTGACCCACTGTAATGCCCGTGCCATTTAATTAGGATAATCTCACTTTTAATACGTGGTTTGCAAGTATATTAGTTGTTTTGTTGACTATTGTCATGCATGGGTATTGCATGTGCATAATTTTGATGTGTTTGCAATTTCACATTTTTAGACCGCAGAAAATTGACTTAGTGTTGGGAAAAAAAAAATTCGTAAGTCTTCATTTTTAAATATAATTTTTTGCAAGTAATGGAAGTTTATATTATTATAAAACATCTATGATTTTATGGGATTTTATTATCATGTTTCAATTGGTTTCCTCACATGTTTGTTCTTGAAAATTCTGTCGGGAGACGAATTTTGTACTAAAACATTAAAATAAGATTTTGATATACTTGGAATTTGATTTTTTTGATATTTTATTTGGATTCAAATGGGGGTTTGTTTGCTCATTTTCATTAAATAACTTAAAGTAAATGGAGAATAAAAAGCATTTACTTAAATGTTTTGAATGAAAATAAGGTAGTGGTCAATACTGTAGGCGTTTATACACATTTGCATTTGTCATTAGGCCTTTTTGGCATAGGCCAATCGATTAGGCCTTGAACCCGATCAATCAGAGGCATAAGGGATAAGCCAATTGGATTTTACCATGGTCCAATTGATGGGGTTTAAGACCCCGATCGATCAGGGTATGGCAGATTGCATTTTTTTTTTTTTGAAGCGTCAAATGACACATGTACCCCTAGTTTCTTTTAAAACCCTTTTACCACGACTTGTACACTCCCATTTCAGTAATTCTATATATAGAGAGCTAGAGAGAGAAGGAGAGAGAAATGTGTGTTTGGAGAGAGAAAAACCCATTTTTCTCTTGTATGTGTGGGTTTCTCACTCTCTTACCTTACTTTGATGCTTGAGGAAGTTTCTTAAGGGCTAGATTCATCTTCTACTACATTTGGTTTGTAGATCAAGCTTGATTTGTGGAGCTTGGAGCTTGTTCTTGCATTATAGGTTTGGATTCAACCTTTCTAACATATTTTCTCTACATTTGGTACAGCATATTTAAGGGAGGTATAATTATCACACCCCATTTTTGCCACCTTATCTAGGGTTTGTCATTTTATGTGTCTTTTTGTTTCCTTTTTGAGTCTAGTCTTTTGCATTGAGTTTCTAGGGTCTTGAGGATAATGTGTATGAATTTTGGTTCGATTTAGAGTTGATCTTAAGGGTTAATAAGAACTTTTGCAACTTGAGGGGCATAATCATCTTTTAAGTCACAAACTTTCCATTTGACTTTGAAATGACCTCCAAATTGTCAATTGGAGTTTATATGGATACATTTGAGGTATTTATGGGTTTAATTTGATGAATTGATGGTTCGGGATTAAAATGGCTCAATATGGTTTAGGTTGGTTAAGAGACCCACTTCAGGTTGGCTCAAATCAGCTCATGGTTTTCACTCAATTCCCACTTATTTGATTTTAATTAGTCTTAATTTCATTCCAAAATATGTTTTAGAAGGTTGAATTTTGAATTGGAAAGCATTCGGTGCGACCCTGTGTGCATACCTAAGATTAGCAACGGTGGTGCATAGCGGTTAACTACTTTTATAAAACCTAACCATGCAACCATGGCTAGGGATTTTTGCCCTAAAATGTCTCAAATCAGTTTATTTTCAAAACACGGTCGTTTTGGCTTTCGTTTTGTCAAAATCGGAGTTGATTTGGGCCCTAAAACACATTTGGAAGTCGAAAGGACACAAAATAGGCAAGAGCTGACGAGACCTCTCGAAGTCGAAAGGACATAAAATAGGCAAGAGCTGACGAAGCCTCTCGGGTGACCACCCAAGCCTGGGCGGCTAGCCGCCTGGGCCCAGGCTGCTAGCCCCCCAGCCCTGGGTGGTCAGTTGAGGGACTTCGTCAATTTTTAAGGTTTTTTTATTTCTTTCCTATATTTTTTTACGGATTTTTCTCTTCTAGCCGCCATTCCATCTTATTTTCAGCCTTCTTTGAGTATTTTGAGCCCCAAGAGAGTCTCTAATGACCCTTGGATCAATATTTAGGGTTTTAATCCCAACCATTGGTTGATTACACTCAAACCCTATAAATACCCCTCTATGTTTCAGCATTAGTGAAGGCAACTAGAGCTACTTCTATACACTTAACCTAATTTTTGAAAGAGAGGTAGAAAGAGAGAGTTCCAAAGGAAAGCTAGGGTTTGTGAAGGCTTGAAGGAGAGCGTTTTAAGTCATTGACAAGAGAACAAAGGAATCTCTATAGCGATAAGAAGGTTGAACTATAAGTATACTTCTATTTCTATTGTGCTAAAATTAGGGTTTTGCTTAGAATAGCTCTATTGCATGTTAAAGCTTGTATTTTTATCATGTATTGATACTTCTATTAGTTAATATACATGATTAGGATGTTGTTCATTAATAGTTTTGCATGCTAGAAGGTTATTTTATGTGGTGTAATGCATATTTGTGATTCTAGGGTTTCTATAGCGCTGAAATTAAGGTTTTGCTTGAAATAACTCTATTGCATGTTAAAACTTGTATTTTTATCATGTATTGATACTTCTATTAGTTGATATACATGATTAAAATGTTATTCATGAGTAGTTTTGCATGATAGAGGGTTATTTCATGTGGTTTAATGCATATTTGTGACTATAGGGTTTTTATCATTTTCTCTTTTATGCTAAAATTAGGGTTTGCCTAGAATAACTCTATTGCATGTTAAGGCTTACATTTTTATCATGTATTGTTGCTTCTATTAGTTAATATACATGATTTAAATGTCATTCATAATGAGTTTTGCATGATTTAGGATTATTTCATATAGTTTAAAGCATAGTTGTGATTCTAGGTTTTTGTTATCCTTGTTTTAGGTAAGTTGAATATAGCATGGTACCTTAGGGTTTTTTTATTGGTTTTTCTTCATAGTTGTTGTATATGTATTGCATATAGAATAACTATGGTGTTTTCTGCATTCATATAGTGGATTTTAGGATTTTTATGCATGTCATGGTTCTAGGATTGAATCAGGGTTTGTGTTTATTCACTATTTCTGTTGTTTGCATGTTTAGTAGATGACTATAGGCCTTAATACTATTTTGTCCAGATTTGTTCATTGTCATTTATGTCATATTTTGAGCATGTGATAGCCTATTTGTAAGCATGATAATTGCTTGGTTGAGAATTGGTTTGGATTGTTGGTATTTTTAGGGGATATTGCATGTAATTTGCAGGTATTTGACAGGTACAAAACCCATAGAGAGTGAGATATGACAGGTGCAATTACCCCACCAATGTGGGGTGATTATTTTGGCTAAGGTCAGACGAAATATTGCAAATAGGGTAATCACCTTATGAAATAGGGTGATTATTTTTGACAGGTTGCGATTGCACAAGGTAAGAAGGGTTTGAAAGTGCCTTAATTCACTTTTTCTTTCCTTAAAATTTTCCCTTTCTCCCTCCTAGGGTTATTTCTTAATAGGGAGATATGGCAATTCCTATAGTTTCCTTTCATAAAAATCCCTTTTAATAAAAAGTTTCTATCTTTATTGAAATTCTATATTTTCGAGTATCTTTTTGAGAATCATTTATCTTTGGAAACTTCTCATATTTTCTTGAAAGGAAACTTAGGATTTACCATAGGCTTTTATTAGGTTATAACCCTGTTCCCTTTCGAACTACGTAGACTTTAATCCATGCATTTCCATATATAGTACGTAGACGCTCACCTTGACATTTAAGTCCACCCTAGGATACTAAGTATCCTAGGTTTTCTTTCCTTTCTTCTTTTACCTCTTTTCACTTTTATCATCTTGCTTATGTGGATGGATGAATGAATGATATGCATGCTGTCTTGTAATGATAATTGATGATTTATGTGTGTTTAGGACTTTGATTTAGCCCAATTAAATTAAGAGACCGTTTAGGGTGATATGGGTGCCTATAGGCTTTGCCTAAAACCTTCTCATATTGTAGCTTAGCCTCCGAATTCACAATTTTTGGTTTTTAAATGACTTTTTACCTTTCCATTTTTAAACATTGAGTCACTTGTTTTGGAAAATAAAACATTTTAGGGTTTTTCTTGTTTCCCTTTAAAAAATGAGGTGGTGACTCCCTTTTCAACTCCTTTTCGATTTCCTACGTGGGCCGCTTTCCCGGGTCCACAGTAATTTTCATGGGTTTTAACCTTAAGGATGATAATGGGTTGTAATATAAGCCCATATAAATTTATATGCTTTTTTCATACAATTCATTGTCATAAAATGTATGAAATGGAATTAAGAAGTATTGGGTAAAAGTATGAAATGGGTCATTGGGTATGGTTTGCTTGCGGTCAAGAGATTAAGTTGTGTATTCCATTCCTTTGGTCTTAAGAGCTTTCCGGTTCTAGGTAAGAACCCTTGTGTTCTTGAATTAAGGTAGCTTTTCAGTCCTAGGTAGGGACCTGTGTGGTTCTCTTGGAGGTTGGGTTTAAATCCTCCATTTTAGCGCGAAAATTCCTGCGGGAGTGATTCGTAATGATGGAATATGTTAAATGGACATGAGTCGCATATCATTCATGGCATTCATAGAAATTATTGTATTTTAAGTATGATTTAAATTGTTATATTATCATGCTTTAGTTATTTTCATATGAAAATTATATATATCTATTAAGTTTTATACTCACTCATATTTTTAATAAAACTTTTTCAGTTGATTTCATAGCTGAGGAGACCTCGTCTTGAGGTGTTTTGTTTATTAGACTTTGTTAATTGTCAGGTCATTTTGGAACATTATTATGATCTTGAACAATTTTAATATCATGGTTATGTATTAATTAAACACTTTTATATTCGACCAATGGGCACTAGACACATAATAACTTATGGTTTGTAATATTTTAATTTTGTAGATCTCTTTATATAGTTTATTTAGCATGTGATGATACCAATGATAGATGACAGGGGATTTTATGACTATTTTATACAAGTTTTTATTATGGTATGTTCCATTTACAAATGGGTCATGCCAAAATTTTTATTAAAATTACAAGTTTTCTAACACGTGCCATCCACGTGCTTCCTAAATGATTTTCTTAATTAAACTGGTTTTATTAATATTGATCATGGCTTAATTAACTTGGTTGTGACACCCACTTACCATTTGAAGTGAACCACTTACCATTTCAAGTAGCGCACTTACCATTTAAAGTGACCTACTTATCATTTAGTGACTACTTACCATTTGAAGTGACCCACTTACCATTTTAAGTGACGTACTTACCATTTAGTGACTACTTACCATTTGAGTGACCCACTTACTATTTGTAGTGGCCCATTTACCACTTAGTGACCTACTTATCATTTAGTGACCGCTTACCATTTGAAGTGACCTACTTACCATTTCAACTGATCCATTTATTATTTAAAGTGACCCACTTACCATTTAGTGACCTACTTATCATTTGAAGTGACCTGCTTACCATTTGAAGTGACTTAATTACTTACCAATAAGTGATTACTTACTATTTGAAGTGATTCACTCACTATTTAGTGACTGTTTACCATTTGAAGTGACTTACTTACCATCAAAGCTATCTGAAAATGTGGATAAAGAGAGGGGTTTTTGTTGAAAGAGATGCGTCTGAAGAGATGGATTTGCAAAGAATGGTTTTAGTTTCAATGAGACAGGTTTCAAACAGAGGGGAAGTTGTTGTTACATCTCGGTTCAGACCAATTTGGAAGTTGATGTATGTATCTTATGTATGAATCTTGTATGAAGTGCTTCCTATAACACTGCCCTACTTTTAGATCAACAGATGGCCTGTTTAGGAACTTAAAAAACTGGATCAGACTAGGTCTAGTCCATTACTATTATCTAGTTTTTGAATAAACCAACTAACAGTTGGTTTGAAAAAAACTGTGTTATGCCTTATTTTCATAACAAAGCTGAACTGTTTAGTACAAAAAAGAGACTAACCAAACAGTGAAAACAAAACTGGTTAGACTTATCTTTAGTTGGCCAGGTTTTCAGGTTTTCCAAACAGCCCCTTTTGTAATTAAAAAAAAAAAAAAATCAGTTTATTTCCTTGTAAACTACACCAAGTCCATCAAAACCACTGAAAATAGCAAAGATTCAAAGGTGTCATCCAAGGTTAAGTAAAACGTTGTCCTTGACTGGTCCTTTGTAATACCCTGCATTTTTGGAGATTTATATAATTAGTTAAAATTTAATTAGTGTTGTGGACTAAAGTTGATTTTTGTTGTAAAATTTGGATAGGAAAATGAAACTAGAAATAACCAACCGATATGGATTGGGAGTCCATTTACACAGGACTTTTACTCCTATTCCTACATGTCTCCTTGTATCTACATATATAAACACCATTGTACGCAGAATTATTAATATGTTGAGAAAGTGATGAATGAGAAGAGAAAACCAAGAAAGAGAGATTTTTATTAATGGGGTGCCGAGTGTCTAAGAAAGGATAGGAGTTGAGAGTGAATTTTGTGAGTTTAGTTTTCTTTGCATATTTTGAGAGTTTGAGATTTTGGGTACACGACAAATATTGGGTTCAGATTGAATATTCGAAGTGCCATAAGCTATTTTCATTCAGATTGTCGAATGAATAATTTGAGGTAAGTGGGAGTTTAACATGCCGTCTCATTTTTTGAAATAAATGATTTCATTTGTATTATGCAATCGATTTGTGTATCGGTTTGAAAACATTACCCCACGAGCCAAGTAAAATATGTTTATTCACGACTTTGTTTTGAATGATTCTCTGATTTGAATGACTAATTTAGAAAATATGTTTAGTCAATGGATTTGATTTGATAATTGAATTTTGAATGTATTTAGAGTTTTAGTTTGGCTGTCTGATGTCTAGCTCTAGTCAGTAAGGGTTAAATTATTGGTCTTTGGTTCATTTTGATTCCAATGCTCTGGTCCCGGTCAGAAAGGTTAATACTGATCTTTGGTACTAATGCTCTGTTTAGTATCCTCTTGATAGGAGAACTATCTAGACCTTCGAGTCAATCTATTTGAGCCGTCTGTATGGTTAGCCAGAGTTCAAATATAATTATTTTATTATATTCTAATATGAACTTCTAAAAATTAGTTACCGATCTGTTCTCTGATATGAATTTTCTGAAGTATCTGAATAATGGTTTTGATCGGTTCTGAATATTCTTTTGATAAATCTTCAGAATGGACCTTCATTAAAAGCATGTGATTTGTATAAACTGATTTTCTAAAAATATTAGTGCGGTTGGCTTGGCTTATTTTCGTATATGTTATGTCCACCCTTATAATTATTTTTCAAATCAATAATCAGTGGATAGATAGTTAACTTGATGTGTTCAAGTTTTCAGACAATGTGATCAACTTTGGCTTTATTTGGAGGATTAATTTATTTATATACTTTTGTGTTAGACGACTATTAGTATTGTGATTTGAGTTCGCACCCTTAGATTTGAAGGATTAAACTAATTTTTTTAGAGTTACTCTATAAATAATTGAAAGATTTTGAATGGTTTATTTTTTTTAGAATTTAGATTTGAGTTCGCACCTTTAGATTTGTTTATTTCGGGTTGGGGCCTATATCCTTGCTGGAACTTATCTTTTCTTGTTATCATGGTGTGCATTTGGAAAACCTGAAATACAAGTTATAGCCAATAACCAACCTGGCCTCCTTGATCGATAGGATAAATACCATAGTCCGTTTAAGAGAAGACCTGGTTGAGGCTTTTGGCCACCTGCATAAACCTTCCATTCAGATTCCGAGGTATTTATTATGTAACTTGGGCAAAACCTCCAACTGGGATGATCAAAACTCAATTCTGATGGCAGTTGTTATAGTAACCCGGGTTCAGTAGGGATAGGTGGTTTATTCAGAAATGATCAAGGTGGGTGGATCATGGGCTATACTTCTAAATTAGGCATCGCCTCCAGCCTTGATGCAGAGCATTGCAATATAAAGATGGCCTCAAAATTGCATGGGATCATGGAATCTCTTCTCTCATTGTTGAATCGGACTGTGAGGTGGCTGTCGACCTTATCTTGAGGGGTGATCACCGCTTTCATCGCCAAGACCCACTCATCATGGATTGTAGAGACCTTTTTTCTCGCAACTGGTGTTGCTCAATTCGGCATGGGTTAAGGGAAGGAAATTCCTCAGCGGATTTCCGAAAGTTACTTATAGATGACATTGTTGCTTTGCTGGTAGTCCGGTTGTTGTTCTCTCTCTTTTTCTTTTTCTTTTTTTTTTGTTTTTTGTTTTTTTTCAATATATCCCACGCACCCAAAAAAGAAAAAAATAAAAAATAAAAATAATAATACGGACTCCTTGGACCCAAATTAATTTGAAACCGCCCCCGGCGGACGACATTCCCGCCCTTCAAAATACATTTGGTCATTTCTACACCCTCTCTGGGTGAGTAATACTCTCGGATCAACAGCCACTTTGTCAAAAAATCAGTCTATTTCTTTGTAAACTACACACCAAGTCCATCAAAACCACTGGAGACAGCAAAGATTCAAAGGCGTCATCCCTGCCAAGGTTAAGCCCTGGGCCATATCGATACCTGGTATCTCTCTCTCTCTCTCTCTCTCTCTCTCTCTCTCACATTGATCACTGCTACTGCCATGGAGACTCCAACCGAGTCCTCCCTTATCTCCAAACTCGAAACCTCCGATTACACCCACATCCACCACCTCTTCTCCATCTACCTCCACCCATTCACAGACCTCACCAACCCCAAAACCACCAAAATTTCCAAAACTCCCACCGATCCATCCCTACTCCGACCCCTCGCCAAAAAATACCTCCCTTTCCTCACCCGCGCTCTCTCCCTCCTTCCCAAACGGCTCTCCGAATCGCAGCCACCAATTCTCGAATTGTTCGACACCTACAAGCTCTGTTTGCAATGCTTGGAATGTCTTTCTTCCCAGTTGTCGTGCAAGCCCTATTCCGTTTATTTTCAGAGGGTTCGTATGATTCATTGTTTCGAGGCGTGCGGCCGATTTAAAGATGCTGAAACTGAGGGATTTAGGGTTCTTGAGAGGCTTCGGGGTTTGAAATCGGGGAATACTAAGGGGGGATTCTTGCCGGGGTTGGACAAGGAGGGTGGTGATTCTGAATTGGGGTTGTTGGTTGTGGAGGTTGTTGTCACACTTGTCAAGTGTGCTTGTATGAGTGAGGGTAAGGATGGTGGAGCTTATAGGAGAGTGCTTACATTGGTGGATGAGGTTAAACCGTGGTTCAGGTGAGTCATTTTGATTACAGAAACATGATAATATGCCTCTGTTTGGTAGCCGAGAAAATGGGGATGTAAAAAAGAAAAGAAAAGAAAATTTTGAGTTTCATAATTATAAGATGTGATTTTGTTTCTTTCCTTTTTTTATTTGAGAAAAAAAAATTCCTTGGGAAATATTCAGTTTAACTTGTTTGAACTACGGTGAGGTAGTTTTTGACTAGTTTCTTCAACTTTGACATTCTAGGGTTTTGGATGCAAATGCGTATGAGAAGTTATATAGAGTGCTTGTGACCTATCTCAGCAAATGCACCCTATTTTTAGTTGGGGCATTGACGTGCTTTGATGGTGATTTGGTACGCGCCTTTTGTTCAGTAACATTGACCGAGTATATGAGCTCATCAATGAAAGATCAAATTCAGAAGGTGATCTATATCTATGTTTTGCCAAATGAGCTTTAAGAAATACTTCATCTGCCTCCTCTCTAGCTGATCTTTTTTGTGCAGTTTGCTTGCAGGATATGTTCCTCTCTATTCTCGCAACAGGAGAATGGATCTTCTCTTATCATTGACTTATTAACTTGTGTTTTGGATTCCGTTGTGAGTGAATGCAAGGTAATGTTTCATGCGCTATTAATTTTCTGCCATTTTATAGCACAATGTACACAGCAATGTGTGAGATCTAGGAAACTCTATCATATAATAGAGAGTAACTCAAATTATTAGAGTAGTTTATTTGGCAAGACTTTCACGTTCCCAAGACTTTAAGGATGTCAACTTTCAATATCCCAAATTTTAAGCCTTTTTTATTAGCACATGTAGCGAACACAAGTCAGTACTCAAATTTAGGCAAGTCTATAGTTGCCATGATGTCCATCAATGTTAATGGGTTGACCTTGGGCTAAAATCTTTTTGGCCCACTTTAACCTTTATTTTTATTCGTCTTTAGGACCGTATTTCTGTTGAATCATAGGCCGTCTCACAGTCAACCCAATTTTTAGGTGAGCTAAAGTGATGCTTTTGTTCGTTGGCGCCTGGGCAGTTGATGCAGTTATTAGTTTGTAACATATATTACATTTGATTTGTTTTGTTCCTCTTGCTTATCTTAGCTACAACTACAATAAACAAAACTAGTTTGGAAAATAAAATCATTGAAATTTGAGTCAAGCACGAGGTGTCAACAAAATTATTAATATCCACAGTTTATCTCAGATGGACAAGGAATATCAGCATTCACTGCCCTGAAACCTTCTTGACTGACATTAATCTGTTCATGTCAAGGACAACATTATCAGAATTTTTGCAATAATAATTACTTGTATCTTTATTTTATGAGATGAATGATGAGTGCATATTACACAGTAATAGCGCTTTAAATTTGTAAGTTTGTATGGTTTATTTGTTCTTTTAATTCCCTAGAATCTTATGACTTTGAGAATGATTTACATCACTTGCTTTGAATTTCTTCTGTTATATTCTTACCGCAAGATTATGCTATAATTTCTCTGTTATTTTGAAAGTCCATTCACTGGACAATGTTACATAAAGCTTTGATAATTCTGTTTTATTTTTTCAGATTAATTGCATTATTGGGAATATAACATAAGTCATTATTGGGCAGATCAAAATGGAGAGCACTGCCACAGAATTTCTTGAAATTGTTTCTTATTGTGCCGATAAATGTCGAAATGCTAGTACAAATTTGTGTATTGCTGTCGCAACACATCTAGATAAAATAGCAGCCAACTACCGCCAGGTATTTTGTTTGCATTGTATGCCTACTTTTCTCATACAGACCATTGCATTCATTTTTCTGTATTAAAATACCTCACTATATGATAAATTGAAAATGAATTGTTCAACAGGTTTTTTCACCCTTTGATTTGATTATGAGGATTTATGCTATGGGGCTGTATTTTACCAATTCGATTGTTCAGTCAGGAGATGATTCTTCTACCCTGACAAGTACAAAGGACGAATTTGCGATTAGATTTTTGCTTCATGTAGGAGATAATAGACTGCAACATTTAGCTGCTTTGCTTGGTGCATTGGAAAGGTTTCATATTGGCGGCGAAGGGAATAGTGTGCCATTTTGTGCTGAATATAGGGATTCTGTAGGTCAAATGTGTTCACATATGGAATGTAATAATGAGGCTTCTATAGCTTGTCCGAGGAATAAAAAGGATCTTAATATGTTTTACTTCAATGCCCTGAAATTCTTCTGCCAGCCGCTTGCTGAATCAGTAAATTCAGCGAAGAAACAGATACTTGCTGCAGATGAAGGTGCTTCTTTTTCTACCAAGTTGTGTGCTATCCAGGATGCCTTTCTTCTGTTCTGTGATGTTTTTCTTTCATGCCGTAGGTAAGTCAGTGTGAATTTTCCTTGTCTTCACTCCTTTGCCTAATTTGCAATTTATGCAGTCACTTGTGCACTGGAGATTTCTTGTGGTGGAGAGTGCATTTTAAAAGTTTTTTGTTTCTGATACAACAAAATAAAAAGTCATAGTGTAAAATCAGATCTAAGGTTGAGTTTTCGAATTCTTTTCCTTGTCCCATTTGGTCTCTTAATGCATTGGGTCAAAATTATGGAATGGTGAGCACTACAGTTACTGCTGATTGGCAGGCTGTTTGTGGGATGTAATTCAGTTTGTGTTTTGATATTTTTCAGTTTTTCTTTCTTCTTTTGTTGGACATCTCGTCCTTCTTTGTACTTTGCTATCTTTTCTTTAATAAATTTTCTGCCAATTCTATGGAACACTCCTTGCCAAACTATGGATCACCAAGGCATTGTTTAAATCTTCTTATCTTTTTCCTAAGAATTATTTATCAATAGAAGGAGCTTCTGAAAGGGCAAATTGTAACGGAAATTATCCAAGAAGTGTACTTGAGTGTAATGTCAGGCTAAGTTACAGAATATACTGAAACTTGTATAGATGCATGCTGGCCAAAGTATTGATAAAGTGGCCTCCTCGTGTAGTTTGAGTACATTACTTTAGCATGCAAATGACATTTTTTGGATTGTTCACTTTATTTATTTAGTTATTTATATATTGTTTGGGCTGCAGCTGTACACCTGAAAGGGAGATCAATCAATTTGATGAAAACAACAAAATGGTACTTAGTGTAGCTGTTGCCGCTTTCACTCTCTCCTTCAGAACAAACATCAACATGCAGGTTGTCATTCTTATCATAATATTTAGATGACCAGTGTTGTTATTGTCATTTCATGAAGCAATTTCAGCCCCCTTAAATATTTGTTGGAGAGAGGTCTGTTTAGTTTTTTGAATTAGCTAATTGTTTTGTCCTTTCTTATTTCAGAAGAGTGCAAACTTCATCAAGCATTTTGTCTCAAATGGATGGCTTCAACCTCAGGGGCTAAAATTTATTTTTGTCTCTCTTTACAATGTTGGTGTAATTTTGTTCAGAAATAAGCAAGTGAAAGAGGTACTTCTCTTTCGAAGATGGGGTTTATATGTAGGATTACAGTGCATTACTTTATTTGTAAACCAAATTTTGATTATTTAAAGATAATCTCACATTATTACTCTATAATACCTATTTTTTCTTTTTTCAAGTTAATTCTCCATTGTTGGTTCAATTTTGAACAACATTTTACCTTTTGGATGATAGATTATAGCATAACCTTGATTCAGGCCATTGTAGCCGACATCCTAATTTGTTTCATGTATCTTCCCAACTTTCAACATGGTCTAGGTGTTGGGAAATTACTTTGGAGATATCTGAGGGTACCTGTGAGTAAATATGGTCTCACATAAATTGTTGGCATCCTAACTCAGCTAACAGAAATACTCATCACGTGGTTAGGAACTTAATTGTTCAAGGCATGCCATTTTTCGTCTCTATTATGAGACACTAGACTCCAGAGCACACACGGTATGTGTGCAAAGAAAAAAATGTAATTATAAGCGGAATTCAAGGCATTGCTATGGCCCTTTGATGGCATGCCACTAAGCTCTTTTCCCCTCCACACTGTCTTCTTCCAAATTCATGCCTCTGTCAGCAGCAGTGAAATTGAGTTGTTTGGCATCTTGTCCAAATGGTTTTTAATATTTACTTAGAAAACAAAGGTGGAGTGTTCAATTTATAAAGTAGAGGACGTGGTGATTGTTGGCAGCTAAACAACATGTGGTGATTTAGTAGTTCAATAGAGGGGGCTGGATCATAAAGACTCAACTATTGACATGGAGAGAGATGTGTTGGGGGTGGGGGAGAGAGAGATGGAGAGAGAACCAGAAGAAAAGGTTGCTGTTTCTATTAGAGAGAGGAGAGTGGGATAGAGAAGAGGCTCTACGTGGGGTTGAGATTGGGTGGGCATGGGATTGGTTGAAGTTACTAAATCGTCCATAGGCCTTATGAACTATTCAAATTTATAAATAGGGGACTTTTGTTGTTTCAAGAGTACCAATGACGGTTGCTTTAATATAATAGTATAGATGATGTTGGGTAATGTGGCACATTTAGCTGCTGTCCACCAGCATTCTAAGTAGTTATTTTCAATTGTAATTGTTCTCTAAGCTTTAGGGAATAACTAATAGATTCCATTGTTAGTTAGTTAGAGAGTTAGTTACAAGTTAGTTTGATCTATAAATACGCTGTGTGTGTAATTTTCTTCAGTTTTTGATAAATAACAGATTTGTAATAGATTGTAGAGTGCTTTCAGCTCCTCTCTCTAGAAATCAGAGATTCACTTGATTTTCTTTTATTTTCTGTACTTTCTCTCATTTTCTTAGTGATTTTCTTGGGTGAATTCCATCATTTGGTATCAAAGCATGGTTTGAATCCCCTGTGTGCAATCTACTTAAAATTCCTCATTTTAAATCTATGTCAAATTCCCATTGCAAGTCTTTTCTTTTCCCCTCACTGGGTCCTTCTTAGAATTTTAACTTTCTTCATAACCTCAACGAGTTCGAAATCTAAGAATTAATTTCTTCGTGAAAAATATTATTATTATTTTTAATTAGTCTGGCCCTTTCATTTTCTAGAATTTGGATGCTTGAACCTTATGGTCTTTTATCGTTCGAAATTTTCCTTTAATGTCTTCATTATCTGGGCTCGCTTACAGCCCTACCTCCTATGGTGGCCCTCACTTGTACTTTGAACATAAGAAGGCAACTATCAAAGACGTGCTTCACAAAAGGCCCAAAAAGGAAACTTTCTCCTAATATTTACAATATGTTAGAAGTCAAGAGATGCCATTAACCATTTATTTTTTTATTGAAATATGGTTCTTTGCATATAGATCTTCTATTTTATTTTATTTGCCTTGCATCACATGGATTCCTGTCAAGGAGGGACCTCTCTATTTGTATCATATTGTCCATGCGTTGGAGCTATGGAAATCCATGATTCTTTCTATGAAATGGTTCTTATCAGAGGAAAATAACTTTAAAAAATGTTCATGGAAGTATTCTTGATTTGAATGATAAAATCAATATGGGATTTGATGTAATTCCACAAGCGCTCCACCCTCAATTTTATTCCTAGTTTGAGTAGGTCTAGGCAGGGTCTAATCTGGATTTATAGTTTGATACATAAACTTAGTAAAACGTAATATCTTAGGAGAGTATCCTTCATCCAAAAAGAAAGACAAAAAAATCTCAGAAGAGTATTCTAAAGTGTCAAATGATTTATTGGCCCATTTTTTTAATTTTTATTTAGTTTTCTTTATACATAATTGATACATATGGTGATATAACAATACCTTATGATACCCTTAAGTATTTGCAACTTCGTATCAAGTAATCGTTATTCTCATAATTCCAAATTAAAGAAAAATTTGATGACCGGACTATTTGAGAGAAACAAAAATCACTTTTTCCAGAATGATTCTCTTACATCCTGAATTATAACCTAGGTTGGTTGAATGAAATAAATTTTACGTCTTCTAAGATCTAGTGGTTAATGAAACGATGATGTGAAATCTTTTATATTAGTTGTAGGCATTTTTAGTGTAGTAAAGGGTATTTGTAATCCAAAATTTATGTGGTAGTTTTGATAGACCAATGCGTCTGTTCATGTAATGAACTTTTAGATGATCTTATACATAGTGAAGTTAACATTGTGTACATTTTGCCTTCTAGTTTTTGTTTTAACTATTTCTATCTTTAATAATTTTAATATTAGTTAGTTTTAATTTAATTTAATTTAATTATTTTTTTTTGTACATTGACCTTGCATATCACAATGTAGTAGCTGATGTCTAGTTGTTTAGCTCTCTTTCATTAAAGGTATTATGAATCATTGGCTTATTGTTTTTCCGTCCAGGCTTCAAAGGCGTTAAAATTATGTTGCAGAGCATCGTGGGTTTGTGTTTTACTTCTTTGTGAGATGTTTGTAGAGAAATCAAAGGGGTTTCACGATGATCTTTCCGAAGCTACTATTGTAGATTTTGTTACCGAGGCTTGTGCAAAAAGTGCTTTTCTTCTTGATGTTCTCCATCAATGTGCCAGTCATAAGGTGAACAGAGTAATAGTGGATTGCCTTGAAAACTGGTCTGTTGCTGGAAACTTTTTCAAAAGGCTGCCAAGTCCTATAGCCTTGGTGAGACAGTGGGTTAAGGTAATATCTGAAAGTTTCCTACTGTCTTTACATTATTTTGCATGTTGCTGCTGCCTGATTGTTACTTGGACTTCAGATAGAATGTAAACTTAGCAGAGATGTGGATGTGGGGTACGGTGCTCCAAAATTATATCTTTTGCTGTCATCTTCTGAGAAAATGTCAAGAAGGACAGTTGGCTCAATTTTAGAGCAGGTTGGACTCTTTTGTTTTGCTTATATATATATATTTGTATGGATTGTGATGTTCTCATTTCTAATCTATTTTGTTTGCATTTCTTCCTTGAACTTTGTGTAGGAGCTTGTATTGTATGAAGAAATGCATGCAAAGTACCCAATATTCTGTCAGAGAATGCAAATGAAAATCATAGATATTCTCTTGCAAGATGTATATGTTACTGAAGATAGTTTTTTACAAAAATCAAGAATTTTCATTAAAAAGGGAAAAGCATTGAGGGACCATGGGATTGATGGTTTGAAGGATTGCATTCATTGTTTATCAGAAGCAATATCTACAATTGTGAGTTTTTAAGTTTTGTTTTTGCTCTATTCCATCTTCCTCATTGCTTAAATCAATTTTGTAACCTCCATTAGTAAGCCCCTCGCTCTTTGTGGAGTTGGAAATGTAACTGATATGAAATAGTTTATGAAACAGAAGGACATGCATGGTGAGGGATGTAGCTGTGGTTATCCAGTTTCTCATCAGTTAGCTGTTGCATATTGCTTACGTGCACTGTGTACCCAGGAGGCTGATCCAAACTCAGAGGTGTTAATTGCATAGACAGCTAGTCTCCAGAAGTGAATAATTAATGCTTAGATGCTTTATATGTTCAGTTAGTTTGGGCTGTTAAAGATTGTCTATAAAATTTGTCCTTCTTGCTGTTAAATGTTTGGTTGGTTTCTGTCTGAAACAGCAAATCTTTCAGGATATTCATGCTGCACTAAATCTATGGTTGAATATACATATTCCAGTTCATTGCTCTGAAGATGACCAGTGCAATATGGTGTCTGAAATGATGCTACTGCTATATCATATTGTTGATTTATTATCAATGAGGGTATGTTTTTATGATCTTATTGGGTGCTGTAGATTCTGCACCAGATATATTACTATGAAGGTCTTTACGTTGTTGTGATTCAATTACCTCACTACGTTTCTGCTTCTATAACTCCAGGGTCATATGAGATTTCACCATGACATATATAAACTGATGATCAGATTGTTTAAATGGAAGAATGTTTCACTGGAGAAGTCTTTGGCCATGCTGTGGGAATATAGAAGGCTTGGCCATGCCCTCTGTGCTTCACCAGTAAGTGAAGCATTCATCAGGAACCTATCAGAGCATTTTGGCGAACTGTCCAAGTCTGTTGATTTCTGGACAAGTTGTCTAAGTGGATCGCAGCCGCTACTGGTTGGCTTCCAGCAGAACTTTTCATTTTTATTTTCCATCTGCACCCCGGGCTCTTATCATCATCAAAGTTCTTCCCTATCACATATCGCCGTTAATGAAGTCAAAGAGGCTGCTGTAGATCTGATTTCTAGTGTAAGATCCTTTGAAGTAGCTAGTATAGGTATTTTTGCCCTTGTTTTTTTTGATTTAATACCATTATGGCTGTTGATCTTGTTTTTATCTGTCTTATAGGTTTCTGTATCCAGTCATTCAGTTTTTGTTGCTGGATTTCTGTACTACGACTTATGTGAAAGACTCATCTCAAATGGACGGCTAATTGAGGTAAGTTGTATGGTTGTACCCAAAAGTTGCGTATTCAATAATTTCAGTATGAGTTAGAATTTTGCATGAAATTCGTACAAAATTTGTACTATGATGTGTTTAATATAGTTAGTACGCATGCAAATCCTTGTCACCTTCGCTTTGCATCAGTAGCAATACAACATACAATTAGGTTCATGATAGGTCTAGGTATTTTGATTAAAAATAAGGGCATTTAGGCCAAGTTAATTGGATCCGTTAGAGAGCTTAGGGAGCTGAATCCTGCCTACAGCAGCCTAATTCTGTGTTTTACCTCCTGACCTATTTTCTATGACCATTTTATGATGGAATCCCTTATGATGTCTTACCATGAGACGGTGAAAAATTTCATAGATGAATATTGATTGCTAAATGGTTTTGAGGAGCTTGGGGAGAGGCATGCTTGATATACACGTAGGGTATTTTAAACCTCTATGGTTGTACCTATCATAACTATCAGTCATGTGTGCATGAGAATGGTCTAGTGAATGATACTTAAATACAATCATTATTTTAATGGATTTGGTTTTGATATATGCAACTTTAGAGTCCCCTTTTGAACATAAATTAAGTTTTAATATGGGCAATAGGATGATTAGTGGATATCATGCATAAAGTTTTTTAGGGTAAAAAACAATTTACTACCCTGTACTTTGGGGGTAGTGTCAATGCAGTAACTAGACTAGAAATTTTTCAGTTGATACCCAAAGCACACTTGTGAAGCAATTTGGTCTGAAACGCAAGTTCCAGCAAATTTATTTTTCATAAGAGTAATTTTCTGGGAAATGACTATATTTAAAATTATACAACAAGTGAGATTTAAAAATCGTAGAAAAGAAAGAAATCATGAGACCCATATTTGTGTGTGTGTGTGTGCGAGAGAGAGAGAGAGAGAGAGAGAGAGAGAGAGATTTTTTCTGGAAAAGGCTATATATTTACAATTATAGAACAAGTGGGATAAAGATTGTAGAAAAGAAAGAAATCATGATACCCACAAGAGACTTTCCTATAATATATTTTTACCAACTTTGAATAATTATATTTATGTATACAAGCACACACACGCACACTCACACATATCTATTTCTATTCCATGAACCTTAGGGTGGCTTGTACTATGCATGTATGCAAGATGAACCCTACTCTAATCAAAATTTAATTATTTATTTAATTTTATCAAAAAATTGTTAATGAAAAAAAAAAAAGGGTGTTCGAGCTTTTTTAGATTCTTTTAGAGATATAAGGTAAGAGAGAGGGTTAGCAATAGGGAAAAGGGATGTTAACATAGTGAAATTTTGGTGGTGAGAGGTTTTTGTTCTTTTAAAAGTAGGAACCCCTTTTCTGTTGGGATTGTAATATGAATGTTTGTGTGTGTATATGTGTTTATAATAAGTAATTTGAGACTAGTAAGTAATAAAAATTGGTTATTTCACATTGTAGCAATATATGTGGTGCATTTTAGAGAGAGAAAGAATGTGTGGTGGGGGGTAGTTGAGTAAAATAGCGAACTTAAGGGGGTGCTTGTCAAAGTTGCATTAACTACCATGGTATTAAGCTCATGAGCCATACGATGAAACTTTGGGAGAGTGATAGAGAGAAGATTAAGACTTGGAACTATGGTGTTAGAAAATCAATTTGGTTTCATGTCAGAAAGAATGGTTATGGAATTAATTTTCTATTTAGAAGATTAATGGAAAAGTATAGAGAAAAGAAAAAAAAAAATACTTTCAGATGGTGTTTATTGATTAAGAAAACATATGATAGGATTCCTAGGGATATAGTGTGGTGGGTATAAGAAAGGAAATGGGTATCTATTAGAGATACCAATATAAAACTAGTGTTAGAACAATCTAAGAAGAGGCAAGTGAATTTCCAATCACAGTACGCTTACACCAAGCAGGAAAGACACCTTTGAATCTAAAGCTTTTAGGTTAAGCAGGACTAAATAGAATATATGGAATATAAATTTAGTTAAACTATAGATAGAAATGAGGGCATACTACAGATTTTTGGCCAAGAGATAACTAAAAGTGAATTTTTGATAGCTTGTATCGATTATCCATAAAGATGGAGAGATTGGGAAGGATGTTGCCCATAGAATTAGTGTAGGATGGATGAATTGGAGGAGTGCATCTGGGGTGTTATGTGACAAAAGAATACCTATCAAATTAAAAGCAAAATTTTGCAAGAAGGGCGCCATATGATTGGCTATGCTTTATATTGTTGAATGTTGGGCAATTAGGAAACGTGTGTAGAAAATGAGTAACAAAGATGAGGATGTTAAGATGGATACATGATAATACGTGGAAAGATAAAATAAGAAATGAATGCATTCGTGAGAGGGTAGGAGTGGTACCAATTTTTTTTGATAACGAGAGTGGTATCAATTGAAGAGAAGAAGAGAGAAAATCATCTAAGGTGATTTGATCCCGTGCAACAAAGACCAAGGAATGCACCTGTACATAAGGGTGCCTAGATATAAGTTAAAGGCTTTAAAAGGACTAGAGAAGTGCCCAAAATAACATGGTTAGAGATGTTGAGAAAGGGTATGTGCATTAAGGAATTAATAGAGAATACGGCCCTTGATAGAGCTTAATGGCATAAAAGGATTCATTTAGCCAACCCCATGTAGTTGGGATTAAGGCTTGGTTGAGTTGTTTGGTCCTTCAAAAGTTGGAACTTCTCTTCTTTATATTGTATCATGGATGTGTTATACTTTATAGTAAATAATTTCAGTCTTAATAAAAAAATTTGTTTTACACTCCTATCTTAGTTTTGTATTTAAATCTTTTATGATGATATTTTTTGTTGGCATGTCATACTTGCATTTACTATTTATACATTTTTTTTTTAATCCATAAGTTTTGAACACTTGGGTAATATTTCCTCAGAATTTGGTCTTCATTGTGGCCTCTTAGTTGCACCTGATTATCTTATGATGCACTGAGCTATTGGTCTTCAATATACTCAATTTGTCTTATTATTGCATGTAACAAGTTCTGTTTCATGATTTTTTAGCTTTTCCAAACTGTTTTGAATATCTTATGTTAGGTGGCTAAGCCATTGGGTATACAAATGGTTTTATTTTGTTATGGATTAAATATGCATTGTAGTAGCAAAACTTTGAAACATGTCCTTGATATTGTAGTCGCTGCTTGGTCATGGTTACTAAAAATTGCTATTTGCGAGCGGTTTGAGATCCAGATGGCATGATTTGTAATGTGGTACCTTTTATTCTGGTGGGTGAAATTTAGCATTAAAAAATTTGTTATTATTTTTTAGCTGATTTTCCTTTGTGCAAGTAAGAAAAAGTATGGATTTGAACATAATAGAATGGAGAGTAATTTATTAACTAATTTAATTAAGCCTACTCTCATTGTACCATAGCTGGAGTAAGTGGTGTGTTACATCCAGATTCTTATTTCGTTTAGAGCATGTGGGTTCTAGCTCCTATGTTGCACCGACATGGGAAAAAAAATGAGGAAATGCAGTGTTAGACATGTTTTGAACACGAACACTTGCCCGACACTCTAGGGAGGTGTCTGGTCAATTTTTTTGTTCATTGTTGGTCTGACACGGTGAAGACACGGGGGGACATTCCAGGGACACATTCAGGACACTTATGCGACACGGCTGGGCAGTTTTATAAATTTTATTTTTAAAAAACAGGGTACAAGATGTTATTTAAACAGAAAGGGTCTTTTTGTAAACAAAATTTTAAAATGGAATGAAAGGGCACGATTGGCTAGATGGAAGTCCAGAAGCTTCAGCTGTTCAGTCAGGTTACTAAGAGCAGAGAACGAGTGAGCGAGAAAGCAATTGGAAGCTAAGGTTTCATTCGACCTTGACCGACGGCTTTCCCTCTGACAATTGACGACCCTTATCCACTGATTTTCATCCAATGACTGATGATCCTCGTCCGTTTGAGAGCTAGGCTTTAAAACAAGTACCACTATTTCTCCTGCTTTGCTTCTGTTCTTCCTCATTCTTCTTCTCCTTCTTCATCTCTTTGGGTGAACCGCGTGCCTGTGTGAGGTTTGAAAGTTGGGGTCTTTTTTTTTTTTGGGGTTCAGCAAAAGCTGGCCAGCTGGGGTCTTTACCTCCATCGCTTTATCTGTCTTTAGATTTTTTTATATGTAACTTACAATTGTTTATACACTTTTTTTAATGTAAATTGGGTGTATGCTGACATAGTCACATGCTTTGTCTCATTTTTTGTCTAAGCTGCACATTTTATACTTTTTTATATATTGTTGTTGTAGTGATTACTTTCTTTTAAATTTTTTTATATGTAACTTGTAACCGTACTGCACTTAGGTGTATGCTCTTGCAATAATTTATATATAACTATATATAATGGATTATGTCTTTTTATTTCCATGCATTTCAATACTTTTTTGATATGTATAATAGCGTTAAGGAATTATATATATAATTATAAATTATAAATATATATTTATTTATTGCCGTGTCCCTGCAGTGTCGTGTCCTAGTTTTTTTAGGATTTGCTGTGTTGGAGTGTCTGTGTCGTGTCGTACCCATGTCCCGTGTCCGTGCTTCTTAGGTTCTAGGTAATGTTGTGCTAGGTTTTGTATCTATTTCTCCATTTGGCCATTGTTTTTCACGATACATTCTGTATCACCTTTTTTTTTTCTTCTGATAAGCAACAATCAATTTATTAGAAAGAGAAAGAGGAATACAAAAGGGGACAAGATGTCCAACTTGAGAAAGAAAAAAGGAGAAGCAACCTACAAAATCAAACACTAAAGGTTAAAAATTGCGAGCCAATTATATTACTTTCGAGACCTTGCTTCGTTGAACGCATGCTTGTTGATATGTAGTTGAGACTTAAGGGGCGCAAAGTAGCTTTGTTTCTAGGCTTTTCATTGATAGCATATTTTTGGAAGCCTGCCTACTCAGACCTTTCTAAGCCTGTTAGGCCAAGTTTGGTAGTGTTAAGTAGAGTGTAATTTTCATCCATGTACTCTTCTTACTCAATTGAAGTCTTTCCTTTATTCAGGCACATTTTCCTTTTTGGTTTATAAGTATAAATGCATTTAGAATAGTAATGTTTTTGTTTCCATAGTAGGCTGTAAGCAAATTTTCAGTTGAATGCTAGTTTTCTGAGGAGCCTACTCTTCCTGATTTTGAATTCCTTTTTCTTAGAAGCAAGAAATTGGAAAACATTGAGACATACTCAAGAATGTTGACGTAATGACACTGTTCTTTGTCATTGAAAATGATGTAATTGGTAGAATTGTTTTACGTTTTTGGTAGATTAACCATTTAACCATATTTATTTGTTATTGATGACATGCACCTTTAGTTGATTGTGTTGCCTTCCTTTAATGAGTTCTTCCACCTCTGTAGGCTCTTTCATATGCAAAAGAAGCCCATCGATTACGTAGTAAACTCTTCCAAGAAAAATTCGCGTACTCTATTGAGCAGCATAATGAAAAATATAATGAAAGTGGGGAAACCATTGAAAAGAATTGTTATGGTCTTAAGAATCTCCAAATGTTTAGTTCAGTGGCTACTGAAGTTTGGTCCTGTGATACTATTTCATGGGACTTGGGAGGCTGTATGCTGACTCCATGGAATGTACTTCAATGTTATCTTGAAAGCACTTTACAGGTTTCGTCCTCTTCTATTAAGCCTTTGATTTAGAAAGTAAACAGACCTTTAGGGATTCACTAACTTTTGGTTTGTGATTCTGATGATTCATGTAACACATAGGTTGGAACAATCCATGAGATAATTGGAAATGGAACAGAGGCTGAAATTCTTTTACTATGGGGTAAAAATATCTCCAGCGCACAAGGCTTGCCACTTTTCATTGCTGCCTTTTCTTCTGTCTTAGGTATGCAAATTAAATTGTCTTTGTTTCTTTTCTCTTTTTTATGTGCCTGACTGTTAATTTTTCATACTCTTCTTGGCTAGAAAGAAATATGAGGGTCAACTATCTTACCGTTTTATTTGTAAATTTCTTTAGGGAAGCTATACCGTAAGAAACGGCTTTTGGATTTGGCAGAAAAGGAACTTCAAAATGCCAAGCAAATAGTGTTGGATAACAGCATAAATATCTCTTGCTTGAAGTGCAGATTGATACTTGAAGTTACCATTGATCAGGAACTTGGAGATTTATCCAGAAGCCATTTTTATAGTTGTACGGAAAATCCTTCTATAGGGAGATTATCTTATGCGGAAAATCTGTACAAATCTGCAATGGACAAACTGAACCTTGCTGAGTGGAAGAACTCTATCAGTAGTCCTGAGGAAGCAAGTTCTGACAGCATGATGCTCAGAAATACTCTTGTCAAGGAGGTTGAATGTGGTGCTAGTAATACTTTTGATCATTGTGCAACTGATCAGTCTGATGTGAGGGAATTCTTATCCAAAGGTGAGCGTCCTGAAGCAAAGATCGAAGCCAAAAAATATGGAAAGACGAAGAAGGCATCAAAACCTTTACAACAGGACCAATGTTTGATAGCTGAGCATAATTTAAGGATGACTCGCTCAAGAACTCGATATTCTCAAAACAAAAATGTGAGCATTTCAGGTGAGGTACAGATTGGCCTTGCTAAATATGCAAACGGCAACGTGTCTTCCTGCACAGATACTTTTAATCAGAAAAGGTTGGTCTTGGAAGTTAAAAATTCTACAGTTGATTTTGGATGTGAAGTAACATGCGTTTGCAACAAAATGAAGTGTTGGCAATGTCTTCGTGTGGAAGTAATGGAATCTGGTTCAGTGAATAATTTTATACTTATGAAATGGGAATGTGTCCGCAGGAAGCTTTCTTTGAGGCTACTCACTGGCATAGGTATGACGGAAGTGCATATTACAACTTTTCCTTTGCCTTTTACTATTTCAACCAATATGCTTTTGACTCAACCATTGGCCCATTACCTGATTGCATTCCCACTTTACCAATTTTTTATATTTATAAATTGATGATTTATTGATGTAATAATTATTTTACCCCTTGGTTTAGTTGGATAAATACTCATTACAAAGACTTTGTATATGGTCAAAATTTTATTTTCTTCAACTACTACATAAATGAAAAAAAATTTCTTCTTGAATACTTTCGGTGATGTTAAAGAATTTTTGAATGAGGTAAGTGAGCTTTTGGGAGATGAATACCTTAAAATAGAGCCAATTAGATTGTATAATAGATTAATTAACAATTTAAGTGATACAAACACGTCTATGAAGGAGCCATGGATGTGTCGGACACAAATATGCTTTTGATGCACTTAGACTTGTGTTGGGCCAAATGCATGTTGAGTATTTCAAATTTGTTTTGAAGTCAGTAGGTGGCTGGTGTTTGGCCAATATAGGTCGGTTGCACAATTGGCATGTTGGGAGTTGGGACACTAATTATGAAGTCATAAAATTTGTTTTCACCCGAATTTATCTATTGTCTTGTCTGTGTATAAGTATTTTTCAAGAAGTTACTGTATCAGCATGTTCACATTGTGTTGAATTCAGTTCTAATGCCTCTATCCTTGCACATTGATTTGTAGAAACATACATCATTAATTTGGTTTGCCCTTATTTTGAACACTAAATAAGCTTAAGTTGGATTTTAATTTTTCAACCTAAAACAGCCTTGTCAATGATAGTATTGTCATTTTAGTTATTCTGATTTTGATTTGAGCATGCAGATTTGGCGAGAGTTCTTGATTTATGTATCCAATCAATTTGGTAGGCAGGAGGAAATTTTATGTAGACCTACTATTTAGGCAACAATTCAGGGATCTATTCTCAGTATTAGTTTAAGAATGGGTGATGGTAGAGTTATCCAGTGGTTCCGAGCAAAAGGAGTCACCTAAGTATAGCAACACTTTCAATGGAGCTTATAGGATGTTCCTTTGTAAGGAACGAGGTCAGTGATGAAAAAAATCATGTCTAGGGCGTGTGGCCATTAGTTAAAAGAAATTCAGTAGGCACAAGGTGGGCCTTACAGTTAAGAAAAGTTAAAGTGAATTTAAAACTAAAAAGTAATGGATGTCTGATACACAAAGGTTGCCGCAGAAGGGAGACATCAGATATTTGTGGTCCACCAAGTTTTGTACTCATGTAACTGGGCTAGGTTGAATAGGCCTTGAATTCTGTCTTGGGCTTAAAATGATGCCCGATTTAGATTATAATGTTGGTGTTATTGGGAAAATGTAAAAGAAAGGATTTATGTATGAGAAATTATCAGGCTGGGGGAATTGGTTTAAAAGACCATTGGTTAAGGTTGCGGCGAGAAAAATGGTGGCCTATGACAAGTTGTGTTAGATGTCTTGTATTCAAGTATTATTTGGCTCTAGAGATGTGACAGAAAGGTCCCTATGATTAGAAATGGTGGACTCATAAAAATTAAAAACTTTGGATTTTGATTTGAGAGAGGCAAGGCATAAAACTTTTGTAACATTGATATTTTAGATAATGGATCGTTTCTCTCTTTTTCTGTTCTGTGTGCTTCATTGGTTTTTTTTTCTACTGTTGGTGGTTTCTCTTATTATTACATATGGCCCTAGTAGGTCAAACAATTAGAAAGGGATTCACCAGTCATTTTACTGACCCCAAGCAGTTTGGATTATTCTTGGGAGAGTTTAACTGTGTTATATACTCATATAATGTTGTACACACAGTCACACATGCACACACATAGATTACATGATATGATAGGTCGAAGGCAGACTGGATGAATTCTTCATATTAAATTGAGCTTGGGTGATCAGGACAACTCATTTCTTTACAATTAAAATTATCTCTCTCTCTCCAATACTAATTGTGCAACAGCGAGCCAAAAAGGATTTTTTAGATGTAATCTTAAACAAATTGAAGAACATTCATCAATTAAGGTGCCATTTGTTTAAATCTAAACATTATATGGTGGTAGAAAACCTAATTATGCAGGATGGGCAATTAATACCAAAATAGTATAGGACCTTTCAAAATCCCACAGTATAATGAAAATGAGAGTTAGGGTTTCCTAAATTGCGACCCGCTGCTTGCCTTTGAAGAGCTTGCAGCAGTGCTGTTTTGTGATCCTAATCTCACTATTTCCTTCCCCTTTATGTTCCTATCAGCAACTGCACTATTTTGGTCACCTGTCCAGACATTTGTGGCAGCCCCTCGGTCACTTCTTTGTGCTGTTAGAGCATTTCGATTGCTTTGAATAGTTCTTGTATTTTTTGGTGTCACACCATCAATGCGCCCCGACATGGGTCTCCTTTCCCCATAATGCCACACCCTCCTTTGATCCTTTCCCCCATTAAGACATATTGTTGAGCATCTTCAAGGTTGAACAAGTGAGTCACCCCCATTTCTTCTCTAATGGATAGATTCAAACTCACGAGATAACGAGAGGTCACTTGTTCGCTGCTCTCGCTTATAACAACATGATTAAAGAGATTGTTGAATTCAAAGGTGTATTCTTCCATGGACATCCCCTGTAGCCTCAAAGTATGGAACTTCTCGTACAACTCCATTGCATGATCAATGAGCAAAAATTGCTTGCACATCTTCTCTTTCATGTGTTCTCGTGTGCTTATCATGCTCCACAACTCTTCCACCATTGAAGTGCAGTGCCCTTCAACTTAAGGTTTACAAACAACACCTTTCTCTTTTCCATGGGTTTCCTAATGCAGTATAATCCATAAGATGCCTCCTAGATGCATCTAAATCAAGCACATTCCATTGCTAGGGAGACAAATTTCATATTACAAAGTGCAAGCGCTGTTTGGAGGAAATGAAAGAGCTAGAAAGCTCTAAATCTTTAGATTCAAATCAATAACAGGTTTAATTCATCTAAAAACTATCTCTAAAGAAGCTATACCTAGGCCACTCGGAAGCTTAGAACTATGATAACCACACCCATGGCTGATGAAAAAAAAATGATAACCACACCCAGGCCCCAATTCACAAGGAATGTAGTCTCTAATTATTGCCTCTTCAAGCTACCATTGTAGTTCATCCTTCTCTATAGGAGTCATTTGATGAGTTGCCTTGGTAGGAGATGCTGATCTAGGCTTTTCATTAAAACAAGATGGCATATCTTGTATAGGAATGACTCGGAAAGCAAATTTGTTCTAAATCAAAATTATAATCTGATATTGACACATGAATTTAAGGAAGCAGCCATATCAAGGTTTGTGTAATCTTAATTGATTAAATCCAATTTTAAGTAAACATACCGTTTTTCCTGGCTTGTCTACTCAGGTTTTTATTCCAAATCAAATATACAATCTTGGCCTATGAATTCAAGGAACCAGCCACGTCAAAGTTTCTGTCTTTAACAAACTTGATATGGCTCTAAATGAGTGCAAACTTGATGAGAAATTATGAAACTAAACTATATAATTGATTTGCTTTTCTTTAAATTTTTCAAAACAAGTTCCAATAAAAATTTCACAGGAAAAGGAATAAAACCTAAGCTTCAATAAGTATTTTACGATACGTGTGCTAGCTTTCAACTTTTTACAAAACTAAGCTTGGATGTTTATGATGGCACCATTCTAGGTTTTACAAAGCCTATATTTTGTATTCGGTGCGGGTAAGTAGAATTTTGTTCTAGCAGGCATGATCAAGAACAAGGATTGGGGATGATGATGTGTCCTTAATTCTTAGCGTGTGACGAGGGAAGAGCAACGTTAGTGGTACAGCATTGTTGTTCAGCAAGAGAAATTAGAGGGATGCTTGTAGAAAAAGGCAAGTTGATAAGATGTGGTCACAATATAAACCTCATTTAAAATATATAGCAAGTAAAATTGGGGTATTCTACGTTACATGGCCTTTTACTTCACCATGGAGGACTTGTGTCGACACAATATGACATGGGTGTGGGTACTCTTGCCAGGCACTTCAAAATAGTGGAACTCTTTCAAAATCAGGCAAATCTGATACTTGGACACACACCACCAGTGACACTTATACCTGAGTCCATGTAACATTGGGGTTATTTTAATCCACTTAGAAAAGTCTTAGAATTCCCAAGAGTTGGTCATTTAGTATTCGTATGTATGTACATATACATATATGTATATATATTAGTGGATGTATACAAGCACACACCCACACACAAAATTTTATAGTTCTGTCCTTGTGCCTGGTGAGTTTTATGTTTGACACCCCCTGTGTGTTTGAGAATGCCACGCTTATGGTCATGAGACTCATGACACGCATACACACAGACAAACAAATGTGTGTTTCTGACTCTTTGTTTTATATAAGTTAGGATTAACCCATGATATCCATTGCATTCACCTTTTTTAATGTTTGCATGGTCAGGAAAATGCTTGGGAGTTCATGGTGAAGTTCATAAAACACATAAGGTATTTTTGCAAAGTATATCTGTACTGGTCAGCAGAAATCCTTTCTGCCATGTGTATTCTTCTGTTACAGTTGCTTCCTCCCTCGACTTAATTGGGAAGGAAATCCCAGGAGATGTGTTAGCAATTGAACGTGCAGCGATACTTTACAACATTTGCTGGTTTTCTTTAAAGAGCTTCCATTGCAAGGATACCAGGTATTCTAAAGTCTGATGTGTGTGTAGGCGCATGTGTTTTATGTTTCTTTCTCTCTTTTTGGAATCTGTTGTTGCAGTTCACATGTACATCAGGTACATATTGACAATTTGATATTCTGTAGTATGTGCTGATGTGAACTAATTCATTCTTTTGAAAAATGGCAATATAATTGTAAGTGACAGTGTGCATGACTTATGAGTTTAACTCTTTATTACCAATTATAATTCCTATAAGAAGACATTCCCAAGTTGCATTACCATAATCATCTTGTTTTCTAAGGTAAATTAATGAAGCTACCAAATAAGTGTATTACCTCGATTTGTATATTTTGCTATGTTGCATACTATTTTTTTTTTCCCTGTAGACTTATTTGCCTCTTTATTTTGGGTACAGCTTAATCTGTTTTTTAATAATTTTTGTTTTCACCTTTCAGATGGATGTATTTGATTAGGTTGAAATCTGTTTGAAGCTTTCCATTCCTGTCAATGATCCCATAAATCTTGTTGTGAATTGTTTGCCTATGATGTAGTTGAATACTCACTCCCTCCCACAAAGATAGGCCATCTTTGACAAAACATAGATTAAGAAAAGCTTTTAACCAATTTAGGCTTTTAGGATGGAAACTTAACATGGTATTAGAACATGTCATTCTTGGGCCATTTCATTTGTGAGTTAGTCTTTATTGCCCATGTGATAGGACCGTTTCCATCTTGTTAGGCTTGCACGTGAGCGAGAGTGTTGGAAAAATACCACATCCCACGTTGATTGCTTATAAATTTGACATGGCTTCATATACATGTTTGGGCTTTCCACTTAATAGCTTAGGTTTTTAGGTTGGAAACTTAACACATTTTAATCAGGTTAATTGATTACCTAAGCAGTTGAATGAGTGACTTGGTTTGATGATTTGCGAGAGAGAGAGAGAGAGAGAGAGAGAGAGAGAGAGAGAGAGAGAGAGAGAGAGAGAGATGCTATAAGCATATGGGCGGCATGATATCACTTTGATGATTTTTGATTACTTTTCTAATCTTTTAGAAATTCTCATGACTAATTCTTCCCACCGGGATGAGCCCAAATGATTTCATATTATTGAGTGAACCATGAGAGGTGAGAACTACTTCATAGGAAAATTTTGTGGTCAAATTGTTTTAGTAAGGGGATAAAGCTTCTAAGCATAGACCCCTTTTAACCGGTACACTTTCGGCCATTTTTTTGGGAGCTAATTACAAATTTGCTTCCTTTTTTTGGCCCTTGAATTTGGGCCAAAAAATGGTTGTCTGCCAGTATTAATAATAGCTAGTCCTATTGGTTCTCATCTAGTTAAATCCATCTACCTTGTTGTCTATAATGACCTGACATGGGAGCCGTTAGTTACATAGTAAGAGAATAAATTTTAAAGCCAATTTTGGTGGATGTTTAATAAAAATAATTATTTTGAAAATTTTTTTTCTTCAGAAAATCCGACATGGTTCTGTCTGTCTGTAAATAGGACATACCAAGTTATTGACTAATTCAGAAAACCTTTTTCTGTAGAACAACACAGTTATAATCATTTCCAGCCCATCCACACAATATTTCTAAAATAAATAATTTACATTCTACATCATAGCTACATAGGGTCTCATCCACATCTATATCCACTATTCATTTAATTATTATAGGCGATGAATTTAAATAATTACATGCCTAGGTTTCAAGCCAAAATAAACTGCAAAATTCTTCTTAAATGTTTACACATCCTCGAAATGAATGCATGTATGTTGATATGCTCCCAAAAACCCGAGGTCAAGCTTTATTATTAAAAATATGACCTGTATGAAAACTAGGAGTGTGTGAGCTATACGCTTAGTAGGAAGCCATTTTCCTAAAATAACCTAAGGTCTTACAAACCATAATTTTATATACTTTTTAAAGAAACCTGCAAAACCATTGTTAGTTGCAATACATCTTGTCAGTGAATAAAATTGTACAAGTGTAATGAATAGACTGTGGAAAATAAATTATTTTGATTTAATACTAACATACCTCGTTACCAACACCTTTTTTTATTATTTTTCTAAAAAGGTAAGAAATGAACTCAGGTTATTTATAACCAAAATCAATATAATATAAATGATTAATCATCATTTCATGGTACATTTCACGACATTCAAGCCAATAATCCTCTCTGATCAAATGGGGCCCTCGCGCGCCTATTTGGGACCGCAGTAACCTTAACACTTGAAAAACAGCACGGTATCCCTTTTTGGGACCACAATTACCTGGATTCGGGATAACACCAAGTTGCCTAGGACTAAAAGATAGGAGAACACGGCATGACATCTCATTCTGGGACCGTAGTAGTCTTGACTCCAATAGCACTCAACCATCACCATTTTTATTTTTATTTATCATTTACATAATTCCCAAATAAATCGGAAAGTTATATATAAAATTTAAAAAAAATCATATAACAGGTTTGTGTTGTTAAAATCACTTGAAATAACTCCCATAAACCATATAAAAGTGACCCCCAATATTTCGACTGTACAATTATAACCTAATAGCTTTCAAAACTAACCTATTTCAACCCATAAGCATATAGAGTTTCAAAAACAATATTAATATAACAAAAGGGTATATAAATCAAACCTAAACCCACAAAATATACCGCTATGCATGATATTTATGCAAAGTATACCAAACACACTGTACATTTACATGATTTATACCCAAAATGCCATGCATCAATGGTTTAAAGTGAGAAAATGCTCCTACCTCTAGGATAGAGTGAAGAAAATAGAAATCCGCCACCATAGATGCTTAGATCGGGTCAAGAAATGCTAGATCCGAGCTTGTTGGCGTCTAATTGAAGCTCTCGTGCTCCGACGAGCTGCTGTTGAGCCTCCGCCTCTCTTGGCTTCTCCCCCTTCGCTTTCTCTCTTTTTACCCTTCTCATTATTTTCTTTCTTTCCCCAAGAATGGGGTCTCTAACCCCATTAAAGTTAAGTTTTTTTATTTATTTAAAGGTGGGCCATTACATTGTCTCCTCCTCCTATGCACTTAAAATGATTGAAGAATAGGGTTTGTAGCACTATACACTTTCCTTTTTTTTTTTTTTTTTTTTGGGTGATAATGGTGAAACCATTCCACAACAGGGCCCTTTGGACCCACCCATGGAATTTAGACCCCTGGGGAGACTAGTGCAGCAACCCATTGCCATGGCCCTCCACTTAAATCTTAGGTTGCCCTAGTGGGGAATCAAACCTAAAATCGCACTATACACATTAGAAAAAGAATGGATGCTCTACTCATTTTATTTTGTTCCTTTTTCTTTATCTTCATCTTCTTTGGCTTCGATGGCCTTCCTTAAATCCATTGCTTCTCACCTAAGTCCACAAACATAATTCAAAGCATCTATTTTGAATTTTCAAACTGAACAAAACCCAACTTCATGTCTCTATTAAGAATATATTCTACTGAAAAATTCATTCAATGCGGTTTTTCTGTATCTCTGAGGATAAACTAACAAAGATTTAGATCACGATTCTTACTTCAACAAGAAAAATAGGAGTTTTCTTTTGTTTTTTTGTATTTTTGAAAATTAATCTTCAGAAGTATTTTTTTTTTTTTTTGGGGGGGGGGGGTTAAAATGGGATTGTTTTGAGATAGAACTCTTAGAGATAAAGAGAGCAGTGAAGGAGATAGAGGTTTTAATATTTATGTTTTTGAGAAAGGGATGCACGGTGGTGGGGCATGTTTGGTAAAGGTAAGGTGGTGTTACGTGAACCAAACAACATTGCTATACTTGGATATCATTCATTTTAAAACAAATATTAAAATAAACTAGTTGAAGTAAAATTTTTCCTTGACATGAACTAGCCAGCCAGAGCCGATTTGAATTTGTGTGATCCTAATTCCTAGATTCCCTAGCTTGTCCATATAGAGCACAAGAGAATCTCAAGCTATTTTGACTTGGAAAGATATAATTCAACTATACTAATTTTAGCATAGAAATCTAGAGAGCGACAGAGAGAGAGAGAGAGAGAGAGAGAGAGATACGTTAATTGATTGTCTCCACTTGTATGATTAGTATCCTATTTTCAATGTATGGGTACTATGGTAGTTTCATTTTTTAGGTACATAACTCATGTTACTTGGACCTTTTGCTTCAAGTAGAAGTACTTGTCTTGATTTGACACAACACATTATGGGTATTGGTTCTCTATTGGACACTTTATAAAAATGGAAAATTTGTCAGAAGCAGACAAATCCTACATCTGGAGACACACTTGCCTATTAACACTAGTATTCGATCCTTTGAGGTCGTGTAACATAACTCAAGTTTTTTGGATTTACAAGCATGTAAAAGTGGCAAACAATTTTCCAAACTCATATTTTGAGAGAGAAAGAGGGGGGGGGAGGGGGATGTTACTAGGTCTGTTGGCAAATTTCTAGCTAGGGAAAGGGGCTTGAGAGTTGTGAGTCCATTTACAATGAAAATGTTGATTGACTATCTCCTATTGTAACTTACCTTCAATACATGGGCCTTATAGCAGTTTCCTTTTCTAAGCTCTTTAAGTCTTGAAATTACAAGCGTAATTTTACCTTCAACACAAGGGCATTATAGTAGTTTCCTTTTTTGAGCTTCTTAAGTCTTTTGAAATTACAAGCATATAAAAAGGGCAAAAAAATGTCCAGAATCATTTAAACCCACCGTTGGATTAGATAATCTTACCATGTAGGTCGTACATGCCAAAAATCAAGTTGTTCCGAGATTAGTTGCCAGCCGATCCAAAAACTTACATTGCTAGTCAACAAAAATCTCACATTTATGGATGAAGTGGTTCTTGATCTCGCATCGGCTTGGAGATCTGTTGCCATCCGATCTAAAAAACTTACATTTCTAGTCAACAAAAATCTCACATTTGTGGATGAAGTGGTTCTTGATCTCGGATTGGATTGATTTTTGGCATGCATGGTCTATACAAGGAGACTATCTAATCCAACGGTAGGTTTCTCAAAATATGAGTCAGAGATAGAGTTATAAAAATCTGTGATTTGTGCCCCTTTATCCTAACCCTATCTAAATACACACACACACACACACACACACACGCCCACACCCACACACACATATATATATATATTGCTTTTGTTTTGTTTTGTCTTTTTGTTTTTCTAGTTTTTGGATGGATTAATGTTTTTGTTCTTTAATACTAATTTCATTTTCTGCTCTCTTGTTCATTCCAGGATCGTTTGCTGTGATCTGTCTCAAATTCAAATACCAAGAATAGTGTCTTGGTTGTCGCTAGCCTTTATACTCTGTCGTGAGGTTCCTGTACTTTTTCAGAAGGTACTTTTCTTCAATCTCGTTTATTGTGATTACTATTGATAAGTACACAAGTTTTCATAATATGTTATATTGATATTTATGTTATGATCTAAATGTGGTGTGATGGCTGGATGGCTAAGTGTTAATGGTACTTGCCTCTAAATCCAAGGTGTTTAACAAGTATGTTCTCTTGTTATTTTAAGAATTGAATCATATGATGGCAATTTATCCATTGAACTTCTCTCCCATTACTTGGTGCTTGGAAGAACTATAAAATAATGCTAAATGTTAGTGGGCTTGCACTTGATAACCTAAGCCTCATGGAAATTGGAAAAGGTTATTCTATCAATGTGGTTTTTTTTAGTGATTTAATTTTATAAACTGGAACTTTTTTGTTTCTTCGTGTGAAGTTTAATGTCTTTTAAGGGTTCCAAGCCCAATAAAGATTGTAGTTTAAGGAGATTCTTGTTAGCTTACTAGATGGGGTCTGGCAACAAAGTATCATGTGGAAGCCTTTTCACTTCCCCACCAGCACAGCAGATATGATTCTGTTTTTGATTATTTTTGGAAATATTTTTAACTGATTTTTCTAGCAACACCAAACAACTTTTGCACTTGTGGTAGCATTAGTGCACAAGAAGCTGATCCTATCTTAGCAATTCTTATTAGAGCATGTAATATAACACTAGTGGAAGTTCTTTTGGAAAGGATACCTTTGAAAGTCTTTAAACCATATGGATCAATATCATCTAGGAAGCATAGACACTCCTTTGGAGGAGCCGTGGCTATGTTTGACACATGTTGGACATGGACACCTGCCCTACGCACCGTCAAGGATACGGCTCCGACACTTTAGGGACACCGTGGGTTCAAAATGTAATTTCTTTAGTTTTAAAAGGGTTTTTATTTATTTATTTATTTTATTTTAAACCATTGTTGTGGTGCTTTTGTAAGAAAAAAAAAAAAAGCTTTGAAGCCTTAAGGAATTGGGTTCTCACCCATTCATTCAACAAGCAACAAAGTCATAAAGGCATCAAGATGGGGAGGGAGGGAGTGGGAAGTGAGACAAAGAGAAAGGGTGGGAGCCAAACCCTAACAAAGAGGAGAAAAGGGATGAAGAGGGAGAGAAGGTGGAAGAGTGAGAAACTTACCTTGATCGACTCGAGATTTTGCAGTATGTAGCCTAAGACCAAAATTATTGAATATGGTTTTTGGGGTAAATCGTAAGTCCTAACCCTTATTCTTTGGCTCTTTGCCCACTCGCTTCATATCTCGAAATAGCATCATATATTTCTGGTATAAGGTATATATGTTGTTGTATATATAATGCACTGTTATTATTCTTCTGGGCCCATAATAGTATTACTGTAGTCTGTAGGTAGTGTGTATCACTGGTAGATACTAGTTGACTTTTAACGTAGGCAGATTAGTAATTAAAGAGATTTTTCTTTTTAAAATCTCTTTAATTATAGATAAGTAACTTAATGTCGTAGGAATAAATCAAGAAAACCATATATATATATATATGCATACAGTTCCGTTCCTATCAGCTTCAGCTGATCGTGGCAGTCCATGCTTTAAAGCTTCATCCAATGGCTGAGATGAGGCTTGAGAAGTCTTCTGTCTTTGACCTGCTTTTTGAGCTAAAAAGCTGCAGCTGTCACGTCAGCTTCCAAACGCAAAACATCTGGTCAAGAACCAGATCTGAAAATGGTAGACTTCCAAACGCAAAGCCTCATCGCACATCACACCAAAATGATGGCTTGTTCCTTCTTTCCCGCTTCTTTCCCCCTTTTTTTTTTTTTTTTTGGATTTCCATTTTTTTTGGGTAAAAGATCAAAACATTAGAAAAACTGGCTACTTCCATCACATTGAGAATCGAATAGAAAACATGCTCTTCATTGTTCCATTTTTCTATCCCAAATAAAACCCAAGCTTGGGTTGGGCTGGTCAGCGACGAGCATTCAGACTTTAAATTGGGCTCAAGTTGACCTCCAACCCGATCCAACCAAACCCAATTTGCACACTAGATGAATTGCTTGTGTAGAGGGTGAAAGGAAGAACCAAGGGTCACGATGAACTCAAAGAGTATGTTCTGCTACTAGAACTATTTAAGAAATGTTAATGACTTTTCGTTATGGTGGTGTAATTTTGATTTCCAAAACCGCATGGTCAATATTGGATTTAGATCATGTCCATCAATGTGCTTCAATGATCAAGTTAAGCAAGTCTTTCAAGTTGTTCACCAACAAAGATTGTCATCAAAAGCTTTGATTCTCACACTTTGAAATAGTGTCCTAGAGACCTTAAATTCTGAACCATAATTGGTTAGTCTCTATGATGGACCCTTATTAATCCCTTTTCACAAAAATTTCCTTTACATTCCTGACCCTCAAAATAAAAGATATATAAAGAAACAAATTATGCCCAAACATTCTTTAGCCTAAGCTACACATTTTTCAATCAACATGAGATACCAGAGCACAAGGGTTCACAAAGGCTCATTAATGTGTGATCATTCTTGCATGTAATTTCATTGAATGGTCCATAAAACAGACCATTGCATGGTTGCATGCGTGTATATCGATTAACAGGCAGATGGCCAACTATTGGGAAATAGTGACAGTTATTTCACAAATTTTCTACCTGTAATCAGTGCATAAACAAGGGAAAAAGCCTAAACTCAGTAAACAATTGCAAGTTTTAACGCCACAAAATCCCTGACAAAATCTAAACTGAAATATCAAAATAAAGCTGCAAAGAACACTCGCTGAAGGAAAACAAGAGCTCTACCAGAATGGAAATTTGGCAACAGCTATTTCTGCCGCTGCAACTACTGACAGAGCTGCTCTACTGCTACCACAATCTGGGCAGGCTGCACCACAGTCCACTCCTCCAGTGTTCCAAGCATATGGGGTTGGCATATCCTGTGACGACAAGCATACAATTGGGGCGTCCAAATAATCATGGAAATTCTCACTGATAGCTGCTGTCAAGCTAGCACCAATCCCACCAGTTCGCATGCACTCCTCCATAATCAGCACACGATATGTTATGGAACGGCGGTAAACTTTAGGGAGGAGAATCTGGCGATGTGCAATGTGTGATGAGGCTTTGCGTTTGGAAGTCCACCATATTCAGATCTGGTTCTTGACCAGATGAGGCTTTGCATTTGGAAGCTGATGTGACAGCTGCAGCTTTTTAGCTCAAAAAGCGTGTCAAAGACAGAAGACTTCTCAAGCCTCATCTCAGTCATTGGATGAAGCTTTAAGAGCATGGATGGCTACAATCAGCTGAAGCTGATATAAGGTGTATATATATATTTATATATATAATTATGTATAATTTATTGTTGTAGCCCCACTGTGTCGTGTCCTAGCTTTTTAAAAATTTGCCTTGTCAGGATGTCTGAGTCGTGTCGTAACTATGTCGCGTGTCAGAGTATGTGCTTCTTAGAACGTCATCCAATCTTGATTGTTGTTGCTGTTGATTATCTCCCAGGCAACTGGGCAAGTTCCTTTTTGTGGTGATTTAGAACCACTTAATATGAATCATGTGCCCTAGGGTGCTTGAGGATTCATTAGGACATGAAATGGAGTATTAGTCAGAATCTGTTAATATGTCCTGGGTTTGGATCATGATAGTAGGGAGCCAAATTATATTCAACTCAATTATTGTATTTGGATTTGAAATTCAAGCTTCACCTGGGTTGGGTCTAGAGCCTCTGTGATTGAATGTTGATATTGTTTTTTTAATTAGAATTAGAATTAAATTCCTTTTGTAGTTAATGGCTACAACACCTTTAAAAGTGTCTAATTTATTTATAGGCTGATCCAACTTCCATATTGTGTTTTGAGGTAATATAAATATCATGTACTGGTAATTGGGGTGGATCTGGATATCATTGTTAAGGCTTGAGACGGTGCAGAATAATATAGATCTACACACATATTAATGAGTCTGCTCCTAATCCAGTACATGTCATGCTTTAAGATTCATGCATCGCATTTGAGGCTCAATTGCAATTTTCTAGTTGCTCCTTACAAAATTAATGTCTTTCAGCTCTTATACTCCCTTCTTGATTTGCTTGTCTTTTTATGTGATTATGTTGATGATTGGCTTTTGGCCTACAACAGGTTTCTAGGTTGCTTGCTGCTATATATGTGCTTTCTGCCTCAAGTGAGCCCTTTTCTTTGTGTTTATCTTCTTGCAAAGTGCTCTCTGAAAGTCATTGGGCTTCATTTTTTCATCAAGCTTCAATTGGTACTCATCTTAACCACCAGCTCTTTTCAAGTATGGCTGGGAAACCTGTTGCCCATAATCTTATTGATGTTGAGGTATGCTTCTAGTCTTGTCGGTTAAGTATTCCTTTGGTTAACTCATTAGAACAAGGACTACATCCTTGTTTTGGCACAACTAATTCTAGAATCTTTTTATTTGGTATCATGTTCCCTTCTTTTTTGTTTGTTTGCATTATCTTCTTAATGCTAGTTATATTCTATTAATCGTTTCACCATGCATGTAACAATATACACTTTGAGGTCCAATCTCTTTAGATATCCATGACAGATATGCGTCTCTTTACTTGATTCTATGCTACCTTTTGTATCGAGAGGCGTTATTGCCACAACAACAATTGTTACTCCACAGTTGTGAGACATTGTAAATTATTAATGGGCTATGGTACCCTCATAAGTCAAAAGTAAAGACAAGGAAAAACAAAAGAGATGTTGAATAGCAGAGAGAGGAAAGAGAAAAAGACACAGATGAGAGAGAGAAGGAAAGAGGAGACGGTGATGATGCTTTCAGTTGGGAGAAGATGACCATAATTAAATTGAAGCACACTGCGAATACTCTAGTGGAAACAAGCAAGAATACTGGGGAAGACATAGTGTTGGTGCAGCCAGCAAAAGGAAATTGAGAGCCAAAGAACTTAGCTGGAATTATGCGGCAGAATCAAGAGGTCGCATAACAATATCCTCGCTATAGTTGCTCTGTGCTGTCTCCCAAATTTTTTTTTTAAGGCAGTTGTATTAGAGTTCAGTTTAGTTTACATTTTCTGTAATATTTGGCTCACCATGCCAGTTGGGGGTGTGTGCAAACATTTTGAAATTTGTTCCCTTACTCCTTCCGGTAGCTGTTTGTTTGTATGTGTGAAATTTGTGCCCTTACTCCTTCCAGTATCTGTGTGTCCGTGTGTGCACTACAACAATCTACCCATTTTTTATCCTGTTTGCATTTGTTTCTCAATACTAGACACTAATGTTTTAAAGGTAAAAACATGAGTGAATTTTCTGCTGTTATGCATCTTAATTGTTCAAGATCAAAATGACATATATTGATTTTTTAATTTTTCTCAATTTATCTATTTATTTATTTTTGAGGTGGAAGCATCTCCCAACCAGGTAATGAAAAATGCATAATATTTCTTGATTTCTTGTCTTCAGTATGTAAATGTTAAAGATATGCGACGAACATGCTATTTCTTCATAATTTAATGTTAAAATATCCTCTTCTTTTTTCCAGGGTTCAAGTGTTAGCAGCTCAGCTTGCACTGGAACAGAAACATATGACATACTCAGGTATTTGCTGCCACTGTTAAGAATGAAACATACTGTGGTTTAAATCAAACATCTTAGCTAAAACCAAATCTGTCTTCCCATATTCTCTTTCCTGCTGCAGGCTTGCTCCTGAATCGATTCACGATCTTGAAAAATTTGTGACAAAATTTTTTCAGAGCCTTCCTTGCTCTACAGTCATCTGTATGAGCTTGCTTGGTGGTGCTTTTGGTTGTCTGTTGAGAGAATTGCTGCATTTTCCTTCCTCTGTTCATTCATGGATGCTTTTGTCGCACTTGAATTCAAAGAGTAAACCTGTTGTTATACTTCTGCCAGCGGATTCCATCTTAGAAGGTACTTCTCTTTATTTAAATCTACAAAATCTGACAACACTCCATGTGTTGTATGTATAATTGATTGCATACTGAATCAAACTACATAATGTATCAAAAGCTTCAGATGATGATTCTACAAATTCTGGCTCTGGGATCCTCTTTGAGGACAAGGATTTGGTTAAAAAGTGGCACTGTCCTTGGGGCTCCAATGTAGTTGATGATGTTGTTCCAGCTTTTAAACTGATATTGGAGGAAAATTACTTGTCATCTTCAATCTTTCCCCTTGAAGATTCAAAAAGGAGCAGGTCATTATGGTGGATACGTAGAAAGAAACTTGATCAACGCCTTGGTAAATTGCTAAGGTGGGTGCTTCCTTCCTTAAATACCATATTTGTATGTCTGTGGGGTCTTGTGTAGGCGTGCAAGGGTTCTTTATTTTCCATTTTGAAATGGGGACACATGATGCTGAACAATTTTGGTCCATCCTAATTCATGAACAGAAAATTTTCCTTATCTATCTGTTTTCATTTTGTCAAGGTAATAAAAAATCAGTAATTTATTTTTTTGCCCTTTAGGGCAGTTGAAAGTTCATCAATTTTTTTTTTTTCACTACTGCCCATTTATATTCTCACTTGGGAAATTCCTCTTGGGAACTGATAAGTTAGTTGGTAATAGTTTGATGTCTTGTTTCATGTACCAGGGACTTGGAAGATTCATGGTTGGGTCCCTGGAAATACTTGCTTTTGGGGGAATGGTCAGACTGTAGGCGCCTAGATTCCATAAAAAAGAAGCTAGTACATGATCTAAAATGTAAATATAAAGTGGATGTAAATGAGAGTCTTCTTAAAGGTATTCTTGGAGGTGCCAAGTATGCCTTTGAAAAGGAAGAATGTTTTTCACAGATATTTCTAAACAAAGGCTGCTACATTGGTAGAGTTCGATATCATGATGGAGAAAGGTGTGAGACATTATTAGATACATGTGGAGTTGAAAGCCTGTCTGGGTTGGCCTTCCAACTGATACTTGAAGCTGCCAATGAGCTTGAAGAGGAAGAATGTGTGAATAGGGAACCAATAATTCTGGTGCTGGATTGTGAAGTGCAGGTGTGTCTTTGGATCTTCCATTCATCACTATATTTTTTGGAGATTAAGCTTGTGAGCTAATAAATTTAACCTTTCTGTTAATTTTGATAGTTATGGTATTGAATTTACTCAATTCAGTAACATCGCATTTTGTACTATTGGTAATCATTAGAGGTTTCGTTACAGTGTTTTCCCATAAATATACTACTGATGTTATGTGTTTTGTTATTCTGTAAAGATAGGCATCCGTACAAGGCTTTGTCATCTTATCACTATTGTCTTTTTGTGAATGTGAACTCAAAGATGTGCTTGAGGACAATCTCTGCAGCTACTAAGCTAGAGTTTTGTAGATTTTTTATGTTCAATATTAGACCATTAAATTAATTTTTTGACACATTTATAATGCTTGTTGCTGTAAAAAGACGTGTTTTCAACCATGTGGCTGTGTGTGATTCAGTTCTTTGGTTGGCAAGCCTATCTATTAATGCATTTCTGAATTAGGTCCAAATGTCCAATCTACCTGACCAAATACACTTTTATAATCACTACCCTTAGAAAGGAATGAGATTGACGATTTATGTCCCTTTTTGTGATTGTTTCATTCAAACCATCTGGTTGACTGGTTACTACGTGCAGATGCTTCCATGGGAGAACATACCGATACTAAGAAACCAGGAGGTCTATCGCATGCCTTCTGTTGGCAGCATACCAGTGACACTTGATAGAAGCTGCCAGCATCAAGGGCAAGTTGGGAGGATTGTTGCTACCTTTCCATTAATTGATCCTTTGGATGCATTTTATTTGTTGAATCCCAGTGGTGATCTCAGCAGCACACAAGTTGAATTTGAGAATTGGTTTAAAGATCACAAGTTGGAGGTAATTCTGAAGGCTAGACTTCCAAATAGAATTATAGTCATACCTAGTCATATTATGCGTATATACATGCTTAAATACATGCATGCATTCATCCTTCTACTCTCATGTCTCAATATTCTGACTCTGTATAATAGGGGCATCTCATTGAACACTGAAATGTATCCATATCCACATTTGCATTGTTCATAGCATATTTTATATGATCCTTGATAGATTCTCCATTTGACTTTCCATATAGGGGAAGGCTGGATTGGTACCCACAACTGAAGAATTGGCTATAGCCCTCAAGAGCCATGATCTCTTTATTTATTTTGGCCATGGAAGTGGTATGCTTAATTTAATCTGCTAATCACAGTGATTGCATCTCTTTTCACTTGATGTTGTTCCTGCTGGAGCTGTTATTATTTTACAATTTCTCCTTGAACATTGTTGATGGAGTTGTATCTGTGTTGGTTCAGGGGCACAGTATATTCCAGGCCATGAGATTCAGAAACTGGAAAATTGTGCTGCTACTCTCCTAATGGGTTGCAGCAGTGGATCTCTGTGTTTAAATGGCTCTTATAATCCACAAGGTATTCCACTTTCCTATCTCTTGGGTGGTTCCCCTGTTATAGTTGCCAATCTTTGGGAAGTAACAGACAAGGATATTGACCGATTTGGTAAGGCCATGCTTGATGCTTGGTTGAAAGAAAGGTCTACTCCTCCTTCGGGTTGTGTGCAATGCAGTCTACTAGCAAAAGAATTTAAGTCAATGAACATACGTGGCTGTGAAGGAAATGCTAAGAAAAAGGTTCCAAGAAAGAAATTACCTGAAGCTTGTGATATTGGTACATTTAAGGATTTTTGTGACCATAGACCAAAGATTGGATCATTCATCAGTCAAGCTCGAGAAGCTTGCACACTCCCTTTCTTGATTGGGGCAGCGCCAGTATGTTATGGCATTCCAACAGGTATAAAGAAAAAGAAAGATTCGTAGCATTATGTAAAACTCCTAGGAAAATGAAAAAGAAAAATTGTACCCTTATTTGAAATTGTTGCGGCTCCCAAAATTTTCTTGCAAGAGTCATTACATCTCAACCCTCCTTTTCCAATTAATCAAATGCAACATAGCCGAACTGCAGTGCCTGGTTGGATATATATCCACTTTTTCATTTCCTACGTCTACAACTTAATTAATCAAATGGTGATTTCCTGTGAGGTATAGAAACCCTAACATTTGGTCTTCCCCTGTTTCTCTCTTCTTTTTTTTCTTTCACATGTACTTAAATTTTTTGACTGCCCCTCTATAAGGTCGCTTTGTTCACTAAGTTATGGCAAGCTGCAGTTCTATACGTCCGATTCTGTTTTGTTTTCTTGGTACGACATAATGAATGCACTTTGTATAGGAATATCTGTATGGAACTTGTAAATGAAAAAGGAAACATGACAATTCTTAGTATCATTGTTGTATTGATAAAAATTTGTACCATTGAATTACAGAAATTATTTACTCATTATCCGTTATTGAATATTGATATACATGACTTGTGTTTTAAACCAATTTGCAAGGCATGTGGTCACAGGCTGTAGTATCGTATGCTTTATTTAAAGTTGAGCATTTTTTCCTGTTTAAATCCTAAATTTTAATACGAGTTTAGGTCGTATGATCTTGCTAAACGTGATGTGGTTGGTACTCTATATAGTAAATACTTCTACAGATGCAAATAGAACCAGGAGCTTACTTGATTTTTTTTTTCCTTTTAAATAGAATTATAATTTTCATGGTTGGAAATTTGAAATGGAAGATGATACAGGATACGGCATTGGTTTACTTGAGCCAAGAAATGATGGGAATTATGACCAGGGAAAGAATTTGTAGACTTTTGAGGATGCTAGTGAGATTCGCAGAAAAAAATAAAAATAAAAATGATGCATAAATGTATGAGAAACCTTGAAGGCCATTTGGATATATTGGGGAAATATCTAAAACCTCCATAAAAAATGAAAGGGTTAGGTTATCATCACCACTCAAAATATTCTAAGCCTCTCACTAATTAAATCTTCTCATATTTTATTGAAAGCACCCCTTTATCTTTTTAAAATACCCTTAAGAAAAAATTCCCTAACATTTTTCCACCTCACCTGCCCACCCCACCCCCAACCTGTAACACGTCCCCATCTCAAGCCTACCCCACCCCCAATTTGTTCGGATATATTAGTAAGAACAAAGTATATATGTTCGAATTTATTAGTAAGAACATATTATATATGTTCGGACTTATTAGTAAGAATAAAGTATATATGTTCGGCTTTATAGAAAAGAACAATATAAAAATGTTCAGACCTTTAAAACCGAACCTCTATTATTTGTTCCGACTTATAAACACGACCACTCAAAATCCATTCACAATTACATATACGAACAATTTTCAATTGTTGTATAGTTAAGTTGTTTGGTGTTTTCAAACGGAACAACACAAGCTTGTTCGGACTCTTACAGGTGAACAATATCATTTGTTCGGAGTTACATAACCGAACAATATCTATTTGTTAAGAGTTGGAAAATAGAACAAAATAACTTTGTTCGGACTTAGAAGTTGGAATGCGTTAAAAGAGTTCAGTGTTACAAAAATGAACATTGTAAACACGTTCGGAGTTGAAAAACCGAACAAGACGAAATTTAGCATACAAAAAACTGAAGTTAAACTCGATAAAAAGTATATAAATACTTATTTTTTTGGTTGCTAATATCATTTCTATCAATGTTTTTCTTATTCATTATTCAATATAACATGAGAAACACTAATTTTTCATGTAAATATGAATTTTGTGTTAAGGTTGTTAGGGTTTGTAAGAGCATAAAGTTATAGATAGTGGAATGTTTTTGGTGTTGGGGCTGGAGGGGGGTGGGATAAGAAATTTTAAAGTCTTTAAGTAGAAATGTCTTTATTGGTAAATTTACATTTAGATATAAAGAATTTCACAAATTATTTAAATATTGGGGAGCTTAGAGTATTTTGAGTGGTGGCAATAGCCTGGCCCAAAATAAAATCATATCCAAAAATCCCATTAAATATTTTTCTTATTCATCTAATCTAAAAATAAAAATAAAATCATATCCATTAACTCCTATTAGTTAATATTTTGTTTAATGTTAAAAAAAAAGAGCGATTCAATTAAAATATCCTTTTTGACATTAATATATTTAATAATAAGTCATTGGAGCATGTCTTTGTCACCCGCGTAGAAAGAGAACCTTTCCTATGTCTTTTGCAACTGACACATCAAGAGGAGCAACCTTGACTCATCATGTGGATGGTGGTATGGAGAGAAATTGTGTGTGTTTATTGCACAAGGGGAGAAGGGCGAAGAAAGAGAGGTAGTGGGGAGTAGATTTGCACGTTTGGGAAAATGAGTATTTTAGTCTAATCACTTTTTTTTTTTTTAATTGGTTGGACTTAATGGATATATATATATATATAATTTTTTTTTATTAAAAGGATAGAAAAAAATATTTAATGGGGTTTTTGGATATGAATTTATTTTTAAGGGAGGTTTCCAATATTTCCCATTTTTTCATAATTTTGAAGTTTAGCAATACCCTCAACTTCTCTTGAATTCTCTATGCCAAGCAAGCGAAAGTCCCATACCCAGAATTCTGCGTCATCATTTGAAGATAAACTGCCACTCTTTGGGCATCATCAATTTTAACTAAACCCTCAAATCCCCAACACTAGCCATTCCTGGGTTTCCTTGAGAACATCCACCCACATTCAACCTAACTCAAACCACATGCAGGATACTCCAGGAAATAAATTTCTCACTCTCTAGGTTGCTTCCCTATCCACCACATGAAGAGCTTTGACCATCTGAGTAATTTCTGTGATCCATCTTTCCCTAAGATTTGGAAGATGGATAAATTCAGGATCAACAATCATTTTGTTTCTTCAACGCCATAGCTTACAACAAAAGAATACAACCACCTCACTCCAAGAAGCTTTACCAGTAATATTCTTCAAATTTGACTCAATAAATCCAACCTGATCGACCGAATTTACTTTATTTATTTATTTATTTTAACCCACTAGAAGGAAGAATTGCTGTCCAACCAGATGGAACATGGATGATCCCTCTACTGCACTACATGATTCACAACTCGCACCATGAGTAAGATGTCAAAACAAACTCTCTTCTTAATAAAATCCCCAGTTCTACCGTTTAGTTCCCTCCGGATTACAAATGAACAGCAGCAATATCAAAAAGGAAATATTTTTTAAAATTTTTTTTTTATTACCCCGCTCAACCATCTATTGTTCAAAATAAAACTTCACATTACCCAATCTCCAAGAAAGACCACTCTGCGATGTTTCTCACCCTTTCATGATACTCTTATGAGAAGAGGTTGAACTATCTGACTGAGTAGGGGCTTGGCAACGTGGAACTTTTATGAGTAGTGTTTGTTAGATAATGAATGGGGTCTGGCCCGTCAACTTTTTTGAGTAGTGTTGGATTTTGTGAGTCCGATACACTAAGAATTGTGTATTAAAAAAAAATAAAATTATTATCAAAGTTGCGTTCCCTGATTATAAGAAGCATGTTCATTGGGGCGTTGTATTCTATGCATTGATGGATTGTATGGTACAATGAATCAATTCATGGGGAACAACCCTCCAATGCACTTGCATCAACACATTCTTATAAGAACATCATGATGTATGTATATATATGTGTATGTTTATTTATTTATTAATTTTCATATTCTTATTGGCTAATCATATTTTTAGAATAGTTTGGCTAGCATTAGGGAGTGTGGTTTCTTTGGCCAACTTTATTAATAAATGACATGACAGAACATGTTTTGACATGTGGGTCTCACATATTTTTACAGACATGTGTTCGTATATCCGTCATTACTTTTGCAATAACAGATAGTTATAAAGGAATTTTCATGTTCGTCTCCCGCTGACATTTGGGTCTAGAATAATCTCATGCGGTGCACAGTCTACCTGTAAACATATATATCCAACAGTGAAGGAATGAAAATTCGTACTCAAGATCTTTGAACACCTTAGGGATTGCTCCTCTTCCCCTAAACATAACAAAAAAAAAATAATGAAGGATTGAGGGAAGGTTTATACTCAAATGAAAATGACAATATCATTCTTGTATTATAGACCATAACGAAGAGACAAGAATGGAGAGAATGAAAGTTTAACGTTCCTGCGATGCAGAAGACAACTACTGCCGAGACGAGGATTGTAAAGAAATGCGAGAAAAAACACTACCGGTTGCTTGGACCTAATTGTTGAACCAAGCCCAATCCAAGCTCTATGTACAAGCCCTATGCCAATTCTCTTCACAAGCCCAGCCTAGCTACACCAAGCCCAACACAGAGGGCAAGCTCATTTAGCCCCAAATTTGTGTTGAATCCTCTGCACAAGTTTAACCCAGTCGAGAGAATAGTAGTGCAGAAAGAAATATCATTTGACGACTTAGCTAATTAAATAAATAATAAAGTGTCATTTGATGATTTAAACCTTATTCTAAACTGTGAAAAAGCCTTCGAGAGTGCTTGTAACGCTAAAAGATGAATAGTCGTGAGCCTTAATTGATACCTAGTGGTCCTAGTGGACGGTGTCCTTAATCTGTGTTCTCGGAAATTAGTTAGATTGAAGCTTCTAAATACCTTGCTGACCAAAAAACAGAGGTAAAACTTAATTAACAATTCCCTTTTTTTCTTTTACCATAATTAAAAATGTTGATTTTCTATAAGGATTGTTCTAAGAAAAATACTTTTTGACTTGTATCAATGACCCATGTGGTGTGATCTATACATTAATAAAACGTGAGGTCCACTCCTAGCAAGGAAAAGTTAATAAGATGGGTCACTAAGATGGGGGGATAGCATTGTTCGGGTGAAAAAAAAAAACATGTCAAATCACATGGCAAAAGGCTGTTGATAATGCGTTATGCGTACCCACATGGATCTTAACCGGAGCAAAGTTGTTTGGTTGTTCACCTTATATTACTAACTTTGCTTCTTTCACGCATCACCACGTACAAATGAGTAATTTTATAGTACCCAGAAAGATTTTAGGGTATCAGTATCATTTACCATTTGAAATAGTTTTCTTACGTTTTAAAGTGATTCATAATGGTTAACTTATTATTTGAAATGACTTACTTACCATTTAAAGTAACCTTGTGAATAGGACACCCAAATTTTTATTTGGGTACCATAGAATTAACCCTTACAAATGAGCTTCTTGAATTACTTTTCTTTTTGGTGTTCTTGAGATTTCATGGAAATTGATTCTGTGAAAAGGAAACCGAAACCAAAGTGTCCCCAAGTTCTTACACCCACTCTCTTATTTTCAATTCAATCAGATGGTTCATACTTTGCAAGATTTCTGGGTTAATCACGCATTCGTCCAACATTTGGACGGTGGATATTATATCACATTTGTCCCATAGAAGGAGCCTTCAACTTGACAAGTGGCTAAAAATCAGCCCTGAAAGGAATTGGATTCCAAGCAGCACCAAGAAAGTGAAACCAAAGGTGGCGTAGTGGACTATTGAGTAGTCAAAAAGCAAGAGACCACTATCCCCTCTTAGCAAAGGAAAGGAAAACTCAGCCAAAACACAAAGGCAAAGAATCTCAATATCAGCTTTATAATACCTATTACATTTATAATCTGATCACCATTAAAAACCCAACCAAATAATCCAAGATTTTCAAATTCCACCACTTTTTTTTTGGGTACAAAATTTTGGATTTGATCATCAAAAAATGGAAGCCGGATCACCTGAATAATAGGTTTTTTTTTTTTTTTTTTTGGTCTTTTAGCATGGAGAGCGCAAGAACAAAGGCAGAGGTCATGAAGCCAATACTGCTCAAAGCTGGGATTCCTCTAGCTCTATCTGTGGCTGGTTTCGTCTATGCTAGGATCATGGCGGGGAGAACTTCAGTTCCTAAAACACCGCCGCTGGAAACACAAGTGAATCCCCACGAAACCTAATTCCCATGAAGAGTTTAGAGATGAAGAGAGCTTTCGTGGCCTTGATTCCACATCCTTTAGGGAGGACACAGAAACTATCGTCACAAACACCCAGTTCATGAACTCGGTGGAAAGTTTGGATATTGGAGAGAAGCCCAAGTATGAAGAAGAGATTTCAGGCCTAATAAGTCGAGTTGAAGATCTCCAAGAGAGGGAATGGGAAGCTAGAGATTCGGTTTCTTCGCTACCTTGATTTGAAAGAGCAAGAAACTGTGCTGATGGAGCTTAGGCACATTTTGTCATTGGAGATGACTCGTATTGAATTCTTCGGTCGGGAGATTACGTCCATGGAGGCTGAGAATCAGAGGCTGCAAAATCAGGTAGTAGAATATCTGAAAGTGTTAGACCAGCTTGAACTTCTGAAATTAGAAAATGGGTTTCTTCGAAGGAAGGTAAAGAAGCTTTGGACAAAGAGGAAAGACCAGTCTCGTGTTATGAGGGAGCATAATTTGAAGATAGAAGCTATAGAAGCAGAAATTTCAAGCAATCGCCACGAGCTAGAAAGAAAGACTGATGTTATCCAGGAATTGGAGGATGAAGTTGGGAAGCTGAGAACCGTTATAGAGCAATTGCAAGAGGAGAAGAACGAACTTTTGACCAAGCTGGAGCTGGCAGAAAAATCGGCTTCATCAATATCAAAGGTTTAACCATTCTTCTCTCGGGCATCAGTTGATATACATTATTATATTATAGGAAGACCATTAATAATTAGAGACTTATTTACATGATGGGTTCATTAGGACAATATAGTTATGATCTTTCATCAGACTTTCCTTTTTTTTTTTTTTTTTTTGGGGGGGGGGGGGGGGGGGATCGATCTTTCAATTGTGCATACTTTTGGCAAAAGTTCTCTCTCCATTTGGACCCATCCGATAGTGGGTCTCTATCCTTGGAATTTCTTTGATAATGATAGTTTTAGTCTTAACAACTACCAGATTTTCCGAGGTCCTCTGTCCTTACAACCTTTTTGGCTTATCAAAAGAGAAAAAAAAACATTTACACGGTTTTCCATTTTGCAGATTGAAGCAGAAGGAATAACAATGGAGGACTACAATAAGCTTTCCAATGAACTAGAACAGATCCAAAATGATCGAGCAGCTGAAGTCAAGGAATTGGTATACTTGCGATGGAGCAATGCGTGCTTAAGGCACCAGCTGACGAGGAGTCGAGATCAACAAGAACAAAATCAGGAGAGGAAAAACCACTTGGAATTAGACATTGACGGTAGTGGAGAAAATGTAGACTATGGCTTGGATCACGAATTAGACGGTCTGGTTTTGGAGCATGGCGAGTCTTGCTTAGGCATCACAACAACTAGTCAAGCTTGCCCCAAAAGGCTAAAATTACTTCAGAAGTTCAGAAGATGGGTGGAAGGGAAATTGGATGAAAAACAGAAACATGAAATCAAGTGCTTTGGAAGACACTCTGTTTCACATGGGGCAGAGGAACAAAATCTTGAAGGAAGAAAGTCATGTTCTAGTGCATAACCATGAATTGTACAAGTTTCTAACTCTTCATTTACATTAGTCATAACCCTTGAGAGTGAAAAAAAAAAAAAAAAAAAAACATCTTCGTCGAGGGTTAAGAGAAACTGCATGTGATGGAAATCAATCTTTAATTGCAGAATTGCAGCTGCAGTTGAAATTAGCAATCCATAGCCCAAAAAAGAGCTGAGGAAAAAAATATTGGTAATCAAATTGGTTGACAGTTGAGAGTGCGGCCGCGAAAAAACATGACTCTTATATATTTTCAGGTCATGTGTGGTCTTTATTATAATTTGGCTTCAAAATATGAACTTCTGTTGTAGTTCAAAATATAAATTAAGGGGGCATTGCTTATACTTTAATAGCTACCTTTTAATTAATCTCAAGGGTTATATTTGATGGATTAGGGACTTAATTGTGGCTTCATGTCAATTAGCAAAAATGATTACAGAGTATTTGATCCGAACCATGTGTTTCACATATCCATGATAGCAATGTAGATGTGAAAAATTAATGAAAAAAATTATGTATTTGATGGATTTGACCCATAGGAGGTCCCAGAAACTCTTTCTTAAGAAATCTTTTCAGTTTTTCCTTTTTTTTTTTTTTCTTTTTTTTTTTGGTGCTCTCTTAATATTTACAATGAGTGTCTAGACATTTCAGTTTTCTACATGTTTTCCAGAATTTTTTTATTTTTATTACAATGGATCCTACCTCCACTGACGGTAGGATTCCTATTCAAAATTCAAATGACATTGACTCACATTCTCCATCACACCCACCAAAAAAAAAAAAAAAAAAATTATGGAGGCTCAACTACCATAAATTTTTGACATTTTCCCTGTTGCTACTTTTATCTGCATATTTTCCATCCCCCCCCCCTCCTTTTTTTTGATAAACAATTAGTAGATTAAGAAAAGGCGCTAATGTTTCCATTTCCTTCAACCTTATTTGCAGAGATAACATCCTCAGGTAAAGAGTTGATTGGGATGGAACCAAAGCGGTTACAACGGGCAGCCCACTGGGCAAACAAGTGTGCTGCTTTGTTAGCAAGCCTAGGCACACAATGCGCCACCCACATGGGGGTACAACTAAGCATAACTTTTATATCACACAAAACAGATTGAATGGCCTAGTGGGGCGTAATAGTCCAGTCTTGAATAGGATCTTCCCTTACATTCTTTCCCCATATTGATTTTTGTGGCAATGCCTATTATACCTCCTATAGTAGAACTAAGTAATTAGGAGGAGGATTAAGCAACTTGAGAATAGTAAAACTCATAAATTAGGAAGGATTAAGCAACTCTGAGATTGATTTTGAATATAAATTCTAGAACGCTTTTCTCACATTTTCATTAAAATTAAGAAGGCAATAAAGTTAAATTTGACGCCTATTACTCTATTAGGGCCTATATCTTCAACAATCATGCATTTTTATACTAACTCCCCTTCTCATGAGGTTAACCTAACGTAAAGTAACTTTAGGTTAGGTCACCTTCTAAAACTCTATCTCTGATTTTTATTTTTCAAAACCAACTTGTTGGATTAAATTTACTTTATGTGAAGATCATGTGTACTAAAAATCAAGTTGATCCGAGATTAAAAATTGCTTCATTCATAAATGTCCTAAAATGAGCGATTGTCATTGATTAAAAAATGTAATTTCTGGAGCGAATAACAATCAGTCTCGGATCAACTTGATTTTTGGTATGCATCATCTACATGATAAGGTTATCTAATCCAACTGATTGGTTTCATAAAATATGAATCACATGTATAGTTTTGGAGGGTGACCTCACGTAAAGTTATATTAGGTTAATATCATAAGAAAAGGACTCTTCATATACTTATCCTGATTGTACCTTTAATTAGTTGTCAATGTTTAGGATAATAGGGATGTCACATGTCTGAGGAATGATGAATTGGGCCGTAATTTATTTGACCTATCTCACTCATCTTGTCTCAATTTTGCATTGTCAATGGCCATGTAGGCTTGTAGCCTGACAGCATCCCTCCCTTTCTTGCATGGATGGGGTCTTGAATTCAAGTATTGAGTCCAGCAAAAAATAATGTTTGGGACATGGGATAGGATTCAAAATCTAGCAAATAAATAAATAAATAAAGTAACTTGTAATGCGTTGATGGCTAATATTCAATATAGACCATAACAGACGTGCCCCAGAGAATGCCTAGCATTGTCAATATAGACCATAACAGATTCACACAATGTCTTGTTATGATTTGGAGAATTTAAAATGTGGATGACATTCAGCATGTTATCCTCTCTCTGTCTCCCTCTGATTCTCAAACCAACTCATTTCTCTCTATCCTCTTCTCAACCGTCACCCCCAAGTCCCAACTGACCCCATGGAACTCTCCCTTCTCCCTTACCACCAACACAACCCGACTCTCCTCCACAAGCCGCTCAGTTTCCTTCCCGTTACAAGTTCTCTCTCTCTCTCTCTCTCTCTCTCTCTCTATATATATATATATATATATGATTTTTTATATATTTCACATTGATTTTCAGTGTTACTGAGGAATCATTTGAATCTACAGGGAAGAGACCCACGAAGAGGAATTCATCTGTGGTCCCCTGTAGCTGTTCATTGTCTTCATCAGACGATACTGCAAAACCGGCTACGCCATCTTTACATTATGAGGGAAGGAGAGCACTGATGGGTTGTGTTCTAGCAGCAGGTTAAGTATATAACTTTCCATTCTCTTTTTAGATTTTATCACCTCTATTTTTGCTAATTATTAATTTTTCCTGACCATAAACCACCTTAACCTTGAATCAGTTTAATTCTATCAATTGGGTATTGGAAAACTAAAATTTTCGTTGCATTTGGGGTCAATTTTTGTGGTAAAATTTATATTTTTCTTCCACCTAATACACTTTGATTGTAATAGTCCAAACAGGACTTATGCTGGCTTGCCGTTTTAGAATTTAGGGCTATTTACTTAAAATTTTCTACAGGGTTGGTGTTGATATTATTGATAGGATATATAAGAACCAAAGAAAACTAACTTATGTACCAATCTCGAAGTATTTGAATGAAATCGAGTTCCAATTAACCAATTTATCAGGTGAGGCAAGAAAACCATAGTATATATTAGATTACAATTCACTATATTCCATAATATTGATTATGTTAGTGTACATTTCATTATTTCAAAACCACCAGTTGATGGGTTTTAAATAGGATATTATGGGTAAGGAAATGATCCCGTTAACCATTTGATCTTTGCACCCAATTAGTTAAATTTTAAGAGATGCGAATCAAATTAAGTGGATGGGTAACTAAGCATTAGGGATATCTAATGAGCCAGCTTTTGACATTGAAGAATCAAGAATGCCTAGTTAAGGCCCACTAGATGGTGAACTCTTAGAACCACCTCTCTGAAAATGCATGTTTTCTTCTTCTTTCATCATTCACATGGGCTTATTCCAAAATGACTAGGGATTGGAAACAAACCTTCTTCCACCGTTAGCAATCTACTTCTTCCTCTTCTTCTTCTTCTTCTTCTTCTTCTTCTTCCATCATCTGCGTAGCCTTATCTTCACTATCTAGGGCTGGCAACATCCTCCATTTCTATACATCAAAGAGTGTATCCTCGAGTCTGGCATAACATTCTAAACTGAGTCTTTAGTTGGTCCGGTATCTTGCATATCATGAGAAGCCGCATATAAAACTTACAACATACCTGCTAGAGAGTAAAGAGAGAAAATAAAATGAGGAAATTCCATTAAAAAAATTTAGGATATTTCCAATTGATAGGCAACGCAGTTGGCCCATGCAAATATTTAATCTATGTTAGGATGTCTCCAAATGATACAAAATGCGGTTGGCCTGTGCAAATAGTTAATTTATATTAGGGCAGCTCTGATTAATATTTCTTATGCACTAGATCAAATTGGTTTCTTATAGTGGGTCCTAATTGGTTAACAAGTGGAAAATATTAGTCCTAGGTCCAAATAGTAGGTCCTTGAATGGGCACTCAATATCCTGCATCTCATAAAGAAAACCCAGCTAATATTTTATAATAATACCAAATACCTCTGCGAACACACACACACACGCACACAAAAGATAAGAATAAAAGTATACCCTTTCATGTAGAATTCTCAGATATTTTTTACCTATATACCCATCACGCGATAATGTTATGTCATTATCAGATACAAATCATGATTGGATATATCAAGTACTGGACCCAAATCCACCCTATTTTATGGGTCTATGTCTTGGAACCTAAACGTGACCAATCAGTGTCATGTATGCCAGTTAATTAGGTTGATGGGTAACAAAAACTCTATTTGTAACTTTTATTATTTTAATGCCTTTGAGTTGCACAAATTTACTACTTCTTAATTCTTTTTACTTATCAGTACTATTGCCAGTATTCTTTGTGCATCCTCCAAACCATCTTAACTAGCCCCCAAAATATCACTTAATGGAACACACAATCATATCAAATGTGCTCATTGATGATTTATTTATTTATTTGTTGTAGTTATCTTTTCACAGTTTCATTCATTTAACCCTCATCTAGGATAGTATATATCAATATGTGTATATATATATATATATATATATATATATAGATAGATAGATAATAAACATGGCAACATTATTCACTGGCTTCTTAACTTTCATCATGATTCAGCTGTGGGCATTTACGTTTGTGATGTGGCTGGGGCAGTTAGCACAAGTAGAAGAGCTGTAAGATTCTCTTTGTAAAGAAATATTCTTATGTGTTTACTGCTGATTCTGGATCTGAAATTTATTTTTATTTTTATTAGTTGTGAAATAGTGCATTTCTATTGTTTGCCGCAGCTTAGAGGAGCAAAAGTCGATGAGAATGAATACAAAACACTCCCCAATGGTCTGAAGTTAGTAAATTACCACAACCTATAAAACTCTCCATCCTTTATACCTTTGTTTTTATCTTTTGCTTTAGAAATATCAGTCTTAAATTTTCCTTTGTAGTTCATTAAACCGTATGTTACATAAAATTATATCTTCCATGTGTGTTGCATGTCTATGATACGTTTGGATACGTACCCACAAAGCAAGTGTCTCCCTCATATGAATTTTGATTCTTTAGGGTACTAGTTTGCAGCATGAGATTGTCAGAATTCCAAAATTCTATGTCCAATGACAGAGCATGCAAAAATTTCAAATCAACTTGGCCTTCTCTTTTATGTGTTATTCCATATACTGGTTTTTATTTCTAGTAGCATTATCTAACATATATCTCAATGTCGTTTCTTATTTTGTCAAGATTCAAGTATTTACTCAAATTTCGGATGTAATATCATTCAGGTACTATGATTTGAAGGTTGGGAGTGGACGTGAGGCAGTGAAGGGATCTCGGGTTGCAGTACGGTTGTGACCCAGTTAAACTTCAATTTTTTAACTATATGGTTTAAACTGTCTTCAAGAATATGTACATCATGGTTCTTGAGTTTCGAATTAGAGCTGCTATGTATCTGCATAAGATACCCATAAAATTTTGATTCACTTCTCTCATAGAACTCAATAATGCACCTCCTCACGGTCCAAAATATACTGTTGTCCCTTCATACATGTTTTTGTTTTTTTTGAAGCTCACTAAATTTGTATCTTTTCTGAGCCTGCTATTAAGAATGTTGAGAAAGGTTTTCAATGATAGACGTGTGACAGATTGGAAATTGGACTAATAATTCTTGAAAATTTTATCATATTGATCTACCAAGCTATCACTTGGATCCAGTGCATCTAAGAATCAAGATCCAACCTAAATAAAAGTAAATTGGAGGATGTTTGGAGTTATCATGTTGCGAGATTTATGTGGCAGAGGCTCTTTCAGGTTGCAGGTATTGATTGGGTGCCTCCCAAGGCTTGCTCTAGTATATTTATCATTGACTTTAGAGGTCTTGGCCCATCTAAGAAAGCTTCTATCTGGTGGAGTTGTGCTATCATGGCTATCTTTTGGGTTCTTTGGTTGGAAAGGAATGCTAGGATATTTTAAGATAAATCAGAGGATGTTTGGAGTTTGTGGGATAGAGTCACCTTTTTGGCTTCCTTTTGGGCATTGTCTTCTAAGGAGTTTTAGGGCATTCCATTGTTTGTTGTTGTCTCTGATTGGAAGGATGTTTGTTCATTGTAGTTTCTTTGGTTTTTGTGGTCTTTTCTTTATTTTTGTAGGACCTCTAGTCCTCAATTGTATACTTGTACCCTTTTTTTTTCCTTTTCTTTATCAATATATTTCTTTTCTTGTTGCTGATCCAACAAAAAAAAAAAAAAAAAAAGAAGGTAAAGAAATAAATAATTTTCTTGAGGGGGAGAAGCTTACTGGGTTTTCCCTTATTCCAGAGTGAGAGAAGCTGGTTCATTGCACTATCAACAATTAACAGTGATATTTTTAGAATTATCGTGACCTTGTTAACTTTATTTGCCATGTATCTAATGGAGACAATCTGCTATATCATGCACATTTCAATACTTTAACTTGATGGTTCAAACTTCAGATTCCAAAGATTTCAAAGCATTTTGTGGGAGTTTAAACTAAAATATCAAGCATCAGCAAAGAAGATGTTGAACTTTAGTTTTGGTCTAATATTACCCAAGAAGTGGGAAACACATTTGGGAATTTCACAAGTGATGCATCTGAGAGCACTGGGCTTGTATGTCATTGACACTGCTGATGTGACAATGCCTACTGAAAACTAAATAAAGAGCTTGTGATTACTGAATGAGAGAAAAGGATATGATCTTACTACGTTTTGACTCTATTTATTATCACTCCGAATGGTTGAGCTTATAGATTGCTTTGATATTCAGTTGAATAAGACATGGTTGACGTTGTGTCCAGCAATCAATTAATTTGTTCATTTCCAGTGAAGACTTGATATGTTAATAGATCTCCTTTAATTGTTCGCAGAATTTCAGTCTTAAAAACTGTCAATATGTTAGCTGTTTCCTCATTGGAATATCAATAAATATTCTGTTTTTATAACAAGGTTTTTTTTGGGTGCTAAGGAAGAAAATAATGGGTTTAATGATGTTGGAATCATACTGTAGGTCCATTATGTTGCTAAATGGAAGGGCATCACTTTTATGACCAGTAGACAAGGACTTGGTGTAGGCGGTGGAACGGTAAGATTATTAGTGCCTTTTTCGTGCATTCATGATTTTTCTGTACTCCACTATATAATATATATATATAGTTAATTTTTTGTATAGAACTGTCAATAGTAAGATGGGGCAATTATCAATTTCTGACACCCTTTTAAGGCTTGGGGATAAGGCCCTAGAATTAGCCTTTTTCTTCCCAGTGGTTGTTCCTTTAAAAATTCATGAGCTCCTCTCTTTCTGCACCTCCTAAAATTACACATGGCAGAGATATTCTGCAGCATATTCCATTTAGGTCCAAGCACTGTGGTAGGCCAACTCTTGAATGACATTCCACTCTAAAGAAAGAAAGGGAAAAAAGAAGCCATCATTTACCCAGCATTGTGAAACTCTTTCTGGTTGGGCTACAAAGAATAAGAATGCAAAGGAATGTGTCCCTTTGCTTTGTAAATGAGGAACATCTATTATAGAAGATGGCTCTTCCTTTGTTGAGCTTGTCTAAACTTTTAATTTTCTTGAGATCACCATCCAAACCAGAAAAGGACCTTGTATCACACTATGTAGGAACTGGGTAAAATAGTTTAGTATGAAGTGCTGAAAAACTTAAAATGTCCTCCTTTTGCCTGAAACCATTCATCATCGTCTGATTCCAATTGATTGTTACTTCTTTAAGGGAGACCAATTGATTGAGAAAAGACTCCATTACCAGTCTTTAAAATGTCTCTTGAAGGTGGGCCTCCAAATCAACTTAACCCCCACCTAGTATGTAAACTACGGTACATGTATAACCATATAAATTTATGCATTTACCCGTGGATTGAGATTCAACTTCTTATTTTTATGTGTAAATGGCCAAGATTCAACTTCTTAGTCTTAGGGGATATATATATTGAATGGAAAAAGCATCGTTCTTCTTTTTGCTTGAGGTGTCTATATGGCAAATAGCCTTATTCTTTTTTTTTTTGTTTTAGCTTGTTCTTTATACTAATTACTAAATATAACAAAATGACTAGCAATGGCATTTTTGCATTCCGCACCTAGACTGGCTGCATTGTGGCATCATAGTGTTCTAATATTGTGCGTGTGTATTGTCCCTACACTCGTAGGGTTCTGTATAAATGTTGATTTGGCTGATTCATATCCAACACAAATTTGGCACTCTTACTTCCATTCTTGTACCCTGTTCTAAATAAAAATGAAAGCATAAATTGTCTTTTAAGCGTCCCGGTACCATAGATTTTACAAGCTTTCAGATATCCAATTTTATTTAAGTTTAATAGATATTTTCAATAAAATTTTTCCTCTTTATTCAATGTGTGTATGCTATTGCTGCAGCCTTATGGGTTTGATGTTGGTCAATCTGAGAGGGGATCAGTCCTTAAAGGATTAGACCTAGGTGTTCAAGGCATGAAAGTAGGAGGCCAGGTAAGACAGTTTTTGACATAAAACTCCTTGTTATGTCTTGAAACAGCTGTTCTGTACCATAAATAGAGTTCACATTTTTTTGAATTGAACCATATCATCTTTTAAGTTCAAAAGTGATTAACTACAAAGAAAAGTTGTTTCTATTAGTTTCAAAGATCTCAATGTTTTATATTTTTTTATCACATATTATCATACAAATGAAGGTATATGTGTAAATAATAGTTTCTATGAGTAGATACTTCCACTCAATTTTGAAACTTGATATGCTCTATCAGAAGGGAGAATCCAGTGGAAATTCAATTTCCTCCTGTCACTTAAAATAGATCCAACCTCAATAACAGCAATAAGGCCATTTACTTATTCACTGTTTGATGCACGGTTATCAAACTTGAACTTGGGTAACATTATAGTTCTCTAACTGGGTTCCACAATTCAGTCTTTATCGAGTGTTTGAGTCATTAGGTTTTTGCAGAGATTGCTGATAGTTCCTCCTGAGCTAGCATATGGAAGCAAAGGAGTCCAGGAAATTCCTCCAAATGCAACAATTGAGGTATTGTGCTTCTGTTTTTTATTGAAGTTTTGGTTTGTGAAGATCAAGAGTGGGTTTTGATGATAAATGGGAGTCAAATGGCTCCAACATGTATACATGTGTTTGAGGTACATATCCATTGTCTAGAATGGGACCATTTACTAAAAAGGAGATCCATCATCATAACTGATGGTGTAGTATCAGTCTTATGAGTTCACAGAATGACACTGCTTCAATTTTTTACTATCATTTATGGCAATGAATTTCATTTTCTGCAATGATCCCAATCTCAATGATGGATCTGTTCAACTAGTGATATATAACGCACAAAATAGCAATTGAATTTGCAGCAACTAAACACGCCCTTAGAGTACTGGGGGCTTTTTTTATTATCTGTATCTGATATTTGTGGCCATGAAACAGTTTGGCTGATACCACTTAACCAGGAGGACGAGGTAAAAAGAAAAAGGAAAAAAAAAAAATGAAGAAGAAGATGCAGATGAACATTTGTATACTCTGTTTTTGTCTCACAAAGTCAGTCAATTTTTTTTTTTTTTGAGTGCCCATGAAAAATGACAGATTAAATAGTACACTGTAAAAACATTGTTTAGTTTTGTCAAATCATGTGGGACAGTTATGCCACCTTCTACATCAACACCTCTTAGAGTCAATTTATAGTTTGGAACTTTGAATTAGTGATTGCTGCATTGAATAAGTTGGTCCTTATGCTTCTCCTGCTCCACTTCCTCTTCTTTTTTCTTGTTGACTTTTCATAAATTAAATTTTTTGTGGTTTTGAATCCTACCCAACATAATCTGAAAAAAATTATCATTCTTAAAAGCCAGAGTTATAGCTCTTACGCAAAGAAGTGTGAGTTTTTTTTTTTTTTGAGGAAGAAGTGTGAGTTTGGTATCTGCCAAATTTTATCAAAGGCTTTGGTGTATTGTGGAGATGATTTTCCTTAGGACCTGCTGCCAAACTTTACTTAGATGGGGGCAAATAACACCTTTGAAATCATTATCTTACTGTTGGCCAACTTTCGGTCTTGCTGGCATGCTAGAAATTCTAAGGTTCAACTTGATTAACAAATGATCCCGGGCGGCGACTAACCTACTGATGCAGAGACCCCTTGTATTTTGGACCTCCTCTTGTATTTATAGAACTCCTTTGTAGCCGCAAATAATTGGCCAGTAATTATTTGTAACTGCTAATAATTGCCCAGCGGTTATTTTCTTGATTCATTTTCTGCCATGTGTAGACAACTTTGCAACCACCTGTTGGTTAATTTTGATCATTGCCTTGTTGGAAAATAACTGTCAGTCAGTTATTTTTAACCACTAGTAACTGCCCAGGAGTTAATTTTTTCAGCCACTGGTTTAGCAACATGTATTGAATTCTTTCAAGCTGTCTTTTGTTTTTTGCTTGACACATGGACCACTGCCTTCACCGCTAATAACTCTGTCGCAGTTAGTTATTATGCAAGATGTGTTAAATTACTTAACCTCCTTTAACTTACACACTCTCTTGATGCCACATCGCATTTTGTTATGACCCATGTTCCCCTACATATTCCAGACCACTTAGTTACTCGTAAACACGTCACATGCCTCATGTGATTATTCTATCCATTCATCAAATGGGTAGAATTATGGTGTTAACACTTACTCTTCCTAAGGTTGCACAAATTCCCTATTATTCTTTTGAATTTATTCACATCCTTCCTCTCTTTACAGATTAAATTTCAAACCTCTCTTTCTTCTTCTTCAGCACTGCTGTACATATTTATTACAAAATTCAACTCAAATCAATAAAGTCTTATATAGTTATATGATTGTATCCAAATTTCTTGGGGTCAGCCAAAATTAATGTTTATATGGTGTGAGTATATGTTTAATGCCATCAGTCTATCCATAGCATTCCTCCATGTTTCTCAGTCCTGGGACTAAACATGACTTAGGTGGAGTTAAACATATTAATATGCACCTTGAAAAATAATTTCTTCCTAATGCTTTTGCTGAGAATATGTGGAAACATATTTTTATTTCCATTGTTTTAAGGCTACTCTTTTAATCTTTCCTTGACATGAAAGAATGAGATATAAGAAATTGAGTGCATGTAAGTACATTGTGTCATCTATGTGTGGTAGTTGCACAGTTTGAATTATGAAGCATCCTATGTGGAAGTAGAACTGCCATTAGTTTGGATGTACCACGAGAGAGTTCATTGAAATAGGAAATTTTCTCTTAACTTTGGTTATTTTGAATCTTTAATTTTTTCGTGGTTGGAACAATTTCATATTCGGGTTCATTTGATTTATGTCACGGACTTTCATATCTCCTTTATTCCATCTCACATCAGAAGAAAACAACAAGAAAGTTTGATTTATATTCTTGGACAACTGTCCACTTGTTTCACTCTAATCATGCTTGTAGTATAGTCCAATACAAATCTGAAAGATGCGATTATGATGGGTCAGACCTTGGAGGCAATGAAAAGTTTGTTGATGTGCAAAAGAGAAGATCCTTTTAAGGGACATTTGGCCAATAAAGTAATAAAGTAAAATTCCTGGATCTTTAGATTTTATGAAAATGATGGAACTCTGATATTTGTTTAAGTTTTATTAATATTTAACTGTAAAAGACATTCGGGATTCCTAGACACTTCACCCTATAAAAGAAATTTAAGAGGTAAGTGGATTTTAACAACTTTCTGATTTAGCTTCTTGATTAATGTTTGAATTTAAATTTATAAGTGATTTGTTGCCTTTACCACCTTCTTCATCCTGCCATTAGCACTACCTCCAATTGGCCACCTTCACAACATCCACCTCCAGTTGACACCGTTAACATCTTTTTCACATTGTTCTTATTTCTTTCTTATATTCCCCACTAAACACAACTTGAGAAAGGGATCCGTTTCTTTTCTCTTCTCTTCCCTTTTTTTTTTTCCTCGCTCCTTCCATGAACCAAATAGAGCGTTAAAATGTTTGACTAACAAAGCATAAAACAAGAATCATTCTTATGACAGTTTATAACATATTAGATGTTGAGTTGAATTTCACTTAATTCATTTATTTCAGACATTTCCTTTCCCTTTCGTAGTTTGATATGGACAAAGCCCTATCTCTGTCTATGTTGTATAGCCTGGACGGCTGGACCAGTCTTCAAATCAGAAAGGTGATTAATTCAGTCTTCTTTGGTTGGAAGCAGTCAAGCTATCGCATTTTTTCTCGCACAAAGTGAAAAAAAAAAAAAAAAAAAAAAACATTTTTTCTTGCACAAAGTGGAAAAAAAAAATAGTAAAAAATAAAAATTAAAAAATAAAAAATATGAAGAACCCAACAGGTGTTGTTTATGCCTGAAATTTGAAGGGTTAGATAGGGTAGCAGAGAGGCATCCCAGATTAGAATTTTTAATTTGGTACTTGGAATCTTTGCTTGCATTAGAGCATATATGGTGGTCGAAATGGAAGGCTTTAGTTTTCGGTTTCAATTTATACTATGTCTTCTTTAGATTCTTCATATCCTTCAATAATTAGTCATATTACTAAAATTTAAGAGACAGGATATGGCAATTTCTTCTTTGGGCATGGGATTTGATGCTTATGAGCCACAATTCTGATGAGAAGTAGCATGCGTAGGCCTCCAACGTCTTTTGCCTCCTAACCTTTTCTTATTTAGTTATTATTTTTTCCACTAACTCGAACCGATTCCTCCAAAACCAGTAAATCTGGTTGGTTTCAGATGGTCCAGCCCTTTTCCAGGGTTTCATCATTTTTAGTACTGCTGTAGTTTGGCATTGGACTGGCTCTGGGAAGTGGATGATCCCAGCCACACTTAGTCTGACCAGCTGGTCCTAGTTAGTTTCTTTTTTCTTTTTCTTTTTTATAAGCCTAGTTAGTTTCTTTAACAATGATCTCTTATTCCTTATTGTGAGCTTGTCGAAATCTTGTCAGTTCTCCCAATGGAAAGAAGTTTGTCAACTCCTTAGGGTATTTAAGTTTACAAAAATAAATTATAGTAACCTGAATTGAGTTTCCATATTTTAACAAAAGAGCCCTATGATGGTAACGAGTGAGCTAAAAGACAGATCTCTGGAATCACCCGTCACTAAAAACAATTCTCTCTATCTATTGTAAATGTTTTTCAATTGAGTTTATTGGTTGTTTTTTTTGTTGTCATCCCAAATAAGCATATGGTTGCCTAATACTTCACCCTCCAGTTGTGAAATTTATCTCCGTTTTTTTTCCCCTCAAATTACTGTTTTATTCCTTTCACTTCTTTCTATTCTTTCACAGCCCCATATTTATTTACATCTCTACCTTGTCATCTTTTCTTTGGATCTGCAGTTGGATGTTGAACTACTGGCCATCAAACAAAGCCCGTTTGGGTATGTAATTGGTGCTAAGAAGCATATCTATCAGCTTTGCAATATACTTATCTCAATGTTTCTTTGGTGCTTAGTTTCATTTATCACTTTGTTGTTGCAGTTCTCCTGTAAAAATTGTCGAAGGATAACACGATACTGTTCCCTTTCTGCTTGTCATCTGGTCTACTAATGCGGTTAAACCAAAGAGAAGAAGATGACCATTTGTGGCACAAGTGGATTGCTATTTTGTTTTGCCTTTATTTTTTATGATGAAACTGCAATTTATTGTCCCTGGACAAAAATGTGTGATTAAATTTATGTCAAATTCTTACTCTTATTGTAAGTAAATCTTACAACTTCTATAAAAATTATTGCTACTTTTTCTACCTTTTTGGCTTCTACCAAAGTGTTTTCTATTGCAAAGTTATCTCTGTTTCCTAAACGGTTTGATTTGTATTTTTTGCATTTTTATGGAATATAAAATTGTTAATCTGGTGGAAGACATGACAAATGAGAAAAATATTGTACAGGAATTAGTTAATTTAATCGTGAATTGTGTTTTTTTTCTTCAAATTTCCTTGAAGACCAAGAAATGAATGGGAAATATTTTCAAATTTTAAGCAGTTTGGGTTTGAATCCCTTGTGCTAGAGGTGGTGTTTCTGCTGTAACCATCTAATTTTCACATGTTCTCAATTCTATTTCTAGTAATTGTTAAATGTTTCCATCCCACGATGATTAACCCATATCTATTTTCCATTAGGATTGCAGCACATACGACTGCCTATATATGTTGCTTCTTTTTCATTTGGTCTTTATCCATCCACATAGTGGGTTTATTTTATCTGCTATTAGTAAAATTTTTTTATTATGAAATTATTTGCATCTCATAATTATTGCCCACTGACAAAGGGGACAGATTGTGTTTTGTGTAATTTCAATTTGTGCTTGTGTTTGTTCATGCTTTTCACCAATTTATATAATAATTGTTGTGTTTGATCCACGTGTTTGTTTATAAGAGAACAAAATATTTGGATTGCTATTAGTGCGAGAACTATTATGCTTTGGGAATTCCCTTTCTTTTTCACTTAACATTTTTTCTATCTTGATGATTCTTGCGACTTTCTAAACCCCTTTAAGCAGTCTTTGCCCAACCACATGAAAGAAAAAGGAAATTAGAAAACCCATTAGTTAGTTGTTAACCCTTTTCTGGTTTAGATTTCCCATATGCATGGCTAGAAATTCCATGCCTGTGGACACCATACAAGAGGAATCCAACTGTCCAATAAATGCCAAAAGTTCCCCAGTTCTTTTATGTAGATTCCTGCAGCTCCTTTCAAATTTTTATTTCACCTACTTTATTCTCTTTCCACAATATTTTATTTACCCACCTCTCTTCCTCTTTGTACCACAATCTTTTATTTACCCACCTCTCTTCCTCTTTGTACCATAATTTTTTCAGCTCTTCCCCTTTGCTCTTGCAATATGGTCACAACTAAACCAAATGCAAAGCCCCCTCTCCTTCATAGTTCGCTTTTCCTTCTTTTTTTCTTAAGTTATTACTCTTCTTCCCAAAAGACCTGTCCAAATTGTGGCTCAATCGAAGTTCCATATCCTCTGAGCACAAACCCCCACTGTGGTGACCCAGACTATTCACTCCGGTGTGATCCCCACTCTCAGAAACTCTATTTTGATGCCCTCAATGGAAGTTCCTATCTTGTCCTCAGAATCATGGCTTCCACTCAACGCATGGTGGTGCAACCATCACCATGGCTTCCCGGTACATGTGTTACCCAAGACATGCCAGTGAGCGAGGGCCTCTGGTTAAACCAGACCCTTCCCTTCAACGTCACTTCTTCCAACACAATCTTCCTCTTCAACTGTTCACCTCGCCTCTTAGTCTCTCCCCTCAATTGCACTTCTTCTAGTCTATGCCATCATTACTTAGAGAGCTCAGGACATGTTGACGCAAAACGTGCCCTTCAGTGTGCAAGTGGTCTCAACCCATGTTGCACCTTCCTTGCAGGTGGTATGCCTTCAGCATACAAGATACGTCTTCACAGTTCAGGTTGCAGAGCATTCAGAAGCATACTTAATTTGGATCCAAGAAATCCTGTGAATCAATGGGAAGAAGGATTGGAAATTCAATGGGCTCCTCCACTCGAACCAGTTTGTAAAACCCAGCTTGATTGCTCCGGGTCTTCCAAGTGCTTACCTGCTGGTAAAAACAGCCTCTCTCATTGCCTTTGCAATCGGGGATACTATTGGGACCATGGCCTCGGAACTTGCTTGAGAAAGAGGAAAGACTCTAAAGCTGGCCTTAGCTTAAAGGTATCGATAGGGGTAGTATCCTTTTTCTCTTGTGCTGTAGTAATGGCTGCAATTGCATTGAGAAAATCAGGCAGATTTTCTAACCAGGCAAAGCTTGCCAAGGAAAGAGAGGACGTGTTAAAATCAAGCAATGGTGGGAAATCTGCAAGGATGTTCAGCCTGAAGGAGGTGAAGAAAGCAACAAATGGATTCTCCAGGGATAGGCTTTTGGGGAGTGGCGGCTTTGGAGAAGTTTACAAAGGTGTGCTTCAGGACGGGACTGTTGTGGCTGTTAAGTCAGCTAAAGTGGGCAATATCAAAAGCAACCAACAGGTACTCAATGAAGTTGGGATACTTTCTCAAGTCAATCACAAGAACCTGGTTAGACTCTTGGGTTGTTGTGTGGAAGCAGAGCAGCCATTGATGATCTACGAGTACATTTCAAATGGGACACTCCATGACCATCTACATGGCAAGTGTTCCACCTTTCTGAACTGGAAAACAAGACTGAAAATTGCTTTACAAACAGCTGAAGCCTTGGCTTATTTACACTCTGCGGCATACACTCCCATCTACCATAGAGATGTCAAGTCAACAAATATACTCTTGGATGATGACTTCAATTCAAAAGTTGCAGATTTTGGGCTTTCCAGATTGGCTTGCCCAGGGCTGAGTCATGTATCAACTTGTGCTCAAGGAACATTGGGTTACTTGGACCCTGAGTATTATCGCAACTACCAGTTGACAGACAAGAGTGATGTTTACAGCTATGGGGTTGTGCTGCTTGAACTTCTGACTTCCCAAAAGGCCATTGACTTCTCACGTGATCAAGATGATGTGAACCTAGGGATTTACGTGATCCAACGGGCCAACAATGGTGCAGTCATGGAAGTTGTGGACCGGCAGCTGCTAGGTGAGGAGCCTTCGGTTGAGATAATAACAAGTGTAGAGCTCTTCTCAAAACTCGCACTTGCATGTCTGAGGGAGAAGAAAGGGGATAGGCCTAGCATGAAGGATGTGGTTCAAGAACTCGAGTGTATAATTGAAACTGTGGATCCAAAAAAGGTTTCTAATGAGGTGAGTGTTGTAACTGTATGAGTTTACTGTGATTATCTTTTAGAGTATGTGACTGTTAAGAGGTTGATATGTGTGTATAGCTAGTCTCTTTGAATATTCCTGGTGTAAAGATAAAGTGTGGATATGGGAAGGTGGTGGAAATGATGCCAAGAAAGACCCTGATTATGAATAGCCCACAGAAGCTAAAGTGATTCCAAAAGATGGATTTCAGTGGGGTTGGAAAAACATAGAGAAAAGGTTGGGATCAGATGCTAACTTTGTGGAGAAGTATGATAGGGTTTAAAAGACATGGGTTTTTCCATTTGTGGGGTAAATGGAATCCACTGGGATCTATCATGGATTGCTCAGTGTGGAGAAAAGCAAACCTAGCTTTTGAATATGGGGAAAGCATTTGCATACAAAGCTGGAATTGAATATTAGACTCCTCAAATGGAGAAAGCATTAGTTAATTTATATTATATATATATATATATATATATATATATGGGTGAGAAGTATTTTGTAATTATGTATGTTTGTGTGCGCGCACATGTGTGCAAGGTCACTTTCATATGAATTAGGGGCTTTCAGAAATCAGAAAATAGTATGTCATACTGATAAACATCAAGTTGCATATTTGCATGATTTGCTGTATACATTTATGTGCATACTCTATGGATCCATCTTGGTGAAGTTGCTACCTATATATATGATCAAGTCAGAACGTGTTGATATAAGTTATATCAATACTATGCATTGGGGGTTATACCCTGTTCATCAGCCTAATGTATCCCGTAACCCACTAATGTATGAGGTACAATCCCCAATGTGGGCGTTGATATGAATTATATCAGCACGTGCTCACTTGATCATCATTCTATATATATATTCCTTCAAAAAACTAATTGGATCACCAAATTGTGGATTTTCTTGCAGCCCAAAATAGTTTGGTATGGGCGCAAAAAGAATGTTGTTGAGTAATACAGAATATATGTTGGAGACCTGGGGTTGAAACACAATTTACTTGAATCATTTTATGACCTTGTGACTATCTGATTTGGGTCTGTTTGGGAATTTTGGGAAGTGGACCAGCTCCTTGATATATGTATATATTTATTCTTTAGGTGGTATTGAAGAAAGGCAAGTTCGCCTTGTTTTTTGGATGAAGCTGAACAGTTTATATAAGATAATTGAAATTCGGGCATACTTATCTGCAGCTAATCGGATTCTTAGGTTTCCTAAATGTCTTAAGATTGAGTACGGCTAATGGCCTTGTGGTTTAGTGGCACTTCTCCCCCTATGTGGGGGAAGGTCTTCGGTTCAGGTTTTAGTATAGGCATAGGTTGATGTATTGAATTTCTTATGTATGTTTACAAAAAACAAAAAAGATCTAAGTAATCTGATCTTCTGTTATATTCTATGTACTGTGTTTGAGCCCGCCAAAATGCCGCCAGTCCGTTTTCTTATACTGATCTTGCTAGTGTTAAATGGTCAAACCATACTTGAGGGGGTTTCATTTGAGAGCCACCAGAACACAAACGGGCAATCCCATTCTTGGAGGTAGAGAAATTGGATCAAAATAACCCATCCCCTCCAAAAGGAAGATACAAAAAATTTAAAGAAAAAGAAGAAAAGGATATAAAAAAAGTAGTTCTCAACCATCGTAGGTAAGCTTGTAAACAAGCTTAGAAGAGTAAAGTCAAGTAATAGGTCGTTCATGCTTAACTTGACAAACTAAAAAACTCAAAAATAACTTGGACCTGGGCTTATTTATCATACGAGCGAGTTCAAGTAAACTTTTTTTCCTAATTAAATCAGTGTATAGTAATTTGGTATTTAAAATATTAATGATCGAGTTTATTGAACTAAGTAATAGTCTCTACTCGAGTTTTGGTTCAATAAATTAATAAGTTCAAAAATAAATTTAAACTTCACTCGTATATATTATACAGGCCAAAGGATGAGCCATTTTTCATCCAAGTTCGAACAAATTGGTTTGTTTTATAGCCTTAAAACATATCCAAACTATGGAACCACCTCAAATAGAGAAGAAGTCCTTAAACAAATTTGATTTGAAATAGTGTGACTTATATTGTAATTTGAAAAGCTAGTAGCTAGATACGTTTCTAAGGGGTTAAAAAAAAACAAAAAGAGAGAGAGAGAGAGAGAGAGGAATAGAGAATTGGATGCTATGACTGATCAACCAAGATATGGTCAACTAAAATGTTAAAAATTATGTCAATAAGGACATGCGTTTGCTTTAGATAAAAATATATATATGTATCACTCCTTTTCTCCCATTTGTTGTGATGTTGCAAATGCAAATCCCACAACCTCGCCCTTGGTTGGGCACCTTTGATTTTATTAAAAAATGTAATCATGGGGAATTGGTGGAATGGAACCACAAGTCCCCCACGTGGCAAAAGGTCACTGGATAAATTCGTTGATGCACCCCCATGGGGTGCTTTCTTTTAGCCAATGAAATTTCGACACATTGGGTTAACAAACAAAGATAAAAAGGAACTTTTGACAATGCCACAGTTTTCTTTGCTTCCTCAGTGTGGGCGTAGGCAATTGTGGTTTAACGCAGAATGATATATTTAATCAATGAGTGGGCATGAAAATATAACTGATGTAACATTATTATTATTATTTTTTTTTCACTTTTATAATTTTATAGCATTCACATTTTGTCAAGCCTGGCCACTATCAAATTATCTATCCCTCTCTTATCTGTCCACGCTTAAAAAGATATGAAGTTAATGACCTATACTATCTATAAAGGGTTAATATTGCAGTTATATATATAAGTTTTCAAAATCAAACGCTTCGCAAATATCTGGTTAGTGATGAATTTGATATGTATGATATACATAAAAGGTGCAATGGTAGATTTAGTGAAACGTGTATCGTACAAAACGATATTGATTGGTGTAATTTTAAAAATTTTACACCAACTATATTTGATACGGGTTTTAAACATTGCTAAATTTTGATATGCCATATAGCATACGGTTGGAGAAGGTGATTTAAAAATTTGTGTCAAATTATGATCCTTGACATAGCTTGTATGTGTGTGTGTATATATATATATATTTATATATATGGGCATATAACACATTATTGAAGATGGTCTTAGAGGTGGCATTTCTCTCCCTTTTTAAGGGGTCTTGGGTTTGATGCCACATTCTCTCACATATAGCACACCATTGAAGATGGTCTTAAAGATGACATCGCTCTCCTAATTTTTAAGAGATATCAGGTTTGATCCCGTATTCTCTCGTTAGTAATATTTTAATTGGTTGATGCTCCCTATATCTTGTTTTTTGAAAAGATTTTTTTTTTTTTTAATTATAAAAAAGTGTAAAAAATAAAAAATGCGCATTAGATGCATGTATGCAATAGAGGCTGGGAAAAATGATAGGGTGACAGCCGTGACGCAGCTCACCAAGACACCTAATCAAACTGAGCCATCTTTTTTTATAACATGGGTAGAAAATCCATCACAACATCATACAACTATTACAACGGCTCGAACCTACAACCTCTCCCACATATGAGGGAGAAGGGCTATTAGGTTACAAGAAGGCCATTAATTGGCAAACTTAGCCATATGATGATGAGTTTCTCTCCTCTCCTTTTTATTTATTTTTTGATTGGCAGTGTCTATTCATGCTATAGCCTCTTTCAAAGAGGGCTGCCAAGATTTTAGGGACTATTCCTTTCACCCTATCAAAAACCTAGTTTAGTATACCAACCAATATGTAGAAGCTTAGAAGGTATGATTTTAATGGGAAAATTACCTTTGGTAGTGGTGATGGTGGTGACCATTTGATACACAAATTCAAAAGTAAATCATCATATTGTTACTTAAGCATGACAGAGTGGTGATTGCTTAATGGAACTAAAATCCAACTTTTTCTACTTAGAAAATAAAATATAAAAAAATTCAACTCCTCCTCCCATTAAAAGATCCGCCAAGCTTATATGATTTCTTCCCTAAACCTTTTGGTCATAAATCTTAACAATGACAGGAGACAAAGATTAGTGTTCCATCAGTGGGGAAGGCCGACAAGCCTTTTAATTTAGTTTTTGATTATTATTATTATTTCTTTCCCTTCTTCATTTTTGTTTTTTTTTTTTTTTTCCACATACATTATATATATCTATGACGTATGACGGTGATAAGAGTTGTACGTCACCTATACGCTTAGGCGCATGATAGGCACAAAGTCACAAATGGTTCTCATTGTTGTCGCACATGAGTAACATCATGAGAAAAGATGCATAGGAGTGTTCAGGTCAGCCCGAGCTTGTATACCTATGTATCAACCCCTGTCTATCCTATCGTCCATTTTTATTAATGAAGATCTAACGGCTTAAAAATAAAATTCGTGAACCGTTATTAATGAAAATGGACTAGTAAGATGAGCCAGGGCTAGTATACTGATATATTGTAGGGCTTAGCATAGTTCATTAGTTCGGTTTGATTTGGTTTGAGAGTAAAATTCAACCCAAACCAGAGTAGTTTTGAGTAGTTTGGTTTGGTTATTACCAAACAAAAATCAAACTATATTAGAAGAAAACCAAACAAAATTAAACCAAAAAATATCAGTTCGATTCCGGTTTTCTCATATCAAGTTAAAACAATGAAATGCATCATGGATTCACACTTAAAGCATCACTTATATGCTAAAACTAAAAGCATCAGTTTAAAGAAAATTGCATTATTACACTAAGGCCATGTTTGTTTAGCTGGAATAGAATGGATGGAATAGAATCTCATTCCAATTCATTTCAAACAATATGTTTAGATGAGGTAATTTGAATGAGAATGGAATCAAATAATTTGTTTAAATAGTCGTTTCAAATCCATTTTCATTCCAGACTACTTCAAGCATAGAATCACATTCCATTCCCATCCATTCCATTCCAACTAAACAAACATGGCCTAAAACCATCAAGCAGGTTATTCTCATCTATTTAAACCATCAAATTAAATGTATCTTTTTTTCTCATATCAAGAGACACATCAAAGTCCCAATTTCATCTTAATTCATCTATTTATATGTGAAAGAAGAAACTAAAACGAGTATGTGACATACTGGCTTCATTTTAAACATTATATTCGTATATGAAATAAAATAAAAACTACTTAACATATTATATATTTCGGTTTGCTTTGGTTTAATTTACCTAACGTGCAAACCAAAACCGAACTGGAAAAAATCAGGTTTTAAAATATGAAAACAAGTCCAAATCAAATGGGAAAGAAACCAAACCAAAGCGGTCAATTATACTTCAGTCCAGTTTGGTTCGGTTCTTGGTCGAATCAAACCATTGCCCACTCCTATGATATATTGGACTAGTATTTTATGACCGTAAAACCTTCTCTTATTTTATTTTCCTTCTTCTTTTGTAAGTTTTTTTATTTTTAAAGGAAAATTACAGATTGATCCTTTCAACTTTAAACTATTTTTACTTTGCAAATTCCTTGTTTTTTTTTTTTTTTTTTTTTTTTTTTCAAACACTTTGATTTCCTATAGTTTGAAAAATCGTCACTTTTCAACCTTTCGTCAGTCACACATTAGGTTTTTGGATAGAGAGTGATCACATCCATGACACGCAAACCATCCACAATATTTTTATGACAAAAATTCCCTTATTTCAATACATTTATTAATTGAAAGAGTTGAAAGGCATAATATTACTTCTTTAGGTTGGTTGGTATTTTTATTTATTTTTTTATTTTTTTTATTTCAGATATTTTTTGGGTCTAATGGGGGGCCCAATATTAGATTTTCTCACTGGATTGGCTATCGTCCCTTGGTTTTACCAGCATATATCCCCTAACTGATTTAAAATTTTCAAGTTTTATAAAAAATATAAAAGATTTTTATGAAAACTAGCTGGTCTATCCATTAAAAAACATCATTTTAAACAACTTTGCAGAAAAATGTTTTTCCAAAATCTATCATTTGAGTTAACTTTTGGGCCATAAATGAAACAGATACTATAATGGCTAAAAAGTCTATTTAAACCACAAATTTATTTTACAAAGTTGTTCGAAATGATGTTTTCTAATTAACAAGACAACTAGTTTTCATAAAACTTTATATATTTTTCATAAAATGTTGAAAATTAAAATAAATTAAAAGTACTAATAAAAACAAGGGTGGCAAAAGTTGGCCCTTTTTATCACATACAAATAGGGAACGGCTATTGCCCCCCACATTTTTATTTAAAAAAAAAAAAACCCCTTTTAGTTTAGGTTTTGAAGATTTTATGCAAAATATAAAAGATTTTTTACAAAAACTACCCACTTTGTCCACTAGAAAACATCATTTTGAATGACTTTGTAGAAAAATGCCTTTCCGAAATCTATTATTTAAATAGACTTTTTAGGCAAAAAAATGAAATAAAAGTTATAAATGGCTAAAAAGTCTACTTAAATAATAAATTTTGGAAAAACTTTCCTTTATCAAAGTCATTCAAAATGATGTTTTTTAGTGGACAAAACATATACTACTAGGGAATGAGTATATTTTGTATAAAACCTTTAAAAACCTAAAACATTGGGAGGGTGTGAAAAAAAAAAATGGGGACCAATAACCGTTCCCCTTACAAATATAGACTTGGAGGGGCGTAAATAAACCACCCGGTGCATGGCAATATAGCAAGGTCAGATGGGATGTGGTTGAAGTCATAAGCCCAGCTGAGGTATTAGGACATTGTAAAGTCTCATAAGGCCATCAATAACAAAGCTAGACTATAACAAACTTTTGGTCCTGAGGTTTAATATCCTTTATGCTTGCCCAGTGGGCCGTGTTCCCCAATGCTTCTGCTCCACCAGAGTGGTGATAACTATTTGGGGGCCTCTATTGGCACCTCAAGACTTGCTTTTTATCCCCCATTTATTTTACATTTTAAGGTTTTATGAAAAATATAAAACGTTTTCATAAAAATTGATAGCACACTCTATAAGAAAACATCATTTTGGACAACTTTTTAGAAGAAAGTTTTTCCAAAATCTATCGTTTAAGTAGACTTTTTTGCCGTTTATAGTCTTCGCATCATAAATGACTAAAAAGTCCACTTAAATGATAGATTTTGGAAAACCTTTCTTCCAAAAAGTTATTCAAAATGATGTTTTCTAATAGATATCGCAGTCAATTTTTCTGAAAACTTTACATATTTTTCATAAAATCTTAAAATGTAAAATAAGTAGGGGATGAAAAGCAAGTCTTTGGGTGCCAATAGAGGCCTTCTAACTATTTTTTGAGAAGGCAAATCTATATTTAGCTCGCCACAAGCCTACAATGTCATACATTAAGACTTGATTAGACAAACTCCAATAGTGCGAAAGCTAAAACTGTAGCTGAGGGAGAGGAAAGAGGGAGATCTTCAGTTGTACACGCGCGTAGAACAATTTAAACCAAATCCTCTAGTTATATTTGGCTCAAAGCCAAATCCTGAACCATATATATAGAGCTCAAGATTAGACTAAAAATCAAATTTAATTGAAAGAATGACTAATCATTGGAGTAACATCTTTTTGAGATTAAGCTAAAATTTTTCATTGACTCGCCATGAATTTCTGATTTCAAAATTATTCACCATGCATTCATCCACTTTATTGACCATTATGTGCCAATGACAAAACTATAACTAATCCAAATAAAAATATAATTAACAATGCAAATAAGAATAAATGTCTAATTACCTAGAAAATGTGAATGCTTAATTAGTAGTGCTATAGTATCCATCACTTGTACCCATCATTCCATTTCCCATCCGACGTGTCAGTCCACATGATATGTTATGTCAATCAATTTCTAAAAGATAAAAGAGTTGTAGTTTACATGGTATGCCACATCAGTCAATTTAACATGTTACACATTAATTACCACATCAAGTGAAAATGAATGTGTGAAAATTTAGAGAGAGGATTCTCGATCTATTTAGGTTCTTGGATGATTTAATGCCTGGAAAAAAAAATAAATAAATGCACCTATAAAACGAGTATTGAATTTCTGGTGTGTGGGTATGAATCCCTGCCGTTGTGCAAATTTGTGACTTTCTGTTGTGTATTGAGGGGCCGGTGCACACATCCTGGGTTTGCCTCTAGTCTTACTTTGAGTTATCCAACAAGCTAACTGCAACGATCACGTTGGATAGAAGACATGATAAGGGGATTCAACTTCTTCCAATCTACTGGTCACTTAGATGTGGATGTTAGTTCCTTTTAACGACTTAAATTTCATTTTCTTTTGTATTTTCTCTACTAACATAGTTATCCGTCACTTGAACTATCTTTGCTTTCGTCTCAACGCAGATACGGATATGCCCTTGGACCGAGGAAAGAAAAAGGGGAGCATTAATGGCAATGATAGTTTATCAGCCCTTCCTCGGCACATCATAGAGCTGATCACAAAGAAATTAACTGTGCGTGATTTTATAAGGTTCAGTGCCGTGCATTCACCATGGAGATCCATTGCAAAGTAAATTCTTCCTAAATGTCAGATTCCATCGTTAATTGTCAAGTATATTTATGGTAAATCCATGAATTTTTTAAATCTCTTAGACCGTAGAATTTACAGTTTTCAATGGCCAGACTATGCTTCGGAAGGAAAAATTGTTGCTTCAAGTGATGGCTGATTAATATCCCAACGCATGTATAACCCATTCACTGGAGTTCTAATTTCATTTCCGAGATTGGACGGTAGAATGGAGAGTGGTGTTATATTGAAAACACCTCCAAATTCCTCTGGTATAGGCGGAACCTCCACAAAAGCGATGGACTTTGTTGTTGTAGCAGGAGTTTGTTCTAGTGGAGGCGCTGGTATGGCATTTTGTAAACCAAGTGAAATAACCTGGGCTTTCCGGAGGTATCGGTATCTATTTTCAGTCGATGCTGTAGTTGTTGGGGGATGTGTCTATTCGTTGGGTTGGAGAGGATCCATTGGGGTTTATGACCCGAAAACCCTCGGTGAGAGGAAGTCGCATACACATTCAAAATTTGATTCTTTTCAGTCGGATGATTGCTACCTAGTTGAATTATGTGGGGATCTATTGTTGGTTATAAGAACACCGGAGTTTTACCTTGACAACCGTGGTCAGCGGTCATGCCGGATAAGTGGTTTCCAAGTATTTAAACTGCATATCCGTCGTCGTCATCGTCGTCATAAGTTCATAAGTGGGTTAAGGTTGAAAGCTTGGGTGACTATGCATTGTATGTAGGGATGGCAATATACGACCCGATCTACGGAAAATAGACTGTATTTACCCTTCAGAATTTGGGATTTGCCTTCCTAGTATTGCTCTGTTCTGTTCTGATAGTAGGAATAACTTATGCAATAAAATATGTAGTGTAATCATTAGTGGTTGTTGTAGAATTAAATAGCTTTGGAAAATTGCCGGTAGGAATGAAGTTCTTCCTTGGTTAGAATCTTTTTCTAATATAATAGTTATAATAATATTTTGTTGAAAATTATATAATAGCATGTTTTAAATGGTTTATATATTTCGCATGATTTAAGTTGTGTGTTTGTAGCATCCATCCGTAGTTTATGTTGTATATGAATGTAAATTATTAGCTGAAGTTCCTGCGGCTTCCTGTTCTCTGTGTGTGTTGCTTTTTACTGGTATCAGAGCATCTAGGTTAGCAGTTAGCAGAACCTTAAATTAGCAAAATTATCTTGTTTATTTGTTAATCGTTTAGAAAACTAGTTAAGATATTTTAGTTTATCTGTAAACCTTAAAACAACCTTGAATAGGGAGTACCGAGGCCTTGACTTTGTTGAGAGGTAGTTGGGAGAACATAAATCCTTCTCATTTGAGTCGGCAACTTTGTAGGAAAACCTAGTCATGGAAGAATTAAGGTGCATAGGTGAATTAAATAATCAAACTAGTGACTATAAACATTTAGCACATGTGCAAGATGAAGATGCTAATATAGGCAACGTTAGCCGTACATTAAACTATGTAGTTGATAGTTTATCAGGAGTATTTAGTAAATTAGTAAAAATTGAAAAAACCCAAAAAAAAATTAGTGATAAAATTAATATGATAAGTGAAATACAAAATATAGACTTAAAGGATGAGACAAAAGGTCTAATCCAAAATTTAGAAAATAGTCTGAAAAACAATTCAGACACTACACTTATGATAAAAGAAAATTATAGGGAAGAAATTCCTAGACTATATTTTGGAACAGAAATTATGATGTTTAAAACAAATAAACATCGTAAAGATTTTGAAGCAATTAAAGAAATATTAGAATATTGGAAAACCCGATATATAAAAGAAGATGATTATGAAGAACGTAATAAGCTACTTAAACAAATGCAAGAATTATATTCAGCCAATGAAGAACTTATGACTGAGTATAATTATGAACTAGCTCTTCAAATAGAAGATTCTAGTGAATCAGATAATGAGTCAGAAATTTCTTTTATGCCAAACAGCGTAAAAGAAGAAAGCTCAGAAGATGAGCAAGAAGGTAAAAAATTTGGTTTATCATCAAGTGAAAACAACTCTGAAGGTACAAGTAGTACTTCGGTAGATGAAGAAATAATCATTGATTCTGATAAAGAGAACAATGATGACACTAAAGGCAATAATGACCCTCAAGACTCTAAAAAAAGAAAAGAGATTGAGACGGATGAGGAAGAAAAAATACTTCCTAGAGGTCAAAGGATTAATTTTGAATCACCTATATATGATGACCCTTATGATGATGATCCGGTCCCGATGCAAATTGAAGATTTAAAACCTTTAAAAGATGAAGGTTCTACTTCTACATCAGAACCAAAACCTTCAACGACCATACGCTCAGATTTAAACAAAATCAATGTTACTGCAGGAGGAGTCTATTTAGACTTAAAAAATGTTGATTTTAAAAATTATGATCAAGCATTAAGAGAATGGGCACAATCAATGTCCATTGTCATAAATACATATAAAAGCAGTTGGTCTAAAGAAAAATTTTTAGACTACATCTGTGCAACGCTCCAAGGAGATTGCTTAAACTTCCTTAGAAGATGGGAAGTCTCTGATGAAGGTAAACATGAAAAAGCTAGTTTACTTAATGAATTTAATTCATTTGATAAGATATTAAATGATTTTGCACAAATTCTAAGAAGAGAATTTTGTGGAATTAAATTTGAAGAACAAGAAGAAATTCACAATGAATATATGCTAACAAAGGCAAGAATATGTAATATATGTGAATTTAAACCTTTTGCAAAATTTTATCAGGAATATTACCATAAACTTAACCCTCCAAAAACAGAGTTTTGGTTAGGTCAATTTTTCTACAAATTACCCTCACCATGGGATGAAATTTGTAGCGATGGATATCAAGAATTCTTAAAAAGTTCTAATGGTGGAAAAGACACCCTAGGAGCAAGAATTCAATTTGTTGAAAGAACTATTACTAAACATTGCATGACACAAAAGGCTGCCAAGCAAGTGAAAGGTCAACTTAGTGAAAAATGCTGTACTAAAATTATGCAAGAACAGTGGGAATTCGGTTGTAAAAAATCAACCCCTTATAAGAAAAGAAGTAAATTTAGGAAATATAAATTTGTGAAATGGAAAGGTAAAAAACCTAAGCCTCAGAAAAAATATGTACGAAAAAGAAAACAAACATTTAAAAGAAAATCTAAATGTAAATGTTTTATATGTAATGAAGAAGGCCATATAGCTCCACAATGTCCTAAAAAAGGGAAAAGTGGTAAACAAATGATAAAATTTCTAGAAGAAAAACAATTAGAAATTTTAGTTGGGGAAGAAGTCTCCGACACAGATTCAATAATCTATGAGGTTCAATCAGAATCCGAAAGTGAAAGTGAAGATAATTCAGACATGATTTTTATGATGTCTGAAAAAAGCGAAAATAAAGAAATTTTTGAAGCCATTCCAAACAAGGAATTTAATCTCATAAAATTAGGAGATGTTTTAGGTGAAGAAACATCTATAGACGAAATAAATTTTGAAAAATTTGATAAAATTAAAGCTATCAAAAAAGAAGAACTCTATCAAATTTCAAAATTTAATATCTGGCAAGGAAGAATGTTTGAGCAATTTAGTGGAAATGCAACTGCTAAAGCCACTGAAGATGAAATGATAGAAATCCCTCTATTTGATAAAGATAAAATTAAAAGGCTTAAACAAAAGCATCCAAAAATTCGATATATACATATAGGAATTATTCAAATAGAAATAACAGCACTATTCAGAATAGGATTAGATACTCCTATTCTAATAGTCGTCTTAGATAAAAGATTTGAAGACCCTGTTAAAGCACTAATAGGTGGAATACAATCAAATCTAGTATCTGGACAAGTTTGGTTTAAAGTTAAACCAAATTATTTTATATCAATTGAGGATCCAAATATTTGTGACACGATAAAAATTCGTATCCAAACTAGAGGAATAGATATGAAAAGAAATAGCTATAATTTATCAGTTCAATGGAAAGCAATCCATGAACTAACAAATTTTACAAAAACATCAATAAAAGAAATTGATAAAAATATGATCGAATTATTTGAACCACGAGCATTCGACACTGAAATTCAACCAAGATTAATAAATTGGAAAGATTTGGAAATACCAAGCTCTTGGTTAGTAAAAGAATTTACTGATAACACTAAAGAAAAATTCTATAAAACAATAGAATTCCAATCATCAGGAAATAATCTTTATTTCACTGATAAACGTAGAAATAGTATAGAAATACTAGACAGAGAATCAATGTGGTCAACATCAACATCTAAAAAAGACGATGAAAATAAGAAAAATGAAAAAGGCAAGGCCATTGCAATAAAAAATGTGCAAATGCCTATACTTCCAGGTACGAATTACCTTGAAGAACAAAAATCTGTAGCATTTCAACAGATTAAAATTGAAAGTAAATATCCAGAACAAATAATCTTTAGTTACCAACAAGGTAAGAAAAGATACATGTATGTTCTTGGAAAATTTAATTTCAAAAACTATAAACCATATGTTTTGTCTATTTTACTAGACACTGGTGCCACAACCAGTGCTGCTAGGTATAATGCCTTACCCGAACATCTATGGGTAAAAATGAAAAATCCCATAGCTGCTAGAGGCATTGATGGTAACGAAACCTTTATTACTTTTAAAGCAAAAAATATTCCCATTTGGTTAGGGAACACAAAGTTTTTTATACCAAAAATACTTTGTTTTCCGCAAATGCATGGTGACATAATATTGGGAAATAATTTTATTGAAAATTATATGCCCTTTATTGTCAACCGTGATCATGTGATTCTAACTTTTAAACAAGAGTCCGTTAGAATTCCTATCTTACCACAACATAAACATGTTTGTGAAAAAGGATTTGCGCCAGTCAAGCGTGGTGAAATGACACCAATAATTAAATCTCTAGATGAAACTCATTGGATTTATAAAAAATTACATCCAAATTTTTCAGAAGATCCATTAAAACTTTGGAAAAAATCTCCAAGGTTCTGTGAATTAAAACTAATTGATTCTAATAAAATAATTAGAGTTAAACCTATGGTCTATACTAAAAAAGATATAGACGAATTTGAAATTCAACTTGAAGAATTATTAAAGAAAGGATTAATTGAAGAAACAACAAGTCCACATTCTAGCCCCGCCTTTATGGTAATGAACCATAATGAGATGAAACGAGGAAAAGCTAGAATGGTCATCAATTATAAAAGATTAAATCAAAATCTTTAATTTGATGGATATTTTATTCCTAGAAAAGATGTTTTAGTTAAACAAACTATGAACTCTAAATGGTTCAGTAAATTTGATTGTAAATCAGGCTTTTGGCAAGTAAAGCTAACTGATGAGTCAAAACCATTGACTGCTTTTAGTGCACCATATGGACATTATCAATGGACTGTTATGCCATTTGGAATTTGTAACGCACCACAAATATTTCAAAGATGGATGGACAATATGTTCAAACATCTTCATAAATTCTGTTTGGTATATATAGATGATGTTTTAGTATTCTCTAAAACGAGAGAAGAACACAAAAAACATCTTGAAATAGTATCAGATATTTTCCTAAAACATGGAATAATTTTGAGTCCTAAGAAAATAGAAGTAGAAAAGGAAGAAATTGAATATTTAGGAGTAATATTAAACCAATCAGGTATTCAACTCCAAAATCATATTATTATGAAAATAAAAGATTTTCCAAATAATATTACAACTCTCAAAGAACTACAGAGCTTTTTAGGTCTACTAAATTATGGAAGAAATTTTGTAAAAAATTTATCCAAAAAGGAAAAACCATTAATAGAAAAACTCAAGAATATTCCTAAAAGAGGAAATTCAGACGTAAAAATAGAATGGACTAAAGAAGATTCAAAATTAGTTCAGGAAATCAAAGATATGTTTAAAGATACCCCAAAAGTTTATTTTCCAAAAGAAAATGAACAATTAATTCTAGAAACCGATGCTAGTGATGAATTTTGGGGAGCAGTATTAAAAGCGATTCCAGAAAATTCTAAAAAAGAAGAAATCTGTGGATATGCTTCAGGAAAATTTAAACCAAATGAAATTAAGTATATAACTTATGAAAAAGAATTATTAGCCATTAAGAATGGAATAAAAAGATTTCACATTTATTTGGCACCTGTTAAATTTTTGATTCGCACCGATAATAAGTCAGTTCGTGATTTTATTAAATCCAAAAAAGGAGAAGAAAATGCAAGACGGGTTAGATGGTATAATTTTATTTGTCAGTATACTTTTGATATAATGCATATTAAAGGAACTAACAATTTTCTTGCAGATTATTTGTCCAGAAATTTCAATGAGTAATCAAAATCCCGATAGAGGGAAGAAGCCCTTAAATTTCCAAGCAGGAAAAGGCCGTGGGAAACCATCTCAATTTTACAAAGGAGAAGGAAGCTCAAACCAAAGCAGCTTTCTAAAAATCCCGCAGATCATGGGCAATCCACCTAATGTTCCTATCTATGTTATGCCTGTCAGCTATAAACAAATGGCTGAAATGTCCCAAAACTATAACCAGCAAGTAAATTTTCAACCCCGTCCTGAAACGAATCAGGAGATAAAAGACTTTTATAATCCAGGTTTAAACCCAAAAACCTATCACCTACTTAATAATATTTGGAAGACTCATTGCCTAAACCAAAAGGCTGAGTTTAGAAGAAGCATGTCTCAGCTTGCTGAATATTTAAAAACACATGAAGAAAAGCAAACATATCTTCAAAATGAATTTGCCAAATTCATTAAACAAGTGGATTGGCTTGAAGAATTTTCTGAAGAGAAAATTAACACTCTTGTTAATTTAATGAACAACAGGAAAATTCATATTTTAACAAAGCTTTAAGAATATGTTTTTTCAATAAAGCTAAAGCAGCTTTGCCTAAAGAAATTTTCTCTGATATTCAAAATCGTGTGGAATACAATGAGATTAAACCACTTCTCATTGAATTCGCTGAAAATATTTATCTCGAAGAAGATATTCCAAAATTGAATTTTGCCATTAATCATGAACTTTGGAATATTGAAGCAATCGAATGGGGAGCCGTTGGAACAATTGTTTTCGACCCCCTGTGTTCTACTTCCTTTGTTAATTTTCCTGCAATGATCAAAACAATGATCTACTGCGTTGTGAAAAATTACAAATGGAGTAGATACTTAAAATTTAAAATAGTCAGTAATGCAGGTTGGCGACAGAGAGAATTATTCTTTCAACCTTACCAAATCTGGAGTTTGGAACTTGCATCTGAAGAAGATCTTATAAGAAATGAAGATCTTAAATATTTGAACAACCTCATATTCTCTTTTGTAAGATATTATAGAAAATCTAGATTTACAAAAGCAACCTCATATTTTCGTAACTTATGGTATTTTGTGATGCTCACGTGAAGATCGTAAATTATATAATTATTAATATCTTATAAGAAATGAAGATCTTAAATATTTGAACAAAGCAGAAAATCTAGATTTGTCCACTTATAAGTTACGAAAATACGTATAAAAACAAAATATTTCGCATCATTTCATCTTCCAAGTTCCAAGGATGGAATTTCCTTCCTTGCTCACGTGATGCTCTCTTGCTTTAGTGCTTTGCCGCTTCTTTGACACCTTTCAGAAAATATTTTTTATATCTTCTCTGAAATAGCTCCGTTCCCAGTGTTATCAACTGCCACGCACTATCCATACGTGTCCGAATGGATTAAGCCTGTTTGGCGTTTTATCCTTCCATCATATTCTCGATGTTGTGAAGTTCCACCTCATCAAGAGAATTCCAAAAGGTAGCTTCAGTGTCTTCTTCTGAATTGAGTGTGTTTTCCAAGAGGTCTTGTTGGCCCACCATCTCTTCCGCATCCATTGTTAACTCTATTGGACCAATGGTTTTTCCATGGCAAATATTATCAATGAAATCCACTGCTGCTATTCTTTGAGCAACAGATTCCACGTAAGAAGTTATTAAGTTTGTACAAAATAATCTTCTTCCGTCACTAATCATAACTGTATAAGGGTGAGCATATAATTCTCTCTGTCGCCAACCTGCATTACTGACTATTTTAAATTTTAAGTATCTACTCCATTTGTAATTTTTCACAACGCAGTAGATCATTGTTTTGATCATTGCAGGAAAATTAACAAAGGAAGTAGAACACAGGGGGTCGAAAACAATTGTTCCAACGGCTCCCCATTCGATTGCTTCAATATTCCAAAGTTCATGATTAATGGCAAAATTCAATTTTGGAATATCTTCTTCGAGATAAATATTTTCAGCGAATTCAATGAGAAGTGGTTTAATCTCATTGTATTCCACACGATTTTGAATATCAGAGAAAATTTCTTTAGGCAAAGCTGCTTTAGCTTTATTGAAAAAACATATTCTTAAAGCTTTGTTAAAATATGAATTTTCCTGTTGTTCATTAAATTAACAAGAGTGTTAATTTTCTCTTCAGAAAATTCTTCAAGCCAATCCACTTGTTTAATGAATTTGGCAAATTCATTTTGAAGATATGTTTGCTTTTCTTCATGTGTTTTTAAATATTCAGCAAGCTGAGACATGCTTCTTCTAAACTCAGCCTTTTGGTTTAGGCAATGAGTCTTCCAAATATTATTAAGTAGGTGATAGGTTTTTGGGTTTAAACCTGGATTATAAAAGTCTTTTATCTCCTGATTCGTTTCAGGACGGGGTTGAAAATTTACTTGCTGGTTATAGTTTTGGGACATTTCAGCCATTTGTTTATAGCTGACAGGCATAACATAGATAGGAACATTAGGTGGATTGCCCATGATCTGCGGGATTTTTAGAAAGCTGCTTTGGTTTGAGCTTCCTTCTCCTTTGTAAAATTGAGATGGTTTCCCACGGCCTTTTCCTGCTTGGAAATTTAAGGGCTTCTTCCCTCTATCGGGATTTTGATTACTCATTGAAATTTCTGGACAAATAATCTGCAAGAAAATTGTTAGTTCCTTTAATATGCATTATATCAAAAGTATACTGACAAATAAAATTATACCATCTAACCCGTCTTGCATTTTCTTCTCCTTTTTTGGATTTAATAAAATCACGAACTGACTTATTATCGGTGCGAATCAAAAATTTAACAGGTGCCAAATAAATGTGAAATCTTTTTATTCCATTCTTAATGGCTAATAATTCTTTTTCATAAGTTATATACTTAATTTCATTTGGTTTAAATTTTCCTGAAGCATATCCACAGATTTCTTCTTTTTTAGAATTTTCTGGAATCGCTTTTAATACTGCTCCCCAAAATTCATCACTAGCATCGGTTTCTAGAATTAATTGTTCATTTTCTTTTGGAAAATAAACTTTTGGGGTATCTTTAAACATATCTTTGATTTCCTGAACTAATTTTGAATCTTCTTTAGTCCATTCTATTTTTACGTCTGAATTTCCTCTTTTAGGAATATTCTTGAGTTTTTCTATTAATGGTTTTTCCTTTTTGGATAAATTTTTTACAAAATTTCTTCCATAATTTAGTAGACCTAAAAAGCTCTGTAGTTCTTTGAGAGTTGTAATATTATTTGGAAAATCTTTTATTTTCATAATAATATGATTTTGGAGTTGAATACCTGATTGGTTTAATATTACTCCTAAATATTCAATTTCTTCCTTTTCTACTTCTATTTTCTTAGGACTCAAAATTATTCCATGTTTTAGGAAAATATCTGATACTATTTCAAGATGTTTTTTGTGTTCTTCTCTCGTTTTAGAGAATACTAAAACATCATCTATATATACCAAACAGAATTTATGAAGATGTTTGAACATATTGTCCATCCATCTTTGAAATATTTGTGGTGCGTTACAAATTCCAAATGGCATAACAGTCCATTGATAATGTCCATATGGTGCACTAAAAGCAGTCAATGGTTTTGACTCATCAGTTAGCTTTACTTGCCAAAAGCCTGATTTACAATCAAATTTACTGAACCATTTAGAGTTCATAGTTTGTTTAACTAAAACATCTTTTCTAGGAATAAAATATCCATCAAATTAAAGATTTTGATTTAATCTTTTATAATTGATGACCATTCTAGCTTTTCCTCGTTTCATCTCATTATGGTTCATTACCATAAAGGCGGGGCTAGAATGTGGACTTGTTGTTTCTTCAATTAATCCTTTCTTTAATAATTCTTCAAGTTGAATTTCAAATTCGTCTATATCTTTTTTAGTATAGACCATAGGTTTAACTCTAATTATTTTATTAGAATCAATTAGTTTTAATTCACAGAACCTTGGAGATTTTTTCCAAAGTTTTAATGGATCTTCTGAAAAATTTGGATGTAATTTTTTATAAATCCAATGAGTTTCATCTAGAGATTTAATTATTGGTGTCATTTCACCACGCTTGACTGGCGCAAATCCTTTTTCACAAACATGTTTATGTTGTGGTAAGATAGGAATTCTAACGGACTCTTGTTTAAAAGTTAGAATCACATGATCACGGTTGACAATAAAGGGCATATAATTTTCAATAAAATTATTTCCCAATATTATGTCACCATGCATTTGCGGAAAACAAAGTATTTTTGGTATAAAAAACTTTGTGTTCCCTAACCAAATGGGAATATTTTTTGCTTTAAAAGTAATAAAGGTTTCGTTACCATCAATGCCTCTAGCAGCTATGGGATTTTTCATTTTTACCCATAGATGTTCGGGTAAGGCATTATACCTAGCAGCACTGGTTGTGGCACCAGTGTCTAGTAAAATAGACAAAACATATGGTTTATAGTTTTTGAAATTAAATTTTCCAAGAACATACATGTATCTTTTCTTACCTTGTTGGTAACTAAAGATTATTTGTTCTGGATATTTACTTTCAATTTTAATCTGTTGAAATGTTACAGATTTTTGTTCTTCAAGGTAATTCGTACCTGGAAGTATAGGCATTTGCACATTTTTTATTGCAATGGCCTTGCCTTTTTCATTTTTCTTATTTTCATCGTCTTTTTTAGATGTTGATGTTGACCACATTGATTCTCTGTCTAGTATTTCTATACTATTTCTACGTTTATCAGTGAAATAAAGATTATTTCTTGATGATTGGAATTCTATTGTTTTATAGAATTTTTCTTTAGTGTTATCAGTAAATTCTTTTACTAACCAAGAGCTTGGTATTTCCAAATCTTTCCAATTTATTAATCTTGGTTGAATTTCAGTGTCGAATGCTCGTGGTTCAAATAATTCGATCATATTTTTATCAATTTCTTTTATTGATGTTTTTGTAAAATTTGTTAGTTCATGGATTGCTTTCCATTGAACTGATAAATTATAGCTATTTCTTTTCATATCTATTCCTCTAGTTTGGATACGAATTTTTATCGTGTCACAAATATTTGGATCCTCAATTGATATAAAATAATTTGGTTTAACTTTAAACCAAACTTGTCCAGATACTAGATTTGATTGTATTCCACCTATTAGTGCTTTAACAGGGTCTTCAAATCTTTTATCTAAGACGACTATTAGAATAGGAGTATCTAATCCTATTCTGAATAGTGCTGTTATTTCTATTTGAATAATTCCTATATGTATATATCGAATTTTTGGATGCTTTTGTTTAAGCCTTTTAATTTTATCTTTATCAAATAGAGGGATTTCTATCATTTCATCTTCAGTGGCTTTAGCAGTTGCATTTCCACTAAATTGCTCAAACATTCTTCCTTGCCAGATATTAAATTTTGAAATTTGATAGAGTTCTTCTTTTTTGATAGCTTTAATTTTATCAAATTTTTCAAAATTTATTTCGTCTATAGATGTTTCTTCACCTAAAACATCTCCTAATTTTATGAGATTAAATTCCTTGTTTGGAATGGCTTCAAAAATTTCTTTATTTTCGCTTTTTTCAGACATCATAAAAATCATGTCTGAATTATCTTCACTTTCACTTTCGGATTCTGATTGAACCTCATAGATTATTGAATCTGTGTCGGAGACTTCTTCCCCAACTAAAATTTCTAATTGTTTTTCTTCTAGAAATTTTATCATTTGTTTACCACTTTTCCCTTTTTTAGGACATTGTGGAGCTATATGGCCTTCTTCATTACATATAAAACATTTACATTTAGATTTTCTTTTAAATGTTTGTTTTCTTTTTCGTACATATTTTTTCTGAGGCTTAGGTTTTTTACCTTTCCATTTCACAAATTTATATTTCCTAAATTTACTTCTTTTCTTATAAGGGGTTGATTTTTTACAACCGAATTCCCACTGTTCTTGCATAATTTTAGTACAGCATTTTTCACTAAGTTGACCTTTCACTTGCTTGGCAGCCTTTTGTGTCATGCAATGTTTAGTAATAGTTCTTTCAACAAATTGAATTCTTGCTCCTAGGGTGTCTTTTCCACCATTAGAACTTTTTAAGAATTCTTGATATCCATCGCTACAAATTTCATCCCATGGTGAGGGTAATTTGTAGAAAAATTGACCTAACCAAAACTCTGTTTTTGGAGGGTTAAGTTTATGGTAATATTCCTGATAAAATTTTGCAAAAGGTTTAAATTCACATATATTACATATTCTTGCCTTTGTTAGCATATATTCATTGTGAATTTCTTCTTGTTCTTCAAATTTAATTCCACAAAATTCTCTTCTTAGAATTTGTGCAAAATCATTTAATATCTTATCAAATGAATTAAATTCATTAAGTAAACTAGCTTTTTCATGTTTACCTTCATCAGAGACTTCCCATCTTCTAAGGAAGTTTAAGCAATCTCCTTGGAGCGTTGCACAGATGTAGTCTAAAAATTTTTCTTTAGACCAACTGCTTTTATATGTATTTATGACAATGGACATTGATTGTGCCCATTCTCTTAATGCTTGATCATAATTTTTAAAATCAACATTTTTTAAGTCTAAATAGACTCCTCCTGCAGTAACATTGATTTTGTTTAAATCTGAGCGTATGGTCGTTGAAGGTTTTGGTTCTGATGTAGAAGTAGGACCTTCATCTTTTAAAGGTTTTAAATCTTCAATTTGCATCGGGACCGGATCATCATCATAAGGGTCATCATATATAGGTGATTCAAAATTAATCCTTTGACCTCTAGGAAGTATTTTTTCTTCCTCATCCGTCTCAATCTCTTTTCTTTTTTTAGAGTCTTGAGGGTCATTATTGCCTTTAGTGTCATCATTGTTCTCTTTATCAGAATCAATGATTATTTCTTCATCTACCGAAGTACTACTTGTACCTTCAGAGTTGTTTTCACTTGATGATAAACCAAATTTTTTACCTTCTTGCTCATCTTCTGAGCTTTCTTCTTTTACGCTGTTTGGCATAAAAGAAATTTCTGACTCATTATCTGATTCACTAGAATCTTCTATTTGAAGAGCTAGTTCATAATTATACTCAGTCATAAGTTCTTCATTGGCTGAATATAATTCTTGCATTTGTTTAAGTAGCTTATTACGTTCTTCATAATCATCTTCTTTTATATATCGGGTTTTCCAATATTCTAATATTTCTTTAATTGCTTCAAAATCTTTACGATGTTTATTTGTTTTAAACATCATAATTTCTGTTCCAAAATATAGTCTAGGAATTTCTTCCCTATAATTTTCTTTTATCATAAGTGTAGTGTCTGAATTGTTTTTCAGACTATTTTCTAAATTTTGGATTAGACCTTTTGTCTCATCCTTTAAGTCTATATTTTGTATTTCACTTATCATATTAATTTTATCACTAATTTTTTTTTGGGTTTTTTCAATTTTTACTAATTTACTAAATACTCCTGATAAACTATCAACTACATAGTTTAATGTACGGCTAACGTTGCCTATATTAGCATCTTCATCTTGCACATGTGCTAAATGTTTATAGTCACTAGTTTGATTATTTAATTCACCTATGCACCTTAATTCTTCCATGACTAGGTTTTCCTACAAAGTTGCCGACTCAAATGAGAAGGATTTATGTTCTCCCAACTACCTCTCAACAAAGTCAAGGCCTCGGTACTCCCTATTCAAGGTTGTTTTAAGGTTTACAGATAAACTAAAATATCTTAACTAGTTTTCTAAACGATTAACAAATAAACAAGATAATTTTGCTAATTTAAGGTTCTGCTAACTGCTAACCTAGATGCTCTGATACCAGTAAAAAGCAACACACATAGAGAACAGGAAGCCGCAGGAACTTCAGCTAATAATTTACATTCATATACAACATAAACTACGGATGGATGCTACAAACACACACAACTTAAATCATGCGAAATATATAAACCATTTAAAACATGCTATTATATAATTTTCAACAAAATATTATTATAACTATTATATTAGAAAAAGATTCTAACCAAGGAAGAACTTCATTCCTACCGGCAATTTTCCAAAGCTATTTAATTCTACAACAACCACTAATGATTACACTACATATTTTATTGCATAAGTTATTCCTACTATCAGAACAGAACAGAGCAATACTAGGAAGGCAAATCCCAAATTCTGAAGGGTAAATACAGTCTATTTTCCGTAGATCGGGTCGTATATTGCCATCCCTAATTGTTTGTGGGTAAGTTCTGCTCTAAGTCTCTTTGTGCCATGGATTTCTTGCATGGGATCAGACGGAACTGCATATGCTTTTATGTTGAGAGGTCTGGGAAATTTGGTGACTTCGATGTGCGGATTTTCTCCTTAGAAGATGGAAGTATGGAGTCATGTCTTCCTAATAATTTTGAGTGTAAGGATCCGAATGTTCCTAATTTTTTTTTTTCCTACTTTGTGTGTGATGAGTAAATTTGGGTTTTGATAAGCTTTCCGCATAATGGGTTTTTAAGTTAATATAGGATTTAATTTCTGTTTATGTAATGACAATAAAGCACTTTTTAGTTGTGGAATAAATAATTTAATTCATGTATTGGGATCCTAATACTATGGCGCCTGATGGGAGGCGTTCGGTGATGTAATTTCCTGGCCTTCAATCCTATTATATATATGTTTATTGACTGTACTTTTATTTATATTAGTTGGTACACACGTGCGTTGCACGTGAATATTTTTGTATTATAAAATAAATATTTCATCAATGGCATACGAATTTATGCTAAAGTAGATCATATAAATTATCTTTTAGAGAAGATATTTTTGTGATGGAAAAAAAAAAAAAATCAATGCCAAAACTAATAAATTAATTAAATGTGTCATCAATAACTTAAATAAATATAAAAAATATATGTAAATTTCAGTTGTACACTTTCCTATTAAAAGGATATTTCTCATGGCTCTGTTGGTATATATATATATGTTTATTTTTGTAAGGAAAAAGCTAAATAGTTTAACCTTTTTTTTCGAACTTGTTTGGCAACTAACCTAGTTATGTACTTATTTGAAAGAGAAATAATTTTTTTTAAAAATTATTTCATAAATAAATTGAACAAATAACATCATGTTTAAATTCAAAAAATAAGAAATAAATTAAAATAAATGTCATCCAACTCATTGAAAATATTATTCTATGAGTGGGGAAGTTGGGTTTTTTTTATAAATTTTTTTTATAATATAAACAATTAAATGAAATTATGATAAATATACTTATTTTTAAAATTTTCTCAATGAAAAATGTGCTTACTAAAACATAGGAATCCTCTTGGGTTGTCCTTTGTTGAGATGATGCTCTATTGACCAGATAAGATAGAATTTTTAACATCGTTACATATAGAATTTAGTTTTTTTAATGCTAGTTTTTGATAGTCTAAGAACCTCATTCAGTTTTATTATATTATATTTTAATAAAAGGTTCTATGTAAGAAAACAAACCAACTCCAAAAATAAATAATTAAATAAAAAGAAAGGTATCTCATAAAATATTTGTGAATCACAATTTGTCAAAAACTTACACCAAAAAAATAAAATAAAAAAATACTCAAAAGTAATAATATCTAACATAACTAAAATAGAACCCTACTGCGTTTGCAAGAAATCTTATACGTAGGGCATTCAGTAAAAATAGAAGTAAAAGAACCAAAGTTACAGAAATATATGAAGTACTTGACCCACATGGAAAACAGTATTTTCTATAGCAATTAGAACAAACCCTAAAACCCTATATTTTGAAAAAGAAAAGAAGATTAGGGCTCTATTAAAATAGGTTGAAGCTACTGTTAATGGAGAAAGTAGAATTTAAAATCCCATTGTTAATAAATAGATGATATATGTTATAAAATAGAGTTAATTTACAATTCTGGGTTTTATTTATTTATACGAATTATAGTTTCCTTAAAATTTCTATTTATGTATGTGTTTTATATTTTTATATTTCCTATATATGTAGAAGGGTAATTGTGCATTTAAAATTTAAAATAAGGGTATATTAGTCAATCAAAAGTTTTTCACACATTCAACTTTTTATAGGTAATATATCTCTATATATATATGGGCACACGTGCGTTGCACATGAATATTATTTAAATAAAAAAATTTATAAATTCTATATATATATATATATATATATATATATATATGAAAATCTAATTATTTGTTACTTTTGTATTAATTTAACTTATTAGAATAAACGATCAACACAATAGGTCAAAATTCTTTTAATTGTTATGAGTTATGATAGGAATAAGAAGTTAGCTAGAACACATGCATAGAAGTGGAGGCTATATAGAATTTATGAAGTGAACATAAATTGTGTTATCTTTTTTCCTTTTTTTTTTGCTAGAAAATAAACATTCTTAATTGGTTAAATATGGGAGGCAAATAAATATTTAAAATTTAAAATTTAAAATAAAGATGTAATGGTCAATCAAAAGTGTTTCTAAAGTATAAACTTTTAGGTAGTATAGATATAATATAATTTAATATGTGATACAAGAGCATCTTTGGGGGAGGTAGCAGAAAAAAAAAAAAAAAAATTAACAAATCTGTCTTTTGCTACCTTATGTGAGCTGTGGTAATTTGCTACTTCAATTTGAGATGTGCATTCCAAAGGGAAATAGCAAACATAATTTTTTTATTTTTATTTTCTATATTTTATATTTTTGATGCTTTTAAATATTATTTAATTTATTTTTTTAATAAGTGAAATTGATCCCTCCTAATATAGTTTTTATTACTTTTTCTAAAAAAAAATTCACAATTTTAGTTTTATATGGTATCATCATCTACATTTTTTTTTTGTTCATTTAGAGATTGAAAAGAGTGTGGAGATCGAGATTTTCATTTTATTTTATTTCCTTATTTCTTTGTTTTTTTTCCTTTTTCTTTTCCCCCTCCCTTCCCATCAACAACCAAATTCAAGCAAAATAATAATAATAATTATCATATACATAGATGACCCATTCCAACAATTTCCACGTTACAATCAAAACACATTCAAGGGTTTTCCTAGTCCACCCAAAATTCTCGAAAACAACCACCCCAACCACAAACAAATTCAGCATTATATGAATTCTCACCAAATTTCAAGAAATACATAATAAAAGTATAATACACTCACACAACAGCCCCTTGAGATTTGGTATCATCTCCATGTATAGTCACCATGATGTGGATATTTGGTTTATGATTGCGCTGGGAAGTAGGTGTGTCTCTAACAGGCCATTCTCATTTGCTAAAGAATGAGAGGAAGAGGGAGATACGAAGTCAACGTGCTTTAGGATTATATATATAGTATTAAATAGAGTATTTGATTTAAAGTTTCCTTTGAATTCTTATTTGTGTTTTATATATTAAGGTGTGTGTTTTAGAATATATTAAGGTATGCGTTTTAGAATTATAGTTTCCATATTACTATATTTCCTATATATTTAGAAGGGTGGGTAGTTGTGTATTTAAAAATTAAAATAAGAGTATATAAGTCAATCAAAAGTTTTTCTTACATTCATCTTTTTATAGGTAGTATAGATATAGATATGTATATATGTTTTAAATATCTGTTTATTTACGCTCTGTTTATTCATCTGTTATAACTCATGTATTCCGTGAAGCCACCTGTTGTGCAAATTGGATTTGTTGACTTCTTCAGTGAGTCGTAGGGCCGGGATGGCAATGGGTCACCTTAATCAAGTATCCCAGCCTGACCCGATCCGGCCCTATTGGATGGGTTTGGACTTGTTTTAAATAGGATAGGAGCAAAATTGATATTTTATAAAAAGTCTTGACTCGGGTTATGGGCGGGTTTGGGTTTCGTGTATAGTCTTGCCCATCCTATCCCACCTAATTTCATATACACAGTTATCATTTTTATATATTGTTTTACCAAAGTGGTCTTCCATTAATTCAAAATTACAAAAAAAAATCCATAAGATATTTAGTTAAAAAAGCTTAGACATTGGGATGTAAAACATAAAGTAATGCGACCACGTGGGTTATTTGGCATTTTTGGATTATAATATGAGTGCATTGCTAACCTTTTTATTTATTTATTTATTTTGCTATTGAGATGGGTGCATTCACTATATGTAATAGGTTGCATTCACTTATTGAATAGGTTGTATTGTGGGACACTAGGACAGGGATGGGTTTGCATACCTCATTTGCAAACGGGGATGGGACTTTAACATCTTACCCGTGTAGGGTATGGGTGGGGCACCGGTTCATGATTTTCTTATTGGGTCGGGGCGGGATAGAAGGATCCCGTCCCATACCTGCCCTCTTGCCATCCCTAGTGAGTCCCCCCTATTGGGGTGCCTTCTTTGTTGTTTGCTTTTGTTTCTAGTGCAGCTAGACCTAGGTTTGTTCCCATGTAGTTTTGGGTTTTTTTGCCCAACTTAATGAACATGGGGAAATATTTTTTTTTTTTTTAATATATAAAAGGATTATAAAAAGATCTCTTTTCTTTTTTAAAAAAGAAAAAAAAATTCAGCCAGAGAAAAAAAAAAAAAGGAAAAGAAAATGAGGGGTGGTGTTCTTTGATTTGGTTTTGGTTTTTCGGTTCGTGCAGTAAGGTGTTGGATGAAAGTCCCACGACAAACACACCCCTCGTGTTATTTGAGTTTGTTTGGTAAAAGAAGTGGGAGAAGGTTGTGTTGGGTATTATTAGTTCGTGGAATGGCAGCGGTCAGGTGAACTCCCAACATATCTCATAATTCATCATTGCACACACCATAACCTCTAATACGGGTGCTAATATAATTTATATATATCAACACGTCTTCGCCTGATCAGAACTCTTGTTTAAGTTTGTAACTATCCAAATAGTACCACTTAATGGTGGTCAAAATTGAACCACCAACTTGATCCGTTGAAATATGGATTTGGTTGCTTTAGCCAGGCAGAGGGATAAACTAAGTTCATTTCACAATGAAATTATGAGACAGGACCTGAGGATCAAATTTTGAGTTAACTTTGTTTTTTCTGTGGCCAACCTCTCCAATTCAAGATTCTCATTATTCATCTTCTAGGCATAATCCTTTGAAAGTTGGCTTGACCGGCCACATTGTCCATTAGAAACCTTCGTTTTTAACAACTACATCGTTTAAGTGCATTTTTTAGTCATTTATCATCTTTGTTTTATAAATGTCTAAAAAATTAACTTAAACGATACTCCTCCGCTCCTATTTGACTGTCCCATTTGAAAAAACATGATTTTTTTTTTTATAGCTCTATTAAATGCTTTTAAATCAACGCTTATGTTTTAAAATTTCAATTTTGCCCTCATGTGTACAAAACATTGGAAAGAGATAAAAGATATTTTAAGGGTAGTTTATGAAATCAAACAAAAAAAATCATTGACTTTTTAAATGTGACAACAATTTTGAAACTTCCCAAAATAGAAAGTAAGCCAATTAAATTGGAACACAGAGAGTAAATTTTTAAAAAACTTCTTTCTACAAAATTGTAAAAAAATATAATGTCATTTAGTAGACTACGTTGTCAGTTTTTATAAAAACATTTTATATTTTTTATAAAACGTTGAAATATAAAAATAAGAGATAAAAATTAAAGGAAACCTCGGGTGACAATAGAGCCCCATTACTATATTAGGACATTGTAAAGTTTCACAAGGCTAGCAAAAACAAAGCGAGAGTGCTAGACTATAACAAACATTTGGTCCTCACTCCTGAGGTTAAAGAGCCTTTATGCTTGCCCAGTGGACCGCGCCGTGTGCCCCAATGCTTTTGCAGCAGAGTGGTGATACCCCTTGAAGCAACTCTAGTGGTGATAAATTAGGGAAATTACCAATGCATTTGCCTTATTAGGAGTAATTCCCAAGAAGGATGCTTTGACTATCAACTTGTTTTTGTTTGTATTAGTTTATAGTAAAATCAGTAGTCAGTTTCTTATAAGTCAATAGTCAGAGGAATTACTGCGAAAGAGTGGAATGCATTGGTAATTTCCGAGAAGGCAAATCTATATTTAGCTGGGCACAAGCCTACAATATCAAAAAACTAAAACTTGATTAGACCAACTCCAATAGTGCAAAAGTTGTATAAAACTATAGATGAGGAAGAGGAAAGAGGAAGATCTTTAGTTGTACACGTAGAACAATTTAAACCAAAACCCTCTTGTTATATTTGGGTCAAAGCCAAATCTTGAATCATATATAGAGCTCAAGATTTGACTACAAAATCAAATTTAATTAAAAGAATGAACAATCATTAGAGCAACATCTTTTTGAAATTAAGCTAAAATTTTCCATTGACTCTCCATGAATTTCTAAATTCAAAATTATTCACCATGCATCCATCCACTTTATTGACCATTATGTGTCAATGACTAAACTATAACCAATCCAACTAAAAATAAAATCAACAATAAATATAAAAATAAATATTTACTTACTTAGAAAAGGTGAATGCTTAATCAGTAGTGCTATAGTATCCATCACTTGTATCCATCATTCCATTTCTCATACGACTATGTCAATATATTCACATGATATGTTATGTCAATCAATTTTTAAAAGATAAAAGAGTTGCAATCCACATAATATGTCATATCAATCAATATAATATGCTGACATTAATTACCACATCAGGTGAAAATGAATATGTGAAAATTTAGAAAGAGAATTTTTTTTAAGGGTTGAACAAAAATAAACTCACTTATGAAATGAGAGTTGAAATTTTTTAAAGTTGTTCGGATGAATCCCAATACCTAAGTATCCAAAATAAAAGAAAGGAGTATTCACTAATTTGGATGAGTACACACGTGCACCAGCATATCCTGGCATATTAACCCAAAACCTGCATGCAGAATTTTTTCCATAGCTGTGGATATTGAAAAGTGAGAAACCCTAGATGCAGCACACGGTGGTTTGTGTGTCATTAATGATGAGCGATCAGAAAAGACAAAACAGAGGCGCAGAATCAGACACGAGAATCGTGGAGTCTGGCAGACGCAGATATGTGCTGGCTAAACTCCAAAGAGCGCGCTCGACCTTGTGAGGAAAATCCTGTACTCATGCACAATCAAACAGTGATATGAGACCGCCACTTATCTTCTGCCATGTCATACCTTTATGGCTGTGCGGCGCAAAACCTTGCGGAGGGCTCAACTCATATTCCGCGGGAGCACCGAGCCTTCTGTGCTCTAAGGAGAACCTGAAACTTATTCCACACGATTTTGTGATCATGCGGGTGTGTGAGCCTTTAACGAATTAGTGACGTGGCGAAATATCATTGGCAGGCCAGTGTGCGACCCACCACCTTCCGCCGCCGAGAATTAGCTCGTCCCCTGCAATTCTGCATGCCTTGTCACTCCATGTTCCCCCATAAAAATACTACGTACTGGCCGAGCAAAAGGATTTGTTTCTCAGATACGCCATCCATGTATTGCTTTTTTTACAAGAATGCCACTTAGTTGTGGTGATCCGATCTATGAGAGAACAGGCAAGCGAAGAACTTAATACACGTAAGGTCTTTTTTTATTTATTTATTCCTTCTTCCTAATTTTTTTTTGGTACAATAATTTTCTTTTCTTTTTTTGTTCAAAAAAATAATATATATAAATGAGTTCTAAAATAATATATATAATAATTTTCTATCTAAATGAGTTCAAAAATTTTCTCTTTTTTTTTTGTTACAATAATAAAAAATAAAATAAAATTTTCTATTTGATTTTAAAGTGTAGGAATCGTGCCTTTACCCTTAGAAAAGTTGTGTAATTTATCCTATCCAACTAATATGTATATATGGTTAAGTTTTTATTAGTACGTGTTGATATAAGTTATATCAGCACCATACATTGAGAGTTGTATCATTGCATTAATCCAATGTATCATATCTCACTAATGCATAAGGTATAACTCTCAATGCAAGTGTTGATATAAGTTATATCAACATGTGCTTACCTGATCATCATCCTAGTGGAAAATGAAGTACATTTGACCAGTGCAAATGGTACAACTTTCAAAGCATGGTACTGATATAACTCCTATTAACACGTGCTGATGGGAATATAACTGTATAAAATGATGATCAGGTAAGCACATATTGATATAACTTATATCAACACCCGTATTAGGAATTGTCCCTTGTGCATTAGTGGAAAATGAAATAAATTTTACCAATGCAAATAGTACAACTCTCAAAGTATGGTACTGATATAACTTATATCAACACATACTGATAGGAACATAACCCCTATATATATATATATATCTATTCTTATATTATAATTAAGAGTTATGCTTACCTCATCCATTGGTGAGTTGGCTTCCTTATAATTACTCCCTCCAAAATCCTCTACCCTCACTCACTTTGGCCCCACAAAAATGACATCAGCAATCCTATCCTTTTATCTCTCTCTCTCCCCTCACTCAATCTCTTCTGTCCTTCTCTCCCATCAGCTATCACAAACCCACTTCTCTTATTTTTAAATTTTTTTTTTTTAAAACTTTTTGCTTCCTTCCCAGTTTCCAAGGACACACCCTTTCTCTTCTCCTTCTCTCCCCTCTCCTGTCCGTTCACCCACCAGCAAACTCACCTCTCCTCTATTGTTGTTGTTGTTTTTTTTTTCTTTTTTTTTTTTTCCTTCCATTCCCATACAGCCTCTTCTCCTCTCCCCTCCTTCCCTCTCTTCTGCCTCCTTCCCTCCCATCATACAACAAAACCCAATTCAAATTTCAAACCTCTCCTCTCTCTTTTTTTTTGGTTCTTCGATTTTAACATTGTTAACATTGAATGAAAAAAAAACCTTTTTCCTAACGTGCACCATCTTTATATAAATGTATATTTAATAGAAGTAACAAGCAGTCAAGCATGCATTATATGTGAGTGCGGATGTATTGTTTGTGATTCCCGCGCATCGCGCGGGTTCATACTAGTATATATATATATATAACACATATTGAGGTGCCAAGCATGTTAAAAATACACTAGCTGTGCAAGTAAAGCACATACATACTTATTCTATACCAATCCTAAATATGATTAGGCCGGGGTCAATTATAATAACACTAAGGCATCAAATCCCAGCATAATTCTACAATTAAGTGTGTTTAAGCGAAAGTACTACTAAGATAGATAATTTCTTAGGAAGTTCTCCTGCATTACCTTTAGAAAAGGAAAAAAATGCTAGGTATATAAATAATAATAATAATAGTAGATAAAACAAAAAAAAAAAAAACAATGTAACATGTCTTCTAAAAAACTTTATTTCCCACTCTAATCGAGTGTTTGCCCCGCACTCTAAATTTCAAAACTCTAGTACTTTTGAAAAAAAAAATTAGAAGTATTAGTTGAAGTCATAGTACATTGCTACGTACCCCAATAATCCATGTCCTTGTGCCCTTGCCCTAGCCATAGCCCCTGGGACAACCAAACTTCTGTCACCACCGTAGGTCATGATCTCCCACTGTCGCCCCTCATTGGGTATGGCACACAGCTATTCAGCGTGCACAACTAAAAAAAGTCAGACAAATCACCCCAGTTTTTGAAACCTGAAAGGCATCGAACCACAATAAATGTTGCTGCAAACAATCTGCCACAAACCCAAAAGCATGCAAGAAAAATCCCCATTTTGATGTAAGTTCGTACATGGCTTTTCGTTGGAAATGAAAAGAAAAGCTTTTCGATGCAATGTCCACAGTCACAGACTTGCATTTTTGTCTCTCTAACTAGAGGGGCCAGAGTGATAGTAACAACTGCCAGGTGCCAACACATATATAACAAGTTCTGTCACAATGTGACCAGAAAAAAAATGATAAAACAGGTAAATTGTATTTTGGTTTAAGCATTAATTTTAAGTTCTTAATAAGGAGGGTAAACTACAGAAAACTATCTCCAAATTTGGATTATGTTTTAATTTAGTATCCAAACTTTCAATTGCATTAATTGAATATCCAAGGTTTTCATTTTTTTTCAATTGGGCGCCTACCATTAGTAATGGCTTGCTGGCCAAACGGAAAAGAAGCACATGATGTGCACGTGACACATTTTTACCCCCAATATGACTATTTTGCCCTTCTATACATATGAAATCCCTTTTTTTTTCCCTCTACACAATTTTACCTACAAAATGACACGTTTCTACTGGGACTAGCAACGTTGCCAGTCCGCTTGAGCATTGCCTTGCCTTCTCCGGCAATGTCCACAGGCGATGCACAAAACCACTGTCAACCCAATCGTTGAACCCACTTTAACCAAAGAACCATTCTTTATTTCTTCTGGACAACACCTTACCTCAATACACTATCGTCCTTCATTCTTTTCCCTTCAAAACCCACAACCCTCACCGTCCAAAACAACCCATCATCACCCACAGCGCCATTCATTCTCCTTCTTCTATAAAGACCCCTTCCCAATCATGGGTTTGATGAGGTGGACAACAACACAAATAATATACTTCTTCAACATTTGTCATGAACATGGGTTTGAAAAGTAGGTTCGATCTTAGTGGCCATATGGGTTCAATCTTAGTGATCTAAAAGTGATTGTGATGGGGTTGTCTCTATTAGCGATCAGCAATGCATACAACAGTGAAAAGCTGATTTTCGTAACAAATTAAAACATTCTTGTGAGTGGATTGTTGGGGCTAAACAACCCAACCTCCACTTTTTCCGGCAAGGGAGGTGTTTAGTTACAGTTGGTGTATCATTTACATACACACACACACAAAAACACAAAAAAAAAAAAAAAGAGGGGACAATTCATTGAAATCATAAGTCGGCAGTGTTGGTCCCGTCGCCGAAGTCTTTGCTGACCTATCCCCACGCGGTGCAAGCCGTTCTCTCCTCTTTCTTCCTCAATGTAAGCATATATACGGAGATATATTAGTATTTAATATTTTATTTTAAAATACTTTTTAACATTTTCAAAAAGAGAGGGCAAAACAGTCCTTTCATAAATGCCTTTAACAGTGTTATCAATTTGGAGTCAACACACAAATCATGGGTACTCAATTGACACAATTGAAAGTTTGGGTACTAAATTGAAACCTGACCCAAACTTGAGGATAGTTTTCTGTAATTTACCCTAATAAGAAAGAGATTCTTAATATGTTCTTCTTCCCATTTAGTGAAAGTCCATTTAATATTATACTAATATGGAGTATTTAGAAAGCAACGTGGACAAAGCAACAAAAAATAACAATAACATAATAATAATAATAATAATCTAATGGTAGCTTAACAAAATATAACTCGTACGCAAAATTGATAGTTATCATACAGCTATACAAAACTCTACATCATCTTAGAACTTGATTGGGTGTCTAAATTAATACATATTATTAGTTAATTTCTGTTACATTGAATGGATAAATTCAAGAAAATGATATTTATTATCACAAATAAGAGTGAAAATATTTGCAAAATAATAGTCCTTTGTGAATTTTCTAAACTTGATTCGATAATAGCTAGTAATTATAATGATGGCTCAAACTTTTTTAAAAGAGCCATTCAATGTGATCATTTTGTGATTTAATCGTTTAATTTCCATTTTAATGACCAGACAAGCCCTTATTGTCTCAAGCCCTTGCTGCCTAGGAATTGATTTTGAGAATACTTCTATCATTACATTATGAACTATTTTTAAGGATAAAATAGTAAAATATCAATGAATTTTCGCCTACAATTAAATGAGGAACCAAGGATGTTGTAAGCACATACAAATTGTGTAACTGTAAAGGAGAAAATTTTGAACGAAAAGAAAAGACAAAAAAAAAAAAAAAAAAAGAGAGAGGGTAATTCTGAACCTTGAACGATTAAAATACAGTACCGTGAAGTTGAGTTCATTTTGACACGTTTTCAATTTATCCCCTATAATTATGGTTTGTTCTTTCACTGCTTTGTCTCGCCTTAACCCTTTTTCATTTTATTCTTACTTTGTCCCTTTAATAATTACATGTGAGTAGTTTGTGTGACATTAATACATATGTCTTCCTTATAGAGATGGAAATATATTAATGCATAAGGTATAACTTTCAATGTTAGTAATGATACAACTTATTCCAATACGTTCTTACCTAACCGCTATCCTCTCTCTCTCTCTCTCTCTATATATATATATGTGTGTGTGCGCGCGCGCGTATCTTCATAATTCAAGGGGCAAAAGTCAGATAATTTGGTGTTAAAAGAAAACGTTAAGTAAATGGCTTTTTTTTTTTTTTGTTCCCTAGGTCATATATCCATTGCTAATAAAATATTAAGTAAATGGCTATTTTTCGTTTCTAGGTAAGGTCGCATCACAAATGTCTCCCTATTAATCAACCCATGCAGACTCTAATTAAGGACAAAATCTTTGAGACGAGCTATTATTTGTTATTATTATGCCTCTTTATATTTTATATTTTTATTTTTATTTTTATTAGCCTTGTTATCCTCGTCCCTTTGGATTAGACTAATCCTGCAAGCTCATATATTCATCTCACAAGTGTTGGGTAATTAGGCGGCCACCCTAAATTGGGGTATGTAGCCCCAAAGGGATCATTTCACAAGTGGAGTTTAGAACACAAGACCTACACTTGTTAAGGTTCTTATCTGTACATGCTCGCATTGCTACTGGAAATAACTCCTTGGGATAACCTGTGAGTAGGTTGAATGCCAATAATTACGCACATGTTCCTTAGATGGAAGGAAGTAGTGTCATCACCAGTTATTCTAAAGAGCACTTTTTGGGAAAAAATGGATTTAGAAAACAAAACTATAAGAGGCAAAAGTGAAAATAGGTCAAAGGTACTTGATGAGATAAACATTAACGATTGATGTTTTTAAAGGAGGCTATTGCCACCACATAAAGCACTCTAACCTCCTCCACTTAGTTTACACTTTTTTAGATTTTATAAAAAATATATCAGGTTTTTACAAGAATTAGTCGTGCTATACACTAGAAAATATAATTTTAAGCAATTTTGTAAAAGAATTATTTTTTCAAAATTTATTGTTTAAGAAGACTTTTTAGGCCACTTACAATCTTTTTATTCCACTTTTACAAAATGTTACATGAAAAATGGTAAAAAAATTTCACTTAAATGATCGATTATGGAAAAACTTTCTTGTACAAAGTTATTCGAAATAATGTTTTCTAGTAGACAATATGTACTAGTTTTTGTAAAACATTTTATATTTTCATAAAATTATAAATAAGTGTAAACTAAATAAGGGGCTTAAAATACTTTATGTGGTGGCAATAGGCTCGTCCTTGTTTTTATCGTCATAAGCTAGTTTTAAAAGGAATCGAAGAAAAAGAAGAAAAATAAAATATTAAGTAAATAGTTAATTTTTGTGGCTAGGTCAGATATCCATTGAAAATAAAATATTGAGTAAATGGGTATTTTTCATGGCTAGATCTGATATCCATGGCTAATCTTCCCCTAAGATACTAGTTAACACTGCAAACTCTAAGTATGGACATAATTTTTTATAACAAGCTATAATTTGTCACTATTATGCTTCTTTACAGACATATTTATTTTATATCACCAAATAACTGTAAGTAAAACCCCCAATTTTATAGTGTTTTAGTGTGAAATTCTAATCATAGTTTTCAATTTGTAATGTAAAAAGGGCATGGATATAAATTCATGAATTTGTAATGCAACATCCTTGGGTATAAATCAAACTTTATCTTATTTATATATTGATTTGCCAAATGAGGGTATCTTAAGCCATTAGGTTCAATTAATGCTTCTGTGATGTACAAACCACCTGCAAGCCCAGTGCATCTGATAGTGAGAGAGTTGAGACTCAAACTTTATTCAAATGTAAGAATTTGAATCCACGTATACATAGGTTTTAATAAAGTTTATTAATAATTTCGCCTAAAAAATAGCTCTAAACCAAAACCTTAATGATAGTAATTATTTACAACGTTTTGTGTGTCAATGTTTTTTTTTTTTTTTTTTGGTTTTTTCTAGGGGTAAGTGTATGTATGTCTATGTTATACTAACAAATTACAATATGATAATAGTTATATACTGAATGGCCTTATGACCTAATAACATTTCTCCCTCAGCTAAAAAGAGGATATCTTCATTTGCAGTCTTTGTAAAATTAGTTAAGTATTAATTGATGTTTATCTTACCAAAAAAAATATAAAATAAAATAAATAGATACATATAACATTATTGTCCATATCGTAATAAGTTTCTATTGAATTAGACTCTACCTATGCTCATTTCAAACTTTAAGTCTTTGATAATAATTTTAGCTAAGCTAGCTCACTTTAATTTCGTATTAAATTGAGTTTTAAAAATAAGAGGCAAGTAAATCTAGCCAATGTAGCTTAATTCAAATCCATATCTAGGACGCTGATTTTCTTTTATATCTAAACTTCAAGTGGAAATATATTCCCATACGACTGATAGTACAGTACAACCATAGTCATGATCAATTATTGTGGATGCAAATAGATTCATTAAGCATTTCAATTTTTATCATTGGGCACGATACCAACATTATCACACAGCATGAATTCATCTCGCCGATAATATGATAGTATCATGACATTCTCTTCATTGCTTTAGTCAACAATTTTAGATTCAAATGTATGAAAAAGTATCGGTACTTATTTGTCAATGTTGAGAGTCAGGAATATAGATAAATTCTATTAATGTCACCAAAAAAAATAGAAGATAAATTCTATTGATTATAGATGAAAAAAAAAAAAAAAAACCCAAAATACTCAGCCTACCCAAATTTTTTTAAAAAATTAATAATAAAAAAAAACACAATATGCAAGCAAATAGAAACTTCTCCTATGTCCATTTTCTACGTGCATTATTTTGTCTTTTAAGGGATGAAGATCACCTTCATCCATACAGGGTCCACCTCAAATCCCAATGCACACACCTGTATCATATCTTCACTCTGCCTTCGTTGCATCAGTGCCAGAAGAATATCAGAAAAGGAAGAAATTTCTCTTCCATATATGCCATCCCATCCTCACTAAATAATGAAGAATTTTCTTAACGTGTCTTAATGACATATGTTCAATTATAATTAATAATTTAATTATTATTTAAAAATAATAAAAATATATTATAAATAATGAAAATTATTTGAAAAAAAATAAAATGTGAAGATGCTTAAAAAAATAAAATGTCCGATCCAATCCAAAATAACAAAACAGCCGCTGCTTCCTCTCTATCCAAATTCCAAACCATGCACGGCCCTCGTACGGTTTTGATTCAGTACAACGAGAACTATATAAGGACAGTCCACCTTCAACCTTTCTCACGCCTTCGCATAATACCAACCGTCCGATCCAATCCAAAAAATTACTTTGAATCCCCTCCTCCACACGCTTCTATCCCCTGTAATAACCCACATCAAGCGGTTATGGAACGCGAACAAGACTGGGTACCGTACCATCCAATCAGATACCACTCTCACGCAAACAAGCTACTCCGTATTTCTGTGGCACCACTTGTCCTTCATCAGACGGTTGTCATCTAAACCGTTTCTTCCTCTCACTATATATATATATATATATATATATATATGTATTCCTTCTCTGTTAGCTGTCTCTTCCATTTTCCTTCTTCCAACTTTCACAGCAGAGCTCGGTCTCTCTGTTCTTCCAACTTTCACAAGAAAGCTCACTTTCTCTCTCTACAAAGTAGTTTATATATATACATATATATTTCTAGTCTTTTTCTAGATTCCAGATATATATCATTTTGTTGAATGATGTCTGGTCGAGGCGGTGGCCGGCGATATGACTCACAGCAGTGGCCGGCGGTGTCAGCATCGTCACAAGGGCGTCGGGGCCGAGGACGTGGTGGTCGAACCTCTGGTGGTGGATACTCTGCGACTCCGCCACCGACTCAAACTCCAGATTCTTACGAGGCCGGTTCGTCTTCATCTACTTCAGTCAGCCGCACCATCCGCGACGTGGAGCAGAAGCTCACTCTCCAATCTCCACCGGCGCAGGCTCCTCCGGCGGAAAGCGGAACTCCGGCGATGCAGACGCCACAGTCAATGCAAGTTTCTCCGGTGCCACAGCCGGCGCCGCCTCCGGCGTCGTCAAAAAGTGTGCCGTTCGCGTTGAGGCCGGGGTACGGTACGGTGGGGATGAAGTGCGTGATTAAAGCGAACCATTTCTTGGTGGAACTCGCCGAGAAAGATCTTCACCACTATGACGTGAGGATACTATCTTACACTACTTGCTCCGTTTGGCTGCCGAGAAAACATAGGGAAAGAGGAAAAAGTGAAATCTGAAATCTCAATTTTCTCGCCAACCAAACGGATTTTTATGTTTTTAAGTTTCTTAAATATGTATACATTTTCATTTTTGTCGTTTTATCCCAGTGCGTCTGTTATTGGCATAATCATGCCTTCTGTTTTTCTGTTTACAGATTGTTTCATTCTTCTGTCCTCTTTCAAGTGCGTTTGCGCTCCGTTTGGTTCCCGAGAAACCAGAGGAAAATAGAAGGAAACTTTGGATCTTACAACTGGGAGTTTGACCCCAAACCTCAAACAGTGATAAGATCGCAAGTTTTCTTCTGTAATTCCTTTGTGTGTGGGTTTTTTATTTTTATTTTATTTTATTTTATAATGTTTTCCTGTGATTTTTTCTATCATTACGGCTTTTACGTTTTTCCCGTAACGATAGGGCCTAATCTACTTATTAACACTTGGGTCTGTTGGTTTTCCATTTTTATTTCCTGTTTGCCATTAAGATGGAGGCCAGGCTTCCTTGTTCTTATTACTCCGTATGTGATTTACTTTTCCTTCATTACGTTGTGAAGTTTTTTAAAACATGGGAATACTGTTTTCTCTATTTTACTCTTTCGTGTTGTGTTTTTGGAAAACAGTTGTGCAGATGAAATGTTCTTTGCTTCTGCTTGTTTAATGTTCTGGAAGACTTCAATAATGTCATTCAATATCGTTACGGTTTTCTAACCGGCTAACCGGTTAGAAATTCAAACGTAGTGTGTTTCAGTATATACATCCTTGATTGTTTTGCTTTGAAATTGATTAAAATTTGTAGGAACTATGCATGACTGACTGATGATGATGGTGTAGGTGTCAATCACTCCGGAGGTGGTATCAAGAGGGGTCAACAGGGCAATTATGAAGCAACTTCTTGCTTTGCATGGCAGCACTCACTTTGGTGACCGGAGACCTGCTTATGATGGCAGGAAGGGCGTATTCACGGCAGGGCCTTTGCCCTTCACTTCAAAGGATTTCGTTGTTAAGTTGCCTGAGAGAGAATCTAAACCCAGCTCTTCCTCTGCCAGGTATTTTTCTCGTACATGAGAATTCCCCCCCTCCCCCTCTTTCATTACGCTTATAAATCATCTTTTGCTTTTGCCTTGGTTGAAGTTTTGATGGTGAACACGTTTCTTATTTGCACAACAGAAAACAGAGAGAATTCAAAATAAGTATCAAATTTGCTGCCAAAGCAGATCTTCACCATCTGCAGGAGTTTTTGCGTGGCAGACAGAGGGATAGCCCACATGAGACAATTCAAGTTCTTGATGTGGTTCTTAGGGAAAGTCCATCCAGAAAGTGAGTAGAGAATTTCCCATCCTTATGTGATGTCCTTGAAAGATTAGTTGTCTGAGATTTTTTGAATCGAAGTATTGAGTACTTCATTATCTCAATGTTGCCTCCTTTTTGAAACAGCTGTACAGTTGTTGGAAGATCATTTTTCTCATCTCAGTTGGGAGAGAGAAAGGAGATTGGTAATGGGGTGGAATGCTGGAGGGGATTCTATCAGAGTCTTCGACCCACCCAGATGGGAATGTCCCTTAACATCGGTACTATTTTATTTTATCTTATGCTTAAATATATGAACATCATATTTGGAATTCCTCATTCCAATTGATCCTTTCTGCTTGTAGATGTGTCTGCCACAGCCTTTTATGAACCTATTTCAGTTATTGACTTTGTAACCAAATTTCTCAATCTTGGAGATCCATCAAGAGTGGCTTCAAGGCCTCTGTCTGATAGTGATTGTGTGAAGGTATATATTGTTTGTTCTTCTCATATTTACTTGCAGCAGGTGGCACACCTGATGCATCTAGTAGATTTCTGCTATAGTGTAATATTGGATAAATTTATGATTTGACTTTTTTGAAAGGGTGGGGGAATGTGATTATGGGTTAGAGTAATTTTCTGCAATCTAACTGTAATTTCTATTTTTATTTGATAAGATTTAGTTTCTATTTAGTTTTATTTTACTTTATAGTCGTACATACGACCAATTCTAAATTTTTTTTAACTTCTGATAACAACCCCCCCCCCCCCCCCCCCTCTCAAAAAAAAGAAAAAAAGAAAAAAAAGGGTGAGGTTTAAGTAAGGGTTTTCACTCACACACTTCCTTTTGATAAGTGATATGTATTCATTCTTGACTTTTTATTAACTTTCTCATGCCAAGGTTGATATTATCTTACCATGCCATCATCTCCTTTGTTTTTTTTCCCCATTTCCTTTTGAACTACTTCCAGTTGAAGAAAGTTTTGAAAGGAGTCAAAGTAGAAGCTACTCATGGGGAGGCAAAGCGTTACAGAATTTCTGGCTTATCAGCCCGAGCTACGAATCAGTTGATGTGAGCTCATTGTCGTCTTGTGATTTTTAAGTCTGCCCCTTTCATTCCACGTATTGTAGGATTATACATTGTGCTGGATATGTGGTAGAACTAAAAAAATTCATTATATTGAATTTTCTCGCTTTAATAGCCTCTTGTATTCAACCTATTTAAAGCCCTTCTTTTTACCCTAGGTTTGTTGGTGGTGAAGACAAGCAACAGAAGTCTGTTGTTCAGTACTTCCGTGAGAAATACAATATCACACTTCGTTATGTCTCTTGGCCATCACTTCAATCTGGGAATGATTCAAGACCAATATATTTGCCTATGGAGGTTTTTTATTTTTGGTTTTTAGTTTTTACTTTTTAGTCTGGTCCTTCTGATCCTACGCTTTGTTGATCTTTCATACATTAATCGATTTGCGTATGTTTGTATCTAATTATATTTAGAATTTCTCTCACTGTAGAGGTGCATGATTGTTGAAGGGCAGAGATATGCTAAGAAATTGAATGAAAGACAGGTGACGGCCTTGTTAAGAGAGGCCTGCAAGCGCCCAAGCGAGAGGGAAACTACCATTTGTAAGGTATTAATGCTTTAAAGTCATCTCTTTATATGTGCTTAAGCTTCTTTTCTCTGTGTTTGTAGCTTTTATAGCTCCACCATATTTTCTTCTGATTAACCACTGCACATTAATTGCAGATTGTTGAGCACAACAATTATGAACATGATTCTTTAGTGCATGAATTTGGCATCGGTGTAAAAAAGGATTTGACAGCTATTAATGCCCGAGTCTTGCCACCCCCTGTTGTAAATATCTCTTTTATTTTTTTATTGGTTTATTTTTGTTTAACATATCATTTTATTCATGGTTCTTTACATTCCAATTTTCACTTTGGCTCCTTCAGCTGAAGTATCACATTTCTGGAAGAGATAAAACAATCAGACCATATGTGGGGCAGTGGAACATGATCAATGCGGTGAATATTTTTATAATTTGCTTTTTGTTATTTGAAGAGAGGATGAAATACATTTATTATAAAATACAGAATTGTGAGAGTTAAGTCCCTCTTCATATTTATTGTAACATCTGAATTGCTGCTTCTGATTATATTTGTGTAGAAAATGTTTAATGGTGCTACAGTGAAGTTTTGGATGTGCGTGAATTTCTCTAGTTTGAATGAACAAATGGCTTCTGGTTTTTGTCGGGAACTGACTGGCATGTGCCGCAAAAAAGGATTGGTAAAAGATAAATGTTTGCATTTGAATTATGATCTTTATTCTTTATTCTGAAATATATTAAGGCACTTAAACTTTTTCATGTGTTCACCAGGATTTCAGTCCTACTCCTATATTTCCTACTTGGTCTGCCCATCCCAATCAGATAGAGAAAACACTGTCAGATGTTCACCGCCAGTGTACTGCTGATGGAAGACAACTTCAGCTGCTGATTATTATTCTTCCTGATTTCAGCGGGACTTACGGTAATTGAGTTTAAAGCTTGGGCTTTGGAATGAATGAACACAATTTGTTTTTTGTTTTTTGACCTAAGGAGTTCTTTTTATGCTTCACAGGGAGGATTAAAAGGGTGTGTGAAACTGAGCTTGGAATAGTTTCTCAGTGTTGTCAGCCCAAGCAAGCTAGAAAGTGTAGCCCTCAGTATCTCGAAAATGTTGTTTTGAAGATTAATGTCAAGGTTTGTTCCATTTTCAGATGTTGCTTAATTGTTTTTTGTTAATTCTCTCTTCGCCTTATGTTCTTGTAAATATTGGGTAATAATTTCAATAGACTGGGGGGCGAAACACTGTTTTGGAGGATGCTCTGAGTAAAAACATACCTCTTCTGACTGACCGTCCGACAATAATCTTTGGTGCTGATGTGACCCATCCGCAGCCTGGGGAAGACTCTAGCCCTTCAATTGCAGCGGTATGCAGAGACAATTTTTTGTCTCATTTGTCTAATTTTTTGGAACGAGGTAAATGGATAATTGAATTACTTAATTTTATGAATTATAGGTGGTGGCATCAATGGACTGGCCGGCAGTGACTACATACAGGGGCCTGGTTTCTGCACAGAGACATAGACAAGAAATTATACAGGATCTATACAAAATGGAGCAGGATCCTCAAAGAGGTTTAGTTCATTCTGGGATGGTCAGGTAGGGGAATCAAATATCATTCAGTTTGGTTAGTGTTCTATTAATAACTTCTTATTGTCTGATGGCTCTGATCTCAATGTTTTCAGGGAACTACTTATTTCTTTTAAAAAATCTACGGGCCAAAAGCCTTTGAGGATAATTTTCTATAGGTATTTCGTATATTGGCCTGGGAATGTGTTAAATTCTGATTTTTATTATCTATTTTGCAATTTATTGCTAATTTGGTTTTCCTTCCATATATAGAGATGGGGTTAGTGAGGGTCAGTTTAGTCAAGTTCTGCTTTTCGAGATGGATGCAATTCGAAAGGTAAAGGTTTTGATTAAAGCATAAACGAATAGTAGAGGTTCTGAATTTGGGCTATGCATTTTTTTTTTTTTTTTTTTTTTTTGGGGTGTAACACAGATTCTCATTTTTGACAAATAGCCATTAACCAACACTCAATTGCACCCTTCTTTTCATATAGTCAGCTTTGTTTATTACGTTTTGAAGCGAAAATGATCGTTCTTTTTTTTCTTCTTTTTTGTTGGGGGGGGGGGGGGGGGTGGATTTGCTCCAGCTTTGTTTGAGTAATTAGCAATATATTAGAAGTAATGGACAATCTATTTTATAGTTTCCCTGTTTGCTGAAGTGTTTATTCTCTCTCACAGGCTTGTGCATCTTTAGAAGAGGGGTATCTACCACCAGTTACTTTTGTTGTGGTGCAAAAGAGACATCACACCCGTTTCTTTCCTTCAAATCCTAGAGAAACAGATAAGAGTGGAAACATTTTACCAGGTTTTGGCTTTAGTTTTGCAGTTTTTAATGTCATTTTTATTCTCTAAAGACTCTTTTTTCACTAATTCTCTTTGTGACCAGGAACTGTTGTTGACACTAAGATTTGCCATCCAACGGAGTATGATTTTTACCTCTGCAGCCATGCAGGGATTCAGGTAGCTCTAAGATAGAACTCTCTCTCTCTCTCTCTCCCCAAAATATATATATATATATGTGTGTGTGTGTGTGTGTGTGTAGGTATATATGTACGTACATACGTATGTATGTATCTTATTAAAAAGGAAGGATTCATGATTAAAAATTTGTTTATGTAGGGAACTAGCCGGCCAGCACACTACAATGTGCTGTTTGATGAGAATAGATTCAGCCCCGATGCCATGCAAATGCTGACAAACAGCCTTTGTTACACGTAGTTTCTGCCCCCCATTTCTTTCTCTTTCAATTAATGCATGTTTGGAAGCAAGTTAGAAATGTGATTTTATTGAACACCATATGCTTATGCATAATTTCACTAAAGTGTTACATTAGCTCCTAGATCATTTTTTTCATCATTATAACTTTTAAAAGTTTCTGATTCCTTGCAATGAAACAAATTTCACATTAGAATTACTCTGAAATGAAAGCTAAAGCTTATGCAAGAGAAGATTTTGTTGAATCTGTGTCACCAACTCTGATTCCATGTTTTTCTTCATCTATTTTTTTCTTTTCTGCAATGAAATAAATAAATTTGCCGCTAGAAATTACTTTTAATTGATGTTGTAACTTTTGAGTCATTCTTTCTTGATTATGGCTCTGCATGGTTTTGAGCAAATACAAGTAAACTTTCTATAGCTGGTTTTGTTCCATGTACAATTTTTAGCTTTGGCTCATTTATCCGTGTGACCTATTTATTTCAGGTTTGCAAGGTGCACTCGATCGGTTTCCGTTGGTCCGTGACTTCTCTCTTGACTTTCTTGTATTATGCTTTGATGAACAATCTCTAATTTATAATTCCTTCAGTTTTCTAAATGCAATTGCCCATCAGCTCTTTTACCAGAAATTTGCTTGAATGTGCAGTTCCTCCAGCATATTATGCACACTTGGCTGCATTTAGAGCTCGATATTACATCGAGGGCGATGTATCAGACAGTGGATCTGGCTCGGGACGTGGTGTTAGGAGGGAGCCTGCTGCAGTTCGCCCTCTTCCAGAAATCTGCCCGAATGTGAAAAATGTTATGTTCTATTGTTAAATGGTTTTCGAGTACTTTACTTTTTGTTGGTAGTTATCATACTATTCACCTATATCTCAAACTTTGAACTTTACTTATTACACTATTTAACCATATATCTGAACCTTTATATTCTTAACTTTACTAGTGTGGTCGTGTGTGTTTCCTTGATTTCTAAACCCTAAACACCCCCTCTCCCTTTTTTTTGTTTTTTTTTTTGGAAAAAAAAAAAAAACACCCTTTCTCTCAATAAACTCTAGAACTCATGGCAAACCCAAGCCATGTACATTTTCTTTAAATGTCTTCCGCCATATTTTTGCCTTCTAAAATGGCTTACCACTTGTCTTTGAATTAAACCCAAATTTATATAAATTTTATAACATGCAGTGCAATTTGATTAGATTATACGTGTGCAGTGCATGCTAGGTGCTGCCTTTGCACCCAATGGTTGGGACAAACACTGTGCTTAATCTGCTTTGGTTGGTAGCGGGTGGGTGTTTCCTCCATATCACCCCATACATGGCTTGCAACATCGTTGTGCTATATTGTGACAGTTTTTTCAATTGAAAAGGCCATCAACTGACTTGGGTTACCCGAACCCAAGTCCAAGAATAAGCATAGAATATTATTCATAATTATGGTCGGATTTTGGCCAAAGAATATAAGCATTGTAGTAAGCACTTAACGTGATTTGACCTGTATTATCGTTGCATGCTTAAGCTTATTTTTTATGTATGCATAGAGCATCCTTGTTTCAATGGAGGTGTGCCCAAAATTAGAACACTAACGACGGAATGACCAACTTGTTAGGACTAAACAATAGAAGTGTCCTCTATGCAATCAGTAGGTGTATTTTTTTTATTTTAATTTTTATTTATTTATTTTTTTGATATGATGTTTTGTACCTAACTAATTCTTGTAGACGCATGTAATCTTTTCGTCCCACATGCACCAAGTAATTATAAGAAAGTCCATGGAGTGGTCTTGAGGAAGAGTGGTGAGAATTGAACTAAGACCTTTGACCTCTTTCTTGGCAAGAGGTAAATGGCATAGACATTTCAATATTAATCTACAAAACAGGTTTGGCATAGGTGAAAAAAATGCTACTTCTGACATTTTCACTGTCAATCTGCTAACTCATTCACTTCAACATTGAAATACGACAAGGTTGAGAATAGGTGACAAAAGATGCCAGTTTTGACTATAAGAAATCACTTCAAGGTCTTTGCGTGGAGAGTTTTGGGAAGGAGAGCCATGAGGCAGTCAGAAATCGGAATTTAAACAAAAAAGATCGGCTGGAGGAAAACCACTTTTAAGTTCGATTTGAGTTTTTCCTTTGTCATGTTTCTCTATGCTCCATAATTTATTCAAGCTAAGTGCTCCCCCCACCAAAAAAAAAAGAAAAGCAGAGTGCAGTAATGACACAAAATTGGCAAACAATTTTGAAATTAATCAAAAAGGGAATTCAAAAGAAAGAAAGAAAGAAAGAAAGAAAACGCATCACCAGTGATAACATCTAATACTCAATTCAATCTGTGGTTTGTAGTATGTATCAACTTTGTATGTATCAACTTGGTAAGATGTCAAAATAATAATTTGAAAAGAAAAATTAAGAAACCACCCGACTAGTGATAACATCTGGGACTTGTATATAACTAAAATTTTCACATTTTCTGGTTATATATATTACAGAATCTGCTTACACAGACTGATTGAGCGTTCTACAATGATGTAGAGTTTCTTGTATAAATCAACGAAATTTTCGGCACTCAGAGGCTATTGACCACTTCAGAAGACGATCACAGCAAAACTAACTACACCTCACCTACGGTAGCGGTAGCGTTTGAAGTTGAAATATACGTGCAATATTCCACGTTCAAATGTACACTTGAAGCCCTTCTTATGGGAATATTCCCATTCTTTATTTACAATCCGGAATGCCTGTATTACATGTATGACCAACTGAGTTATTTAATTCTAAATAAAATCGATGAGAAAAATTAAATGCTAGATTGAGAAGGCTTACAATGTCCTCATAAGGCGGCCCAGCATGAAACCTTATAATGCATGTTTCACTGCTGTTCCCATCCTTCTCAATGGTATAAACCGGAGCCTTTGTCTTGTCAACAAGGTCTGGGTAGAAAATGTTAAACTTGTATCCTTGAACAATTTTTGGAGGGGGGTTATCGTGGTCATAGTGAGTTTGATTATATTTGTTCCACTCGTAACCAGTGTGAACACGGTTGAAATACTTTGGCTTCCTTGGTCTGTACTTGTCATGCCACCAATACACCTGCATTCACATTGATATGGTTTATAAAACATAAAAAAGATTCACAAAGGCGTAGATAGTGAATATGGCCAAGATATGACACCTGTGAATCTAGGTTAACTTCAGCACCAGAGCCAAAAACTGCATCACCTTCCTCAATGGCACCCATAGCTTTCATGGCCTTTAGCTCCAAGTTATCTTCTGAAGGAGATGGCTTTGAAGCCATTGCTTCCTGAATCCGTCTCTGTTGTTCTTCTAACACAGCCATACGTTTCCTTTCCTGTCATAATACAAGAGCACTTATATTAGCTGACCAAGAAATATATCTAACTTAGATACTTCGTAGATAAAAAAATACATTATAATACGCAAGTTACCAATATGGCCCTGTCCTCTTCAGGGTCAATCGCTTCTTCATTTTCATTGCCATGCAACAGCTCTGGTGAAAATGATCCAGCTTCTTCTTCTTCTTCTTCTTCTTCTTTTGCCTCGTAAGTCTCTTCATTCAATATGGGTTCGGGAGAGAATGCTTGGGCATCTACACATGGAAGTTATTTCAGCTAACTGTGCTGGGTGCAATGACCTAAAAAGGAAACCCACAAATGATGGTAGTCCATACCTTCTACATCGTGTTCACTATCCTCCTCTATAGGCTTTGAACCATGATCTGTTTCTATGTCAGCTTCATCCTCCAAAGGTTGCTCAAGGCGTTGTAGATGCTTGCGCAACATTTTGGTATGGATTTCCTTTAAACATGCCTGTAATTGCAGCAATTCACTTGTAAAATCCATGCACAAGTTGTGCATGAAATATCAAGACAAATAAGAATATGGAGTGATATGTACCTTTGCCTTGTATATGTGGAGGCGTTTAAGAACAGCCTCCCAATACTCAACCACCTTTGCCGTGCCAGAACGCATCTGTGACTCGATCTGGGACTGCAACGCCTCCAATTCACTGTGAGTCTTCCCTTGCAAAAGATTCTTGACATCTGCTTCAATACTTGAATGAAGACCCCTTTCTTCAGCAAGCAACTCAGCAGGTGGTTCCTCCCCACGGACCCTAGCTCGATCCAGTGCATCCTTCTTCTGAGCTTCTGCTAGTTCCCAATCACAAACCACTAGTAGTGCCTGTTCGATTATCAAAATATGAGTTACAAGTTACAACGTATTCAACTCTAGATGTGAACAAGTACATTAGTTATTTCTTGCTACCATCCTTGCAAATTAACATTTAAAAAATTCAAATTCTCAAGAAATGGCCTTCATGGCAATGTCAAGGAGAAATCTAAGTAGTTGTGTCAACTATGTCTGGCAGATTGTGGAAACATGAGGTCTCCACTCTCCACACACACGCAGAGGAAGAAAAATTTTAGAAGTTTAGAAGGTACACACACAAACACCAAAACAAAACAAACAAACAAAAAACAAAACAAGAAAACAAACAAACAAAAAACAAAACAAGAAACAAAAAAACGAAAACAAATTAGACTGCTTGTTAGCTAAGAAGCATGGATATGAACATGTGACTCAGTTTGGACACAAACGGACACGCCAACACAGCAAACCCTAAAAAATCTAGGATACAACACTGCTGGGGATATGACATTAATTGGATATATATTCTTAAACATATAATTAATTTATATATATATATATATCTATCTCACATAGCATCATAAAAGTCATTCAAAACACATCCCTCTGTATCATTTTTTGGAAACTCTAGTTCAGCTGTTCCCAAAGAATACAGGACAAAAATCCAAGAAGATGAAGAAGAATGAGGTAAAGAGAGAGGTGTCATGTCAGGGAGTGTTGTCTACGATACTGTCACAGCACCTCAATGGAATTGTCTGTGCTTCTTAACTTGTCAGTAAATCAATAGAAAAGGGAAAACGAAAGTGCTAAAAAGCCCCTACAAAGGCATCTTCCATCCAGACAACTCATGGAAATATTTTTCCATCTACAGAATCTTAAAAACAGATTCCTTGTACAGAAAAACCCATCAGTAAGCCTTCCATGTATGCCTTCCAAATAATCAGCAATTTGGACCAAACCATCCTAAGGCCAACTGGCCTCCTAAAAAAACTTAAAATACTGTAAAAAATAAATAAATCCATAAACTCCTTTGGGAACCTGGATGAATTGGGAAACACATACCTACTAATAATCATATTGGTGGAGTTCTATTGATATTTTCAGGCCGTTTGAGTGAGGACCGGTAATAGACAAGAGATTGGGGATTTTTCCATTAGTTTTCTGGATAAAGCACTCTTTTAAGGGTCCAATCCACAAAATACCCCTTTGACCATTGAAGACTGAATGTCGCTCACCACCTCAGCAATCAGAGCCATCTGAACACCATCTGCTGCTGAATAACTGCCTTCAAACACAACTATATATTCATTTCTCTCTGTGAAGGATTTATTTTGAGGGGAAATTTATTCTGTTGCCTCTCTCTCCCTCCCTCAAAGCACAAACTTCATTCCACATTGTTGGGACAGGTCCTTAACTAAATTTGGAGAACACAGGAGGAACGCAACCGTAGTCTAGAGGGACTCGCACTACCCACACTAGCGGTTTGCAAGTTTCACGCAGACTAGAGGGAGAAAGAGACAAATCAGAAAAACAAAAAACCACATAAAGATCACTATTCTATCCCAATCCCTCGTATTTTTCTCCTCCATTCTTGTTCTGAAACAAACCCAAAAAGGGTAAGGAAAAGAACATTACAAATGCAATTTCAACATTTTTTTTTCCCTAATTTTGTGTTCAGCTTCTCACTTTTTACCATCTTTGAGATGACTTGAGAGAAAACCCAGTTGTTTTGTTCTTATCAAGTCAAAGTAGCTTTTTCCTTTCCATCCTACAATTTGCATTTTTGTAAACAACTGATAGGTTTGAATAACCTTCTTTTTGTGGTTGCACACTTGCGCTGCTTCTATGTAACACATAATCACTGGAAAATGACCTGGTGATGGCAGACTTTCATTAAGAAGCATAACTTCTAGTTGGCACATCAACTATGTGAACCCACACCTTCTGATAATCAACAAGATTCCTCAAAGTTTTGACTATGAACTCCAGGCACATGTACACGGAGAGAGAGAGAGAGAGAGAGAGAGAGAGTAATGCACCTCAGTGCATTGAGCATGCCTAAGTACTTCATCACTTGGTTTCTTAAACATGAAAAGGAATGAAATAATCGTATAAGAGAACTAGGCCTTGGTGGAAGGGGAAAGTCATCAAGTCATCTCAGGGAAACTTAAATGATAAAAAATCAGCTTTTTTCACAACTGTAAGAAATTTCCCCCTACTCCATTAAAACGAGCAGGTGAAAGATGGTAAACTTCTTCACTGTCATAAACTTAGCTGTATAGAATAGAGAACTATAGCAGCAGTAAACCCTGCACAAAACAATATGGTACATTTCAAATGTGCAGAATGAGAGGCCCTAAATTTCTTTGCATCCAAGCCAAGGGTTCCCAAATGGTAGCAAAAGATTGGAATAATCTCATAAAAGGATGTAAATTTCAAGCCATTTGTTTAGCTGGCATTGAAAATTCATATGGCAAATGCAACTAAAATTGTTACGGAGGTGATATTTGTAAGTCAGCAACCTATTCCTCCATCATGCTTAAGTCTTTAGTGATTATTTCTACCAGGAAATAGAATAAAAGATCTACACAACTACTTGGAGAAGGAAATAGAAAAATCAGTTGGCTAACTGGATGCCACTACTAAATTTGATGGTGTCAAATTCATAATTTCATGCTAATAAAAGAAAATCATCACATCATTTTTTTTATTAAAAAAAAAATCGGCACTTCCTCCAGCATTGAACCATTAAGAGTACTAAGCATTTCATAGACAACTCCACCGTTTCCCGGCCCTCAACTCCTGTGATGCCATCATAATTTTTTTCCCCTTATTCTTCAACGATAGCAGATAACAAATAACCACATACAAATGCAAAATCCACAGATCTACAACTTAAGATATAAGAAACTTATTTGAGCTTGAACTCTTGGCTCAACTGAAGCACTTAATGAATAAAAACGATAAAAATAATCATGCAATATTTGAATATATGGTAAGTGAACTATGGGGATTGAATTTAAATACTTTGTCAAGGACAATAAAGCAATTTTTAACAGAACATATATGAACCAGGGAAATGGGTAATACCTCCCAATATTCTATGTGTGTTGGTGTTGCCCTGTCTAAATCCAGATGCATTTTAATGTCATCACGAAGCTCTTCCATTTCTTTTACTGTCAAACCCTGTATTATACAAATATCGATATGAATAATCAAAGAAGACAAATAGAAATTTGAGATCAAGTTTAATAGACAAGTGTAATGAACTTGTAAATATTTCACTTGTTATGAAAAGTGAAAACCAAAGCCTAGTTTGGTATTTTGACTAAAAGAATAGTTGAGGACACTAGGACAGAGCACATTTTGACCGTACAAGCTTTCTTTGTAGAGTGAATAGAAATTGTGGTTGCCAGGACTTCTCGCATGCATAATTAGAGATAAGCCATATAAAGTTCGCAATTGCACAACACTCCAAGATATTCAAAACAAAATGACCACCAACCTTATAAAATATGCAACAAAGTAGTTCTATTAGTCACAAATCTCCAAAAATCCCGTTTAATACGAATCCTTGGAAAACGGAAATCAAGAAAACTCCTTTAAAGAACCAACTTGAGAGCAAAGTTAAATAATTAAATTCAACCTCAAAACACCAAATGAAAGTGTTTCCAACTGCAATAAAATATCACAACATTTGCTTATGGTTATCATGTTTCAAAATTAGCCAACCTACCATAAATAACTGCCAGTTCCAAAGAGACCAACTCTTAACTCGAAGTCAATAATTGATACTTTGGTTTCAATCTCTCTCAGACTCCTACAATCCATGAACGCTTTCACTTTCATAGTGTCTGAAGTTCACACATATCTTAAATGCTATTAAATACAAGTTTTAGCATAGTTGTTGATTAAAAGCTTGGCTCCAAATATTAGGTTAATGGGACATAAGTACATGACAGTCTGGACTTGACATTTTTTTCCTCACTTAAATAAAAAATAAAAAATAAAAAATATATTTTTTCATAAAAAAAATATAATCATATTTAAATGTTGGAAGGATCAAAATAAAAGAATCTTTGATGAGTTGAGCTTCCTCTTGTGAAATTAAAACATAGATTAACTAGTAAACTTATTGTGTCGAAGGGGTGGATAGTTTTGGAGATCAGACGTCTTTTCATAGTTTCTTGGACTCCCTATTACTGAAATCCTTTATGGTTTCTTCTTTTATATACTTCAATGTACAGGGGTCTTGGCACTTTTTCAATCTACATATACCACTTTACATTATTTTATAAAAAATAATATATATATATATAATATATTCAGGCCTCCTACATGGACCCTTATTGTCATGCCAACTAAGATACCTGGAAGGTTTGGTGTGACCACACACATAGCAAAACAGAACACTCAAATGGAAAAGAAGTCCTTGTTATCATCTAAGGGGTCGTTTGGGAAAGCCTAAAACCAGCTCTAAGGGATATACTTTTGGTCATAATTACCCGGGCCCCTTCTTTGGAATTGTCAACCTAATTGAAAATCCGTATGCTTCATTCTCACGTTTTAGCCGAAAACAGGGCTGTGTAACTTAAGTGATAGTTTTCACAAACAAAATATTTGAAAGCTTAAAACTCCTAGCCTGAAGGGCAGCATGGCTTCTTCACCTCCAGCTCCATGTTCCTCCTCCTTTCCCAGTATCCCTCTCTCTGTCTCTAAGCATGCAATCTCTCCTAGTTTCTCAAATCTCCATTTTTAGTCCTTTTCCCCTTTGACAATGGATTCTTGTTAGAGCATCTTAGAGGATGCTAAGATGGCAAGATTCTTCTTCCAGTCGATGATATTTTTCTTCTATCAGAGAAGGCTGATTCCTTCATTAAAATTTAATTTTCTTTACAGTCACCATTGTTTCAACTCCAGATGAGCAAAATTGTCCACTTCTAGAAACAGATATGCACCTCCCACTTAGCTGAAATTGCCAAACTTGATTCTTAAAATGCACAAATCAACTCTGCTTTTGAACAAAGGTTGTAGGAGCTCATTAATTTTAGGCTGAGCAAAATAAATTGCATATAAAATCTCAATCATTTATTTATTTTGGAATCTTGATTTAGTTTCTTTTTTTTTCCTTTCCTTTTTCATTTTATTCTTGTGAATGCATTTTTTTTACTTGGGATTTTACATTGGTAAAGATGGTTTAAATTGAGTGGTTGGCTATTGAAGGTTTGGGGCATTTGATTGTATTGTTTATCAACAAATAACGCGCGCGCGCGCGAGAGAGAGAGAGAGAGAGAGAGAGAGAGAGAGAGAGAGAGAGAGAGAGAGAGAAGAATTTAAAATAAGTGAGCCCATTTTGAGCCAACTAACATCAAATTAAGAACCAAATACATTTCACTTTTAGACAAACTACTTAAAAAATGGAACCAATACATACTAAAACTCGCAATTGAACTAGCCAAATGGATTAGGTTTTGAATTGGACTAGCCCAAGGCCCTAGTCCTCTAACTGATAACCGGAAAAAATCAATTTTATATACATCTATATTACCTATTCATTATAGGCTTATAGCACAAGCTCATCACCGCTAGCAAAACAGGTGACATCGTATTTTATCACAAGATAATCAGTACAAAATGAAGAGGAAACAACAACAGAAGATATGATCAGATTGAAAGATCATGTGCGGGGGATATCCCATACGATCATGACCATCCGGGATATCCTGCACTTGAACAGCCCTCTATATATATATATATATATATATATATATATATCATCAAGCAAAGTATAATTTTTATTTGAAGTATGGCATCAGTCAGATGATGTATTTACAAACTTCAGGGTGATAAAAAACGAGAAATAGGGCTAAAAACGACATTGATAGATTTACGAAGAACAAATTTTATATTTCATGCTCTAGTGGAAAACATAGCTTCTGCCTATCTGAGAGCTGCTTCATTGATCCTAGAGAGTTAATATAAGAAAATATTGTTACAGTTAAAATCATTCTGGAAACTCAAAACCTATTCTGCATGCCAACTAGTTTATATTTTTCCTCCTTCATCTTCATGTAGAGAACACTTGCATCAGTCATTTCACACCAATCAGATTGAAGATTCGATCAGGTCCTAAAGATGACTCCTTCATTCAGAATTAAAGCTATATATCTTACGGGACTTCTCAGATAGAGATTTCTGTTTCTTGTACTACCTAGAAGGCTTGATGCAGGACAACCTCAAAACATGTAAAGAAGAGAAAGAAGCAAGAAGAAAGAAGCTAGAAAAGAAGCAAAGAAGAAGCAAAACCCTAGAACGTGGGAAAACCTAATTTTTTTAATTCATAATAAGATGAATATTAAAGAGAATATTGGAGCCTATATATAGATCCCAATTACATCTAATAAGGAAAAACTTAACCTAAGAATTTAAAAGGCAAAAACTTAATTATTCTTAAAAATAAATTTGCCTAAAATATGCTAGAGCCTAGGTCTTCAAGTTAATAGGCCATATTGGACCACCCTGTTGACCCATGTGTCTGCCGTCCCCATCAACTCTCCCGAGGTGAGAGAAAAACTCAACCTCGAGTTTGGATTGGAGTAGAGATATTGAACGCGACCTTCCCAACGAAACAAATATTTAGAATAAAGCAGTCACTTCAAAACTTGGTGAAAAATAGTAGAGCTTCAAAGTATGAAACTTGACAGATACTTCTCAATTTATCAAAGAACGTGGTCAAGTGAGAATCACAGTGTAGCTCGAAACTGTCGACACCAAGAAAATCTATAATCTGGATCTTGAGTAAATTGTACGGACAAACACCACATTCTGACAAGTTAGCTTTCTTAGGATGAGATTCTTGCACAACAATTTCTTCAACACCCAAATTATCAGCAATGGGTGTAAGATCCATGCCCAAGTCTTTTGTTACCTCCTCAAATTCTTCAGAGACTGGAACAATTTCTTGTGCCATAGATTCATTTAATTCCTCCCGAGTCTCTAAAGAAATAGCATTTGCAGCACATGAATAGTCAACTACAAGTAAAGGCTCAACACACAAATTGTCAACTTCAGTGACAACTTCAATACTCAAGTTCAAGCCTCCTACAGCTGGCACAAGTTCATGGAATGAATCACCCTCTTGTTCCATAGGTTTAGGCTCTACTGCCTGTCTTGGCCAACATTACGTCCTCATAAAGAATTAAGAGCATAGCTGTATTTAGGAGAACATAGAATGGGAAATGAACCAAACTGCTGTTCCTACTACTGATACAATAAGCCCAAAGTGAAAAATTCAGGATTCAAGAATTCTCCAGGGTTGGTTGATAATAATTTGAACTTCTGAAACTAATCTGGAACTATAGGGAATAATATAGAGAAAATTCAAGAATCGATTTGAGAGTGCGAAAAGAAATGCAAATTAAAAATAAAAAGCATATATTATTTCCAGAAATTTACCAATAAGAATTCCTTGAAGAATTTGGAAATGTTAGTGCTCAACTTTCAAATACATTGTGGGGGATGTAATCATGCAGTATCATGCTTGACAAGTTACAAAGCCAACGAAAAAGAAAAAGAAAAGGAAAATACAAATAAAAATAAAACATGAAATAAGATAGCAAGTTAAATTGCAAAACATATTTACCTTGAAGACCATGTATGGTTCATTTATTTCTATATCAAAGTCATCTGAGCCGTTGAGGTGCTTCGACAGAATATCAATAGGCTTTATACGCCCTTCACGCAATCTAATCTCTGACCTGACTTTGCTTTGATCAAAATGAAACTGTAGATTCAACATGTTACTGACTAATCGACTAATTGTATTGCAAATGGATGAGAAGTGACAGAATTATCCCAGCCACAAGAGAATTATAACAAGAATAGAATGTGTTATATTTGAAAAGAAAAAGTACAAGCAGTCAAATATTGACAGCAATTCAAATCTGTACCTCTTCTTCTTTTTTCTCCCAGTCTTGAAACTCTGCTCGGGCACGTTCTCTAGCCAACAATGCCTGCAGAAAGGAGCGAAGTTACTAAGTTATCCTAAACTATGCTACATCTTAGAAATGAAGAAATAATATCTGAAAGCCAACTCAACAGAGGAAAATGAAGAAATAATAATAATTTGACTTTCCTGATGTTAATTCACAATAGGAAAATGCTAACGTGCTCAAAATTGTTGGCCAAATTTTCTTACCCAAATGATGTGACAACCACCACATCAGCTCACTATGAATAATATATTTTTAATGAAAATTTTAATTGGTTGCTGCCACATCACTTGGGCAGGAGAATTTGGGCAATATAGCATTACCCTTCACAATATGAATCATCATAAGACTAAACTCACCATTTCTTCCTCATGCTGTGCTTTTTCAATTGCCCTTTCCTCCCTCCTTTTTTTCACTTTTTCGATCTCTGCCTGCATTGTCAATTTGAATAAAGTACACTACAATTTACAATCTGAAATTATAGAAGAACGAGCATTAGTGACAATAAAATATTGACATCACCATATAATTTGCGGGAGATCATGAGATAAATCCAAGATTCAAGAAACATAATAAGAAATCAAGTAAACAAAATATATGCGATCCAAACATATTTAATTCAAATCATTCCTTTCAATTCCTCACTCCATTCTACACATATCCAAAGAGCATTAAACAATATATGTCTTTTACAAGCAATTATCATGGCTGCAACCAAACAACTTGGGCGAACAAAAAGAAGGAAAAAAAGGGATAAAATACAACATATTCTGTTCTAAAACACTTGACTCACATCCAATGGGATGATGCAGGTTGGTCTAGTCTCCTATAATGAAAGTGTTTCTTTCAACTAGCCCTATGAAATATTTTTTGATATTCAACTTGCTATATGACCATTTTTTTTTTTTTAATAAGAAAATAAGTGACAGTGAGATTAGCAACTAGTTTCTTAAAAGACACCCTGCTATGAGAAAAAAAAAAGATTTCCTTGTGTGAAGTCAAAGGAACGGATAAGGATTTTTTTATTAAACTAAAATCTTAGTCAAGACTCATTCACATTTTATTTTTTATTTTACGAAGTAAAAATTTTACTAAGAAAAGAAAGGCAAACGCCCAAGTACATGCAATGTATACAAAAAATGCTGCCATAGCCAAGGCTACAAAAGGGCCCCCAAAACCGAGGCTACGTCACAATTTCAAACTATACAAAATTTATCAAAAGGGCAACTTAACTCCAATTTTCCAGAGTTTCCCCAAGCAAAAAGAAAACTTACAAATCTCTCCTTCAACTGCTCCAAAGAAACCTCTACTCCTTCAAACATCCTATTTCTTTCCACCCAAATAGCCCATAACAGAGGGTGATGAGTGATCTTCCAAAAAAATAGAGAGCACTTCTAAGCGCTTTTAATCTGCCAGGCCTCAATGACACTAAAAACCAATTGATACATCACCCAAACTACCCCAAAGATCTCAAAAACAAAAAAAAAAAAAGAATTGACTCTTGGTGAAGATTCATTCATATGAACACCTAAATGTTGTGTATGATAGCTATCCATGCTCTAGGAGATAGATAAGCTCCAACTTGAGTGGGATGGTCATCTCCATACTCCATAGTCCCACATAAACTTTTGAGAATTTTTTCACGATTCTTCCTTTGTATTTTCATACCTCTATTAATGACAAATTAAATTTCTCCCACCAACTCTAACAATTTCAAATGCCGCTTGTGGGGGGGGGGGGGGGGGGGGGGGGGGGGGGGGGAGAGCCTCCAAGCATATGTAGGTGAGCATTTTTTGTTATTCCTATGGTGCTTCAACAATTCATTTTGTTAAAAATAGGTGTGCCATATGCAAGGACTTAAATATCGATATCGATGGATATATTGAGAGTCCAAAAACACGGATAAATCGGATATATCAATGGATATATCGAAAATATCGATATCGATTTAGAGATATGGCAGATATTATAAGTTAAACATGGATATTTTCATTCAAACTCTACGAAACAATGATTTAGAATCTAATAATCAAGTTATAATCAAAAGATTGTAATTTAACTATGTATAGTATAAGTATGTGTTGTGTAGGTTATAAAAAATATGCCGTGCTCAGCAAATAAAAATTTTTCACACAAATTTAACATTTAAATGTCACATAAATACATATCATTTACATAATAATAAATCAAAAATGTCATGAATTTTACCCAAACAAAAACTAAAAACTTTCTGCCTATTGGCTAGTATCACATGGAGTTCTTGGCTGGATAGCTCAAAACTAACATCTTTTTCTATGTATTATATAAAGATTGTGGCAATGTTGATATAAGTTATATCAACATTGGCATTGGGAGATGTAAGATGTGTTAGTGGGTTACAAGGTGTATATATGTATATATATATATATATATATAGATTACTTATAATTAGTGTTTTGTAAGTATATTATAAAATATTTGAATTAATAACAAAGGTTATAAATTGGAGTGATATTTTATATCGTAATTTAAATAATTTATATAAGTAGACAAAAATAAATATAGGATTCTTTTAAAAATGTACAAGGTTAAATATAAAAATATAAAGGTAAAAAACATTATATGGTTATTTTTGCAAAGAATTGTTAAAAGTGAGTCTTTTGATAATAAAAAAGAGGTTATTATCTTCTTTTAAAAAATGTTATAATAATATAAAGTGAAAGTGAAAGTGAAAGGATTTGCTTTACCAAAAAAAAAAAAAAAAAAGTGAAAGCATTTGAGCTTCACGACTCAAGAGCAAGGTTCAAAGTCTCGGTCTCGGTCCTCGTCTCGTTTCGGTCTCGTTCATCTCGGTCTCGCTCAACACATCGCGTCTCGAGCGAGATGAAACTTTACGCAAGAAAAAAAATTCAAAAAAATCATAGAAAATTCCTAAAAAATATGATGATTACATTGGAACCATCAAATAAGCAAAACAATGAACTCAATGCACATAATATGGTATAAAAACATAAAAATAGGCGCTAACGCACTAATATATAATGAAATAACACTATATTTATGTTTTAGATTAGAATATATACCCAGAGAGCATAAATAAATATCATATATCAATAATGGGTAAATAACATTACATATGATAAAGAAATTGATAAATAATTTTCTGGTAAGTAACATACCGATTTAAAAGTTACTCCCATATCAGTATTTTTGAAATTAAGAAAAAAATATCATTTATTAAAAAGATTTACCATTTATTAAAAAATCAGTATTTTCGTGATTTTTTTTTTTTTAAATCTGTATTTTATGAAAAAGAGTTAACATTTACAAAAAAAATTCAAATTTATAAGTACCAAATAATTTATGCTTAATTATGAGTTCATGATGATTAAAAAATGTGTAACAATTTTCTAAATCTAAAAATTAAGATTTTCGTAATTTTTTATCATTTATTAAAAAGATTTACCATTTATTAAAAAAAATTCACACTTATAAATGTATGATACATGATGTGGGAAAAAAAGCTAAGTCTATAGGTATTCAATAGCATTTAAAAAAAACAAAAGAAAAAACTGAAAAAAAGAAACCAAAAAAAATTCCGGAACCCACTTTAAAAATGTCTTACTCTCCGCACTCCTCAGCACTTAGAAAAAAACAGAACAAAAACAAATAAAATAAAATAAAATAAAAAAGGAAAAATAACCGTATAAGTTATAAGTCGGTGGGTCTCGACTCTCGAACCCAAAGCCCTAAAGGCACTGCGATTGTGAGGGCGAGAGAGGAGAGAAAGAGTGACGCGATGGATAACCAAAGCTCCACCGCCGACCGCTGATTGTCGACTTGCCTGATCTGTTGCTTCTCCCGGCAACTGCAGCGGTTGCCGCTACCGCCGTCCTCAGCTACCGTTGCAACTATCGCCGACCACAGGCACTGCTACCGCTGCTGCTCTCGCTGTCGGCCACCGAAGACACCCATAGCAACACCACAGGGTCTGGATTCCACCAACAGAGACGACAACACCCACTAGCTATAGGTGCATAATTTTCTCCATTTCAAACAGCTTTCTACAAGATCACATGGGATGCTTTCGTACGAATTGGACGAAATCTCGTTCGATTCGTCCCGAGATTTCGATTTCTCGCCTGTCTCATTTCGTCTCGTCCGAGATCTCGACATTCTCGATCGAGAAGTGCTCATCCAACGTATATGCTTGTAACGGCCCTAGTTCTTGTATCGGAGGGCGGCGAGATCGAATTGTCTCGGCGAGATCTTGGCCGAGACAACCGAAACTTTGAACCCTGCTCAAGAGGGCTTGAGAGTCGGACCAACAAAAGAGTCAAAAGGGTTTTTTTCGTATTGCCATGGAGGCTCGATGATAAGGATGATGGTGAAGACGACGATGGTGATAACGACGATAGTAAAGATGACAGCAACACGTACCAGGTTTGAAAGTGTCTTCATCTTCTTCTATTTCTTTGATGGTGGAAAGGATGCCAGTGAGGGACTAACAGCATGAACCTCGTCTTCTTCTTATAAATTTTGATGGCGGCAAGGATGCTAATAGGTTTATGGATCGACAAAATAGCGCTTGTATCGTTCGATAAATTGCTAAAAATTAGAGTGATTCTCGAACTTTTGTGATATTATCGAAATGTCTCGATATATCTCCAATACTTTGATATGTCGCTCGATAAATTACCAAAATAAAATCGCAAGCATGTATCGTATCAAGCACCATTGATACGCCCATATATCGGAAGTATATCACTGGTATTGACGATATTGCAGACTATGGCCATATGATTGATGATTTAGGTCATGAAGCGAATTTGATAGTGCATAATGAAAAAAGAATATAATGCATGAGTTTAGTGAATACATACAGAGAAGTAATCTTTGCCAAGAATTACATACCATCCTTTCTCTCTGCCTCTTTTTCTCAGCTTTTGCTGAAAACATGTCAAGAGGCACACCTTGAGCAATATCACGTTCAATCTTCTTCCGCCACACAAATCTGCAACTCACACATGAATTGAATTACATTCAACACTCACAATGAAACAATTGCCTTTTAGTTGTTAAACCTACCACCTAGTAACTAAGTAGATTTAGCTTATAGGGCATATGAATAGGATTTGATGTAAGACAAAAGTTAAGACCGATCGGAAGCCAAAATAGCTTTCTGAATATAACCGTACCTATGGTCAGGCAAACCGTACCTACGGTTGGGAGCAATTTTTGCATAATAGCATTCTACCTTCAATCGTACTTATAGTCAGGCCAACTGTACCTACGATCGTTAATAGATTTGGTATTACGAATTTCCTTGCCAGCCACGCTTTTTCCTTATTTAATTTGGATTCCTGTAGGTTCGTTTAGGGTCCCTATTTTGCCAGCTTACTGCTTAAGTTTAGGACTTTTGATTTATGTCTTTAGTTGAAATTTTCCTATTTTTGGAATTTTTAGTATTTTCCTTAATTCGTTATTTATTTACTTAAGTTAATTGTTCTACTAGAACTAGGGTTTGTAGCTTATATATAAGCGGCCTACTTTCATTGTAAGGATGTTTTGTTTTTAATAAGAATTTCTTTATGATATTTTATTCTCTTTACTCGTGGATTTGGGTTGTTTTCTCTTTGCTTGTGGATTCGAGTAATTTTAAGAAGAAAGCGATGACCTTTTTCTTTCATAAGCTTTCCGCTACGTCAGTTGGTATCAAAACAGGCTTCATCCTGGTCAAACGGCGAATGCACACTACGGTGGCAACTTCTTCGACGGCGACGAATGTGGAGAAGAGGCTCTTACCAAGGCAAAATTTCAAGGGTTCAACACGTTACCCCGCAAGCATCGCATAATGAACATGCAGGACCCGCTAAGTTACCGATGAAGACTAATAGGCTACATGAAGACAATAGGGTTTGCGCCAACGATGGGTCTCGCGGCCGTCCTATTGGTGGACATGTTCCTAATCATCGAAAATTTATGGAATTTAGAGATATTCCTAATTTCAATGGATTTTTTAACGAAAACTATTATTGGTTATTTGATTTAGAGATATTTTTTGACTTTGTGAAGATCTCGGATGAAGAAAAGGTAAAAGCTACAACATTCAAGCTTAGACTTTGTGTTGCAAAATGGTGGGATCAATTGCAACTTTCGAGAACTCTACAAGGTAAATTTCATATTCACTCATGGCCTAGAATGAGAAGAATTATCATATCTAAATTTTCTCTTTATGATTATAAAGAATTTGAATTTGATATGGATCAAGATTATGGGCGTAGTAATTCTTGTGTGAAAGATTATACCATGGAGTTTTACAATCAACCGCCAAAACAAGAAGTTCATAAAATTTTTGAAGACCCAAAGCCAAAAGTTGATTTGGTTATTGAAGAAAATGTTTTTCTAGAAGTTCATGAAGAGCAAATTTCTTTAGCAGTTGAGCCAATTACTATGGACTAACCTTCTCAAGTGGAGGGGGAATCTTTACTACCCGTGAGTAAGTCTGAAACTGAGTTCGTGACGATTGTCGAGAAGGTGGTTGAGAATAGTGTGGTGGAAGAGCTAGAGCCAAAGGAAGTTGTTATTACTATGCAACAATCATTGGAAAAATTTAATGAGCTTACCAAATTCTGGAATGCAGATATTGATTTGTCATTGAGTGATAGGGTACAACACATTGATTTTATTGGGACTGAAGAATTTAATTTTATTCTTAATCCTTATTTGGTTGACCTTGTCAATAAATTGAAGTCTGCCGTGAAGATTCTTCGAGTGGGAAAATTCATGAAAAATAATTTTGGGAAGAAATTGAAGCAATTGAAGTACTCGAAGTATCTGTTTATTTGGGAAGGTAAACATCAAGCTCATGCAATGAACTCGAGGATGAGTTGTTTTCAAGTGGAGTGGACTGATGTAGGACAAAAGTTAAGACTGATTGGAAGCCAAAATAGCTTTCTGCATATAACCGTACCTACGGTCAGGCAAACCGTACTTACGGTTGGGAGCAATTTTTGCATAATAGCATTCTGCCTTCAACCGTACCTACAGTCAAGCCAACCGTACCTACCGTCATCAGCATTTTTTTTTTTTTTTTTTGATTAGCAACAACAAAAGATTATATTAATTATAGAAAAGAAGAAGTACAAAAGGAGGACAAGACGTCCACCTAAAGTAAACAAACAACAAAAACAAAAGAGAAACAAAAATTAACTCAAAACAGCCCTCCAATAAGATTTTAACAAAAACAAAGGAATATCTCCCATATCCTTAGAAGAATGAGCCCAAAAAGAAGCAAGAAAATGAGCCCTATCCCACAAATAACTCAAAGAGAATTCCTTATCCTCAAAAATTCTCCCATTCCTTTCAAGCCAAATAACCCAAAACAAAGCCAAAAAAGCACACCTCCAAAGAGTGACAGCCTTCTTACTCTTACCAAAACCCCAAAAATCAATGTCAAACATTTTACTAACACAATCCGGCACCACCCACAACTCCTCACCCCAACCAAACAACTTACTCCACATCCAACTCGCAACGGAGCAATGCAAAATCAAATGATCAATATTCTCCTCTGCTGTCCTGCACATAACACACCACTGAAGCTGCACAAATAAAGAAGGCCTCCTTCTTTGAAACAAGTCATTAGTATTGATTCTCTTGTGAACAACAGTCCAAGCAAACACCTTAACTTTAAGAAGCACACAAGACTTCCATAACATCACATAAGGAAAAGAATATGAAGAACTAGAACACTCAATTAACTTATCAAAATAAGATTTACAAGAAAAATTTCCAGAATTATCAATAGACCAAACCCTCCTATCAGGGACAGCCGGATTCAAAACTACCCCTTCCAAAACAACAACAGAGATGATAACTCAACACTCTCCCTATCATTAAGGTTTCGCATGAAATTGAAATTCCACCCAAGAGAATGGGCATCAAAAGACATCATGGTAGAAATGGAAACATTGTGAGACAAAGAAAGACGATACAAACGAGGAAACAAATGACAAAAAGGAGAAACCCCCTTCCAACAATCCTCCCAAAACCGCACTCTTTCCCCATTACCAACACACAAGGACGTTAGATCCAAAAAAATTTCCAAGCCCTGCGAGATAAATTTCCATGGAGATCTGGCCAAAATTCTGGACCTAGCTTGAGCATCCCAACCATTAGCTAAAATACCATACTTGCTTTTGTTAGAAATATACCACATCCCACATCGCCCAAATATTGGGTTTGACATAGCTTCATATACTTGTTTGGGCCTCCACTCATAAGCTTAGGCTTGTAGGTTGGAAACTTAACATGGTATTAGAGCATGTCGTTCCTGGGCCCGTTTCGCTCGTGAGCCCGTCTTTATTGTTCACGTGACAGGCCATTTAAATCTTGTTAGGCCTGCACGTGAGGGGGAGTGTTGGAAATATACCGCATCCCACATTGATTAAATATCGATTCTAACTGTTTGGGCCCTCCACTTATAAGCTTAGGCTTTTAAGTTGGAAACTTAACATGGTATCAAAGCATGTCGTTCTTGAGCCTATTGAGCCCATATTTGTTACCCACGTGACAGGCCTATGTTAAGCCTGTACGTGAGGAGGATTGTTAGAAATATACCACATCCCACATCGCCCAAATATTAGGTTTGACATAGCTTCATATACTTGTTTGGGCCCTCCACTCATAAGCTTAGGCTTGTAGGTTGGAAACTTACCAGCTTTTAATAATAGCATACCATAAAGACTCACTTTCCAAAGGAAACCTCCAAAGCTATTTGCTAGTTAAAGCAATATTTCTCTTCACAACATTACCTATTCCCAACCCACCCTCAGATTTGGACCTAGACACGAACTCCCATTTAACCAAATGATCTTTCTTACCCTCCCCACTCCCTTCCCACAAAAAATCCCTCATCATCTTCTCTAAACTCATAGCCACTTTTCCAGGAATCCTAAACAAAGACAAAAAATAAATAGGAATACTAGAAAGGACAGATTGAATTAAAATCAACCTACCGCCTCTAGAGATCAAAGCTTTCTTCCACCCATCCAACCTTCTCCTAACTCTTTCCACTATTGGATTCCAAAAAGATTCAAAATAACAATTCCCCCCCAAAAGCAAACCCAAATATATGAAAGGCCACTCACCAACAGAGCAACCAATCTTCTTAGCTAACCTTTGAATTTTAACCTCATCACAATTAATGCCCACCAAAGCACATTTTCCCAAATTAACTTTCAACCCATAAACCATCTCAAAAACTTGAATTAAAAGCTGAAAATTTAAACATTACCCTCATCCCCAGACGAAAAAAACAAAGTATCATCCGCAAATTGTAAATGAGAAATTGAAACCCTATCCCTCCCAATAAAAAAACCCTCAATTAAGTAAGCCTCTATAGCCCTATCTACCAATCTACCCAAAACATCAGCCACCAAAATAAACAAAAAGGGAGATAATGGATCTCCTTGCCTCAATCCCAAAGCTTGAAAAGTACTTCCTAGCTTATCATTAACTATCACTGAAAAATTAACGGAGGAAAAACACCCAAATATCCATTTCCTCCATTTCTCACCAAACCCCTTTTTCATCAACACAAAATCCAAAAAATCCCATTCCACATAATCGTAAGCTTTCTCAAAATCAATCTTGAACAATAAGCCTTCTTTCTTCTTCACTCTATATTCCTCCACTGCTTCATTAGCAATTAAAGACAAGTCCAAAATCTGACGCCGCCCCTCCACAAAAGCACATTGAGACTTTGCAATAGTAGCAGACAAAACCCTCCTCAATCTAATGGATAAAACTTTTGCTATAATTTTATACAAAGATGTAACCAAGCTAATGGGCCTAAAGTCCTTGATCTTAATGGAATCACCCTTCTTTGGAATTAAACAGATGAATGTGGCATTGGTACACGCATTAACAACACCGTTTTCAAAAAAACTCAGCAAAAACCTTAAGAAGATCATCCTTAACCACATCCCAACAATCTTGAAAAACTACCATAGTAAACCCATCGGGATCAAGAGCCTTATCCCTACAACAATCAAAAACGGCCTGCTTGATTTCCTGGAGATCAAAAGGTTTTTCCAAACTTTCCACATTACTAGCATCAATTGGAGCCCAGAATAAACCCTCTAATTACGGTCATCAGCAGATTTGCTATTACAAATTTCCTTGCCAGCCACTTTTTTTCCTTATTTAATTTGGATTCCTGTAGGTTCGTTTGGGGTCCCTATTTTGCCAGCTTGCTGCTTAAGTTTAGGACTTTTGATTTATGTCTTTAGTTGAAATTTGCCTATTTTTGGACTTTTTAGTATTTTCCTTAATTCGTTATTTATTTCCTTAAGTTTATTGTTCTACTAGAACTAGGGTTTGCAGCTTATATATAGGCGGACTACTTTCATTGTAAGGATGTTTTGTTTTTAATAAGAATTTTTTTGTGAGATTTTAATCTCTTTACTCATGGATTCAGGTTGTTTTCTCTTTGCTCGTGGATTCTAGTAATTTTAAGAAGAAGGCAGTGGCCTTTTTCTTTCATAAGCTTTCCGCTACGTTAGGATTAAACAATGATAGCTTTGTCTGACATTTTAAATGGAAAATTCTAAACAAATTGCACAAAAGGACAACCAACAGCAAATAATTAAACAAAATATGGCCTACCAAAGTATAATTACAAAAACAAAAATCATCAAAGGAACATCTTCCTCATCACAGATGATCACCACAATATTTAAAAAGGTGAAATTGCAATCTACATTAACCAAATTTATTAAAAAATTACTTCATTGTTCAAGTAAATAATCTACAGCTAAGCATGGATTTAAACTTCCTCAAAGTAATTTATTTTTTAAGAGTGGTTTAAGTATGACAAGAAGGCAGTTAATAAAATCACCTCCAGACTTCCAACTATATGTAATGTTTTAATTTAAATTTCAACTTGATTCGCTCCAAACTAACATCTGACTGATCTTTAGACAAGTAGACAAATCAAGACCATTCCAATTAGCATCCTTGTTTATTGATGCATAATAAACTCCCGCTAACTTCAAATTCTTAGTCACATTCATCCATCTGAGCGTCCTATAACTTTTCGTAATTTCATGTCCTATCGATCTCCAAGCAATAGTAAGCATTGTCAAATGGATTTTTGTCTTTGGGATAACCTTGTGCATAATTATAGCAAATAGTTTCATTCATTGGTTAGCCAATTTGATTTAATAATAGAGTTTTCTTAACGTGTACCTAAGGGCACATGTTTAGCTGCAATTAATGACCCAATCATTGCATAGGAAATTGTGAAAATGTATAGAAAATGGTGAAAGTTGTTTGGAAAGATGTGAAAATGCTTAAAAAAACTGTGAAAACACATTTCTACATGCAATGATAAGGTCATTAATTGCAGCTTCACATGAACCCCCCCCCCCCCAACCAAAAAAAAAAAAAAGAAGAAAGAGGCAGCATCAACAGAAGAATACTCACTTCTCGTTAAGATTGGAATCACCAAATGGATTGGAATCATTTGAATAACCCGAAACCGTCTGCGCCTTCAATTTTTTTGCAACTTGCAGTGCCTAATGAAAAAAGCCACAGCAACAAATCATCACCACCAAAAAATAATAATAACAACAACAATAATAATAAATAAACCCTAGAAGAAAATAAAACACACCAACAACAGCATCTAAAACGAACATTATTATAAATAAAAAAATTCTATACTTTTTTCTGAGCCTTTTTGGCTAAATACTCGGCAATTTCTTCTTCCGTAATCTGTCTCGAAGACCTCTTCTTCTTGCTCCCACGGTCACTTTCCTCGCTGCCACCGGAATCGTCCTGAATCGTCCCGATGCCGGGACTCGCTTCGGCGTCTACTCCGGCTCCGGCTATGGCGGCTGCTTTTGCTGCGACTACTCCGTTCTCTTCGCTTGACGGAGGTCCTCACAGGCGACGAGTCGCCGGTACCGGAGTCCTCGGATTCTGATTCGTCCGATCTTCTTCTTCTCTGGCTTCTTTTGGACGAAGACGGCGTCGTCGTGTCTTTCATGCCACTACTGCTTCTTCCGTTCGCGCCCATTGGCGTGAGGCGAGAGGTTTGAGTTGAAGCTGGAAGATACAGTCACTGTCGAATTGAATTCGGCTAAGTCCACCTCCTCAACGAGCTCGCCCTCCTGGGCCGTCCCATTTTCTTGTTTTTCAGACAACCCTTCATAATCAAAAATTATTTTTATTTAGCTCAAATTCTCCGTTCGATCTCAATATCCCACACATGAAAAGCATTAGGAAATGACATTCTTTTTTTCTTTTATTTCATTTTTTTTTTTTTTCATAAAGTTATGGGGAATGCATTATATTCCTAACCCTCTTAATTGAAAAATAACTTTATTACGTAAACTTGAATTCAACATCACTTATTTTATAAATAATAAATGAGATAAATATCATTAAATTACTATATTATAAGTGATTAGATGACTCTTAATAATTTGGTTTGGATCTTTTGTTTTTTCTTCATTTCCACACAATGTGAAAGAATTTTAAAATTAATAAAACTACTAAATGATAGTGACCACATTAAGATGATTTATGGTGTAATTAGGAATGGTAACAGCCAGGTTGGGGGTGAGTGTATATACGGTACACTATCCCTTATTCGGAATATGTATTATTGATTGATATAATTTACATCAATACGTATTAATATCTTACATAAATCATATATATATATACACATATATATATATATATAGTATTGATTAGGTGAGTACGTGTTCACCTAAGTTATATCAGCACTATAATTAAGAGTTATATTTTATGCATTGGTCTAATATATCCCATAATCCATTAATGTACGAAATACAACCCTCAATACAAAATTAATATAATTTATATCAACATATGTCCATCTCATTGTTATCCTATATGTAATTGGGCATGTGCTCACCTAATAAAGAAATAAGAGTAGTATGGTAATAATAAAAGTGGGGCGGGATGGGTCTCTGGGGTGAGGTACAAATGCACAATATTATTGATCCGTACCCAACTTAAAATTTTAAAATTCACTCCGTCTCCAACCTGAACCCGAAAAATCCCACTTAAACCTGACCTTACCGAGGAGGGGCGGGACCAGTACCTGGTGGGCGGGGCATATTTGCCATCTTCAGATATAATCATCAAAATCCCAACTATTCCCAACTAAGTGAAACCTGTTATATGGTGAGCTACCAAGTACCATCACTTCTAGTGCAAAGGCGGCTCAAATTTGTAGGGACAGGATATTTAGGACAGTATTATGCTATTAGCTTCCCACGTCAGCGAACAAAATATAGGCATAATTATAATGTCTGCTCGATATCAATTGCGTAAAACTTTCAATTGATCACGTGTTATTGTTAAATTGACAACATGGTGAAGAAATAAGTTGCAAAATGGAGTCCTTTTATAATATGTGGTTTTGGGAGTTGGGAGTTGTTTGGCATTATAATAATTCATGAAAATATTGGGAATAAATAATGAAAGGGTTAGGTTATTGTCACCACAGAAAATACTCTAAGCCCTTACTTAGTTTATATTTTTTAAAGTTTTATGAAAAGTATAAAAAGTTTTTACAAAAATTAAATATGTAATCTACTAGAAAATATCATTTCGGACAATTTTATAGAAGAAATCTTTTTCAAAATCTATCATTTAAGTATAATTTTTTACCATTTTTTACGGAAAGTGAAATAGATTTTGTAAATGGTTAAGAAATCCACCTAAATGATAGATTTTTGAAAAAATTTCTTTTACAAAGTTGTTCAAAATGATATTTTATAGTGAATAACGCTGCTAGTTTTAGTAAAATCTTTTTATATTTTTCATAAAATCTAAAAGGTATAAACTAAGGGAAAAGGGTTTAAAGTACTTTATATGGTAGCAATAGCCTCTCTCATAATGAAAACATCAAGATTAATTAACCTAAAAAGAAAAAAACTTGATGTATTTAAAATTTCTTTGAAAAAAAAAAAAACATAAGCAGATCTCATTCAATTCAAAAATTTTATAGAATTTGAAAACTATTTAGGATTTAAAAAAAATATTCAATTCAAAAAATTTCTGGAATTTGAAAACTATTTAGGATTTTTAAAATATTCAATTGAAAAAATTTCTGGAATTTGAAAACTATTTGGGATTAATAAATACTTTTTGAAATGATTGAAATTTTAGGCTGAAAACTTTTGGTTTCCATTACTTGGTGAAAAACGGTCTCCATGGGGACCCACACTAAGTTATGCGTTTTCCCCATAGTAGTCACATTGGCCTATAACTATCCATGGGAACTTAGTTATGTGTTCTCCCCATAGTAGTCACATTAACCTATATAACTTATAAATGCTTCCCCCCTTGGTTATTATTTGAACATACCAAGAGTATTTCACCACAGCAATTAACCCAAAAAAAAAGAAAAGAAGCACAAATGGTAATTATATCATCCATTTCCAACTCACCAAACTAGGCTGGATTGAGCACCTCACACTGAAATGGCCACTTGAGAGGTGCACCCATGAATCTATCAACTTCTTTGACAATATATATGTACATACACAGATACACTGTATGTATACATAGTCCCATGATGAACGACCCAGTGCTCCCTTCCATTATACTCATGTGACCTGTCAATAAGGTCAAACCAATCCATTTTTTCGGTAGTGAAACCTCATTTTTTGCAGAACTCTGGTAGGCTCCATTAAATCTCCTAACAACTCCATGAAACAAGATTCTGCAATAGAAAGCGTACAGCTCGACCACAATGCAGCATGAAGTAAACAAATAAATAAATTTAGCATAAACAAGATAAGCAATTGGTTTCAAATGAAATCATTCTTTTGCTTACTATTCTACTAACACTACTGCTACTGAAACCAGAGTTTTTCAACTACTTCATCAGTTATCAGGTAGCATCCCTATGGCATGGAAATTTCGAATGTTTTTCAATAATTAGAAATATACTATCCTGTAAAGAAAGACTTAGAAAAAAGTTTTTAAAGGGCCAGAAATAAGAGAAGGTTCAGCAATTTAAACTATCAAAATCTTGCTCTTTGAGAGCTTGAGCCGCACCATAGCCTCTAACCATAAATATTGTCTCCAACACAATTTCCAGTTTCAGTTGACCGCAACCTCGGCAGAGAGGTAACTGGGATGAAGGGCTTCTTGGCTGGACACTTTGGTATTGGAGAGCTTGAGCACCTGAACAGCTTCTTCCACTTTTGCAGCTAGAGACTCAGGGGACTCCAACAACAGTAGCAGTTCCGAATTGTCCATCTCCAGAAGCATCCCTGTTATCTTTGCAGCGAGATCAGGCTGCACAAAAGAGCCATTTAGGATCAGTATCAAAAGCCTGAGTTCTAATTCAAAGAATATTCACTCCTAATGAAGGCAAGAAAAATTCCCATGGGCTGTTTTATGTCTTTTTAAGATATATAAAGTGAAATTGAAAATCAAATGTAACTTCCTAATTATCTTTCAACCTCTAAAATGACTTCTTAACTTCCAGAAAGCACGTGGTACCTGCTTCTTTCCCAAACTAACTAATAATAATTCCGCAGCACAAACTTATTAGAACACATACCAAAAAATTTTCCTTAAATATGCTTCAAACTATATATTTAAAAAAAAAAAATGGAAGAGGGGTAGTGAACTATTATTACCTTGTGTTTTTGGACAAGGGGGTAAAGACGCTCGCCAAGAATCTGTTTCTGCTGCTCAGGGGAAGCGGCTGCAAGCATGCTACTTAACATCTCTGATCCCTGGGACCCAGTTCCAACAGAATTAGAAGCAGCAGGATCAAATCCAGATCCCTTGTTCATCTCACGCGAACGCCCATTTGGAACATACTTAAACTGCCCAGTCCGCTGCAATGCATGGCTCACAAATATTAGAATTTTCAGCACATAATTGGTAATCTATACCTGTCATGTACCACAACTTATAAAAGCATGAATCTGAAATGGAATTTCATCAACCGGAAAACCGTATGGGTAACCTTATCAACCACATGATTAGAAAATCTCCTCATTGGTCTGCGTACATGTTTGTATACATTTCCATAAATGGAGTCCAAGTGTAAATTAAGTTAATCAAAATGAATTTCCCCAACTATACTGCAAAGTGGCAGTTCTACTTTATAATTAACAAAGTTTTTATCACAGCTATGAGCAAACCAATTTTCAGAAGTATACAATCTACTAGTTAACTTGCACATTGCATGTAGTTATAATGTGCCGAGATGAAGAGACTACTCTAAAATGAACAGAGCAGACTCATGTCTAGGGAATCAACAATTAATTGGTCAGTGAAGAAATCACCACCGACTTCTTCCTTCTATATCTCTACAGCATCTTCTTCCCCTTCTTCACTGTGTCTCTCTCTACTCCACTGCCCTTTTCCTTCTAGATCTCTCTCCTTCTCTTCTTATCTCTTTGTCACACTAGATTTGTAGCTTCTTGTAGGTCAAGTCGGTGGAGAACCTGACTTCCTTAAGTTGGCAATAGCAAGTATAAAAGGGGGCAACGGCCTCCCTTCTATGCATCGTGGAGTGCAAAGCTCAAGTGTGAGTGAGAGTGTTCTTAGGTGTGTCTAGTGTAGAGCCAACTCGTGTGTGAGTGTGTGGGCCTACTTGGGTGTATAAAATGTAGTGAGATATAAGTGTGAGTGAAGTGTCCCCTAGTGTACATTATATAGTCCTTTCCTTGTGAGTGGTTGTGAGGTTCTGTGTTAGTGTATTTTATACATCATCAACAAAATAATATTCTTTTTTTCGCATTCTGCTGCGTTCTACTCAACATTCAATTTGTGATTGTGTTCAATGAATGTATGGGGAACGTAGAGAATTTAAGAACCAACTGTTAACTTTCTTTTTCTTCAGTAGCGTGATTTTGGTTCCTCAGTCCTCACCACACGACTTTTAAAAAATGGTGTTGGTTTCTTGGCAGTGTTTGTTTAAAGGGTGAAAAAAGCCCACAATAGAGGTGGAATAACAATAAACAGGGATGGATAGGCCAAGAATGCTAAAAAGCCAGATGGTCATATATTTCCGTATTTTAACCCCATTCCCTAAACCACTATTATATTGATTGAGATGACATCAAATTACACAAACTATTATCATGGTAGAACATATCCTAGGAGACCATAATACAAACAAATCGTCTTCATCTCCAAGTAAATTTAAAGTTCTGGCTCCACTTTTCTTTTTCTTTTTTTTGTTGTTGAGTTACATAATGGAATAACCTCGGAATCTCACCCTACCCTATCCTTCCCCACCCCACCCAACGAAGATGGCATTCAAGCTCTTAAAAAGACTTGAACCTAGGCCACTGGCATTACAACCAAGAGACTTTACCAGCAAAACCTGATGATGGCACCTTCAAGAGATGACTCCCATGATGCATGAAAAGGACCATTACAATAACTTCTTGGGAATGCGTGCTCCAAGAAGTCTATTTGACACACGGATTAGATTTCATATGGTCATTAGAAAACATAACAAGGGTGCACTGGACGATTACCATACATTAATTCAAATAGCAAGCTTAAATCCTCAGCATGTGGAGTGTGAGAAAGAAGAAATGTTTATGTAAATGAAGAGAAACCAAACCTGCTGATTGCTTGAATCTTTTGATGATGTGATCGATTGAGTGGGCTGTTGTGAATGAGGCATAAATGAAACAGAGTGACCACCACCCTGCGGAAGCATCCTGCCCCTATTTTGCCGATGTTGTCTTGGAGTATTAGGGACCTGTAGAAGGAAATTTTATGGAGTTATACTAAGTTTAGAATGTGTATACTATGGAATACAATTGGCACAATCAACATGTTTACCCTTCCTAATATATCCAAGAAATTTTTCACTACAGGGCAGTAACAGTTAATGATTTGATACAAGATACAACCATATATAAAGTAAAATTGCTAAAAGCAATGTACATAGCGGACCCCAAGTAATAAGGCTACAACTATGTTGAGTTGTTGAACAGAGTACTATAATAGATGATAAAAGGTTGCTTACCACTGGAAGTGGCGACGATTGAAAACCTGGTCGGGCTGGAGGTGCAAAGCCATTGGCCCTCCATCCTGGCCTCAAACCCAGAGGCTGATACATCAAACCTGTTCGTGGAGGTATTTGTGAAACAATACCAGGAGGAGCTGCATAATATAAAGGAGGATATCCACCGGGGATAACAGCAGTTGAAGGTCCTGTTAGTCCTGCCATTCTCTGTGCATACTGAAGCTGTAATTGTGCTTGCCTGTCTTCTTTCCTTTGAGCAATAGCCACATATAACGGCTTTCGGTGAAACATGTATCCTGTGAAATACAGAAGGATGGTTTAAATAAAGCCTCAAAAAGACTTCTCCCCTTATAAAACACTATTTTCAGAAATTTAATAAGCCATAAATACACACATAGGATAAATAAAGCCTCAAAATGAATTGAATACTACTTCTCCCCTTATAAAACACTATTTTTTCAGAAATTTAGTAGGCCATAAATACACAAAGTGGAGAAGGGAAAATTGCATGAACCTTCCACAGCTTTTGTAACATAGTTTTTCTATAATAGTTTGTCCATTTCATGTCTCTACAAAACCACTAACTTTCTCCATTTGTGTTGTGAATAGAACAGCGAAAACAATACTGGGCACATTAATAAATTTTCTGTTTGTCCTCTCGATATAGGAGAGCCTCTTACACATGAGTCTCATGCCCAAATGAGAATCATTAAGAAAAATAGCTGGTAGACACATAGACAATATAGAATGGAAAAAGACATCTAAATGAATCCCATTTAAAACAATGCATAGGCCAAGAAAAAGCAAGACCCATTGATTTTTAATCATGTGCTGGTGAACTCTTTCAGAAACTCCATTGAATATTCCCATCAAATAGACTCAGATATTAAAATTGGATAAAACAAAACAATTTCTTTTCACATAAAAATATTAAAAATGGGATCATTTGTGTATCAGGTTCCAATTATCTGCTCTAAGGCATACTTAAGCGATTTAAGGAGCTGATAAGGATCATACAATTTGGATTTTCTCGAACACTTAAACTTTTTTAAGCCAACTTAAATGAACTCATGGAAGGATGGGTTATATATGAGTAAAGCACCTTCATGACAGAACAGTTTATGTCTTTATGATGAATTCTGTAAGTAGGTCCTAATGGACGTTTCAAAAAAAATGATGTCATGCATAAGAACCATTAAGTATTAGACACCTTATTGCTTTCATATCCTAAAACCAATTAGATATTAGACACCTCATGCCTCAGACGTGTTAATCTCTTAAATTTAAGATATCCATACAAACTAAATTCAATTCACCACAAAGCTCGGAATCTTTAAAAAGCATGAGACATTTATATCTACGATAGAAGAAAAAAAACCTAATAAGCTTGTCCATCTACTTTAACAATTAATACAAAACTTCTCTTTAGGAAGTGATGAAATTTACCTTTCAAACATGGAGTGTTCTTTTTAGAAGACATTTCCTTATTCTTCATTCTTAATGCGATAGAGGGATCTCACAAGTCCCCAAAACACCAAATAAGTGTGTCATGACGCATCCCTGGCCTAAAACTTCGTAGTTATGGAAATGATAGTAATTTGTGGACATATATGGAAGTTTAGACACTACCAAAAACTTGAACATGTACATTATACAAGCTCTTTAAACCTTGAATTCAATTTCGATTTCAGTTGTGCTTCAACAGTGGAATCAATTTGTAAAACTGGCATTATGTAATCTTATGTGCACAATCCAAAGCATGTACCTTTTGATTTAAAAAATATTAAATACAGCAATCTAAAAATTTTCTTCATATTCTTTTTAATTTTCTATTCCACTTCTTCTTATAGAGGAAAAACTTAAAAATTATGAATCAAGACCTGATAAAATTTGGAGTTTAGGGAAAAGCCAAAACACAAGAAGAGCCCAGCATTGCACTAATTTCTCTTCAAAAATAGTTGTCTTCCCTCAAATATCCGTTTGTCTTTTTTAGTCAAATTAAATGTGTTAAAAGATATTGCGGGAATTTTATATTGGTTGGGCTCCAGGAAAATAATTACAGTCTAATATAAATTATTACTAACTTCCTAGTAAATTACTCTACTTAACTAAGAATGATTACTAATTGTAACTAATTACACGTAACCCGACCAATCTGTAATTCCCCCAAAGATATTCAGCTTGCCAACATGCTTTCTTAATCATCTTAAAGTTACCACTATTAGTGGAAATACTTGGTCAAACTTTTTTTATCTTAAAGATGATGTTTTATACTCTTCGACTAAATACCCTGCACCTTAAGGGTTATTGCAAATTTGCAACTCGGATTGGGCAACCAAGCCACAAGAAGATCTGTGACTGGATATTGCACCTTTCTTGGGAACTCCCTCTTCTCTTGGAAGACCAAGAAACAAACTATTGTTTCTCGCTCATCTGCTGAAGTGGAATATAGAGCCATGGCCTACGCGAGTTGCAAGCTTACCTAATTGCACTATCTTTTACTCCCTCTATCCACAAAGATAGGTCATATTTGTTTTTTTTTTTTTTTTTTTTCCCAAAATGTTTGCCCACTTTGAAAAGTCAAATCATAATTTTTTTGAACTTTCATAAACCACCCCTTTTTTCAACACAAAACCCCATACCAAGTAGGAGGGGGTATTCTTGGAAATATAAAGTTTAACGGGTAACAAGTCAATGTAATGATAGTTTTTCTAAACTACGTGTTTTTTCAAAGATGGCCTATCTTTGTGGGATGGAAGGAGTGAATGATTTACAAGTCATTCATTGGCAACCCACAGCCTTAAACTGTGACAATCAAGCCGCTTTGCACATTGCAGCCAATCCTGTCTCCTATGTATAGAATTGGATTATCACTTAGTCCGAGAGAAAATTCAATCTAGAATAATTACAACTGCCTACACTCCTTCCAACCTTCAAGTTGCTAATATATTTTCCAATCCGTTGGGAACTATGTGCATTCAAATCTCTTTTGTGCAAGTTGGGCATTCTGAATATCCACACTCCCACTTGAGGGGGAGTGTTAGAGACTTTGACTATCCTGTAGAGCTGTACAAGATGTTTTTTTATTTGTTGCCTTCTTTAGTTGATATGATTATATTATTTCCTTAGGATAGATATAGATCTCTAGGATGTGGCCATAGTTTTTGCCTTGATTCTTGCATATAAATGCTATATATGTACAAAATCAAATAATCAAAACAGATTTACAAGAGAACGTTCCCAAAGAATAACAACTCCAAAGCCTTCTATTTGGGCTAGAAGGAGAGAGAAAAATACACTGAATAGACAGCAAGAGCAGAGTCAAAGCCTTAGACTCTATCATTAAGATTAAAAGAGAAATAAAATTTCCAATTAAAAGAATTGGAATCCAAAAAAATAATATCCGTAATAAAAACCCCCTTACCCAAAAAAGAAGAAACAAACAAGAATACAACTCAGACAAAAGGTGCTCCCCCCACCACACATTCTCTCAAAAGTGAATGCGAGCCCTATTACGAACAATGAATTTGACCAAACTCAAGAAACGAGGAAGCCCTTGAGAGATAAATTTCCATGGATGGCCAAAAGTCTCCCTCTCCATAATATGAAAATCTAACCCATTATTTTGAAGGGGGAAGGTCCCTTTGAGTTCTTATGCTTTCATAATATCTAATTCATATAAATGACAACCGGATCCCTTTGTTCGATGTTTCAAGAAACTCCATTCTTTCTTTTTTTCCTGATGATGTTGTATTTATTCTCGATCAGTAAATACCATAAAGAACCTTCTTATATTGAGAATCTCCGTAACCACTTACCACTAGTATAGGCCAAGATTCCTAGGGATTACATTAACCAAACCTAAACCCCCTTTCATGCCAGAACAAGACACCACCTCCCAATTAACCTTGTGGTCCTTCTTTCCCTCTCCACTGCCTTCCCACAAAAAAACTCTTTGTGGTTTCTCTATTCTCTTGGTGACACAAAGCATGTCAAGAAGAAGGCAAAGATTAGGACTTGTTTGAGATATTCATTGTAAAGGAATAAATAATTGTTAGGGACCTAATATTTTCAAATTTGGTTAGGCTTTCTATTTTCTTTGTTCCCTAGTTTGAGTCTAGAAACTTTCTATTTTAGTATAATTTGAGTCCTTGTTGGTTTCAATATTGGTTAGTGTTGTTTTCAGAAGGTTTTTACTTGGCTAGCAAGTTTTCTAGAGTCTATAAGTAAGGGCTATTATACCAAAACAAATTTAGACTTTAATTGATGAAATACTTAGTATTTTGATTTGGTTATTGAAGGCATGCTTACCTAGATTCTCTCTTCTTCTCTACTTCTTCTTCGATTTTCTTCAATTCTCTATAGTGTTGTGTTTTCTAATAACCCGCCATCAGCCCCTATTTTCATTGTCTTCTCAACCTAAAACCCTACTCCAACAACCCTAACCCTATTACTACATCATAATCCTTTACTCTAACATCCTAAACCTTAAACTAGCTGCTGTCCAAAATTCATAGCAACCCTTTTACTAAAATTCCAACTATTATCCTTAGATCTTGACCTAACCTAACCCTAGTTCACCTACAAAGCCTTCCACCCTTCAAACCTAAAATCACAAACCTTAAGCCCACCATAATGCCAGATACAACATTATTCTAGTATTGTGCTGCATTAATTTGGTATCAGAGCGAAAGATCCTACTTTAACAACTATGGTTACAAACGCTGAGCTTTTGTCTAAAGTAGATGCCATGTTTGAAGATTGTGAGAATACCAAGAAGGGTTTAAATCAATTGAATGAAAGGGTGAGTTCAATTAAAGCATCACTAGGTTCTCTAAAGACTACTATAGTTGCTATTGCAATTGCTATTTTAGGTGAGATTCCCATAGGAGGAACCAAACTTACCCTAGATTTTCAAGAGGTCCCATATCATCTTGCTAAATAAGAGTTAATTAATTCCATTCAAGCCATCATATGGGAGAACAATTCAAAAGTTGAGGAATCGGAAAGTAAGATTCTTGTGGCAGCAGATAAAAATCGAAAAGAAGACAATGGATTTACTAAATCCAAGGAACTTAAGGTATTGGCTGAAAATATTGTTGATCTTAATGTTTATGATCAATCCAAGGATATATTTGCTTTGCAGACCATCCAAACCATTAATTTCATCATTCCAGAAAAATCCGGCTCTGTGAAAGAAGAGATAGAGTCCAAATTATCATCCTTGTTCTTTCGTAGAAAGAAAGTAAACTTGGACCTACTTCAAACTCCGACTCGTGTTCTAAAGATGCAAGTCAAAAGCTCCAAAAGTATGATACTTCAACATTACAAAATTCGGGATCAAATTTTTTCCAATGTGGGGGAGACTGATGCAAAGCATGTCAAGAATAAAGGGAAGATTAGGATTTATTTGGGATATTCATTGTATGGGAATAATTTTATTGTCAGGGTTATTTTAGTAAGGTTTTCTTAATGTGTGCCCCAAGGGCACATGTTAAGCTGCAATTAATGAGTCAATCATTGCATGGAGAAATGTGTTTGCATAGTTTTCTAAGCATTTTCACATTTTTCTAAGCAACTTGCACCATTCTCTATGCATTTTCACCATTTTCCACGCAATGATTGGCTCATTAATTGCGGCGTAACATGTGCCCTTAGGGCACACGTTAAGAAAACCCTTTAAGTTATTTTACGGACTTTATATTTTCTAATTTGATTAGGCTTTCCATTTTCTAAAAGTTTCTATCTTCGTTGTTTCCTAGTTTGAGTCTAGAAACTTTCCATTTTAATATAATTTGAGTCCTAGTTGGTTTATATATTATTTAGTGTTGTTTTTAGAAGGTTTTAAAACTTTTAATTGCCTAGCAAGTTTTCTATAAATAAGGGCTATTGTATTAAAATGAATTTAGACTTTGATTGATGAAATATTGAGTATTTTGATTTGGTTATTGAAGGCATGCTTGCCTAGATTCTCTCTTCTTCTCGATTTGTTTTTCTTCTTCTCTTTTCTTCAATTCTCTGTAGTGCTATGTTTTCTAATTACCCCAAAATCAACCCCTATTTTCATTATCTTCACAACCTAAAACCCACTCCCACAATCCTAACCCTATTTCTACACCATAAGCCTTTACCCTAACATCCTAAACCTTAAACTAGCTGCTGTCCAAAATTCCTAGCAACCTTTTTAGTAAAATTCCAGCCACTATTACCCTTAAATCTTGAACTACCCTAACCCTAACCCTATTTCACCTACAAAGCCTTCCACCCTTCAAAACCTAAAATCACAAGCCTTAAGCCTGCCATAACAGCCACATACAACATTATTCTAGTGTTGTGCTGCATCACTTGGCTAAGTTCTTTGGAATCTTAAAAAACGAAAGTTGTGTGTAGGAATATTAGCTAGAACTGAGTTCACTAGCGTAAGCTTGCCACCTTTAGAAATGTACGCCTTATTCCACCGGTCTAACCTTTTACCTTCTTTCTCAACAACCAAATTCCAGATGCTACAGAACAAAAAATTGTCACCTAGAGGGACACCAAGATACTTCATGGGCCACTCACTAACAAAGCACCCCAACAAAGCTGCAAATCTCTCACCCTTACTCGACTTGACATTAACCCCTACTATGGTGCTTTTGGCCATGTTATATAAATCAGTTTAAACTCAAAACACAAGCATAGACAAATTCATCAACATTTCTTCATCCCCATCAGTGAAGAAAATAGTATCATCCACGAACTGAATGTGACTCTAACTCTATATCTTCCCACCTCAAAACCTCTCCCTATCTCCACTTCATCCGCCCTAGAAATCATTCTGCTCAACTCCTCAATTACAAGAGTAGAAAATGGGAAAGAGGATCCCCTTTACCTAAGGCCTCTAAAGGCCTTGAGCCACCCTCTAGGCTTACCATTGAAAATTACAGCAAAGTTCAAAGTGCTAAGACACCCTCTTATCCAATTCTTCATCTCACACCAAAACCTTTATTTTGTAAAAGAAAAAAACCAAAGAAATTATAATCCACATGATCTTAAGCCTTCCCATAATCCAACTTAGAAATAAAAATTTCCTTCTTTCTATTCTTATGATCCTCCATGACCTCACTGGCCACCTAACACAGCATCTAAAAATTGCCTCCCCTTCATAAAAGCACTTTTCACCCCTCAGAAATAGTCTCACTAAGTAGTAAGTACTTCCCTCAACTTCATAGACAAAACCTTAGTAACAATGTTATAGAGAGTAGTCACTAAACTAATCGGTCTGAAGTCTTTAATACCAATAGATCTTTCTTTCTTTAGGATCAAGAAAATGAAAGGTGCATTAGTGAAACTATTAACCACCCAATTCTTGAAAAATTCATGGAAGACCTCCACCAAGTCCTTATTGAGACCACCCCCACAACATTGTACTCCCCACACTGACTAACAAAATGCCCCCAAATATAACACAAGAAGTAGCCATTGTTCACCTGCAACACCATGGGGTAGGAAAAGGTTTCTCTGACCTCTGTTGGAGCCAAGTATCATTCTTTAAAAATTTGATTGCTTTTTAAAGGTGTAAAGTTTGACAATTAAATTTTTTTCCTGTTTCATTATAAATAAGTTCTCATTTTTTTAAGGAGAAAATGTAAAAAAGAAACTTTTATTTTAAAATAATAATAACAGGAAGAATCTCCTTAAAATAGAATAAAAAGGGAGGAAATTTTCCCCACAAAAAAGAATGTGGAAAAGAATTTCAATTTTACAACCTAGGGTACAACATCTTCAGCATAAGGTATAACCGTACAAGTAACTTCAGCAAAAAGGTACTAATGGACTCAATGGGCCTGGGTTTTGAATGGATTTTTTTTTCAAAATTATTGTTGGTTCTGAAGATTTACCAAATTTACTGACACAAAGAAAACAAGCAACAGCACCCATTTGAGCAATCCAATATATCAATGTGAGTCTCATAAAACATTTCCAGCATTAAAGCTACTCTATTGTCTCATTGTCTGCATATTTTTCCTTGCAGTCATCCCAAATTATTCATGTAACTTCCTCACTGAAAGTTTTGGAATTTATACTCTGTCACCTCTAAAACTGCTAATGAAGTTAATAAAAAGGATGTGAATTCACAACAGGCTACCCAAAAATCCCTACAAATCAAGAAAGAGAAGCAACCGTACATAATTTGCAACAAGGCAATGCAAAAGAAGAAGTCAATTAACCATATGCTCTACCTATGTAACAAATATTTGGAGAAAGTACTTTGACTTCTCCTTTGCAACATGTTTCAAGTGTTCCTTTTCAAGAGCAACAAACAAAGTCACATTTTGGGGTTGGGGATACTTTAGAGATACAAAATGATCCAGCTATAAAATGGTACTATACATATACACATATATTCAAACTGCAAGGACCATAAGAATGGAGACACTATACCCTGAAATCAAGAATGGCAACATACACGTAAAAATCATTAGGGAGATGGAGAAGGGGGCCCAAATCATTAATTTTCCAACTAACCAAAATTTCAGTGAAGTTAATGTTCCACTCCAAAGTCTAAACCAGAAGAACAATTTAGGGCCAAGTTTAAGATTGTTGCTGCTTTAAAATTTAATGTTGAGAAGCAGCAAACAAAAGAGAACAAGAAGAGTTGTCTCCCAACCAAACATGGGACCAAAGTTTCGCAAGATTTCTATTGCCCACATTATTTTTACCCATAGAACATTGACCATCTAGCACCTCAATGTATTTAAACTATGAAATACAAGTCTTTTACCGCTTCACAACAAGGGCAGTTCTCATTAGAAACTATTTTTTTTCCACATCTAGTAAAAATAAGAAATTCTACACTATCAGGTAGATATAATTTAATTATTTTCCTCAATATCACCATTATACTTTTTGGATACCATTCCTTATATTTAACCACAGACTTATTGGGATATTCTTATTCATTCTTAATGAAGTATATGATGCACTATACACTCATCATCTTAACTTATCTTTAGTCATGCATTGTGCATTAACATTTTGACTGTCAAACAATTTCAACTTTTCAGCTATTATTTATGGTTTCATATTCTGTGACTATAAATTTAATACCAAATCATCAGGTCAGAGCAGAACTAACATGTGCAGTAAACCTACTATGATTTATTGAGTACATCAATGTAAGTAAATAACTCCATATCTAAGATAATTCCTCTCTCGGGTTAAGAACCCATCCATGCCCGAGCACCGATTGCATATCTGTGATCTATTAGAGAGAGAGAAAGATTCTTCCCTTCCTCCAACAGCTCCAACTCAGGTGAACTTTAATCATGTGATATGAAACTATAAATTGAAAATACAATAGGTATACATAGTTACGTACACATACAAGCCAAAAATCATACATCAATATAATATTCTAACTCATGAAAACTGGAGTTTACTTTCAAGATCATAACAAGGAATCAAAAGTGTTTGGTGATGGCATCTTCGTGCCTGGCATATATTAAAACCCATCAATATGCCTAAACTAACATAATTTACCACATCTAATTTACAAGGCAATAAGGCATTTCAGTCGCATTGATAAACTTATTAACTTACCATGAAAAGTGTTCACAGCTTTACTGGCCTCCTCAGGGGTGGAAAAGCAGACAAATCCAAACCCCTTACTAATTCCTTTGTCATCTTGCATAAGTTTTGCTGAAGTGATCGTGCCACACTGACTGAAGAGTTCTTGCAGTGCATCATCACTGACTCCATCATCAATATTCTTCACATACACATTTGAACCCTATAATTTACATAATTCCAAAAATATGAACAATAGACACATATGAGTTATAAATCTAGGTGATAATAGCTCGAAATTGTATTAATGTTATACTTTTAGTAGGCATTATCACATCTAGTTTGAATTTAATTCCGCATTTTACACTAGATAAATGAGATTTCTTGATAAACGTTCTTATGCTTGAAATGGAAGTTGCAGCACTGGGGAAAGAAATGGACACAGGAAACTACCTTGTATTTCAAAATTTGCTCCTTACGTTTCTCTTCAAACTGACGACGCAAAATTTGCTCACGCTCTGCTTTCTTCTGTGCCCTCGCCACATACAAAACCTTTGAACCTACTCAATATAAAACACAATTGGGAAAAAGGGTAATATATTGGACAGTTTTCTGTTTCACAATTGAACACCATTGGGAAAACATAACCTACCAAGTTGTGATCCATTCATAGCTTCCATTGCCCGTCTGGCATCATCTGGGTTATCAAAGTTCACAAAGCCAAAACCTTTTGAGGTCCCATTGTCATCCCTAGAGATAAACAAGCTAGCAATTTTTCCAAAATCAGAGAATTTCTCCTGCAGAAGTTCTTCCGTGACATCTGTATCCAGATTCTTCACATACAAATTTGTATACTTAGCATCAGGGCTGGGGAGAACACGATCACTCTTTCTTACAAATTTACCAACATATCTGCACCATAATAAATTATGATAAAAACTGTAAATAATCAGAGACCGAAAAGGAAGCATTAGTAGGCATGGATTAAACACACACATTAACAAACCCATGAAAAGATAATGGATAGTCAGATTTTTCAGGATTTTTCAAAAGAGCATGTTTACAGGAATAGTTAAATAAAGAAAAGAGCTGCACATACATCTGCTTGCCTCCAACAGTGGTGCCATTTAGCTTCTCAATGGCAGTATTTGCAGATTCGTCAGACTCAAACTGGACAAATCCATAACCTTTACTCTTTCCATCCTCAGACATGACGACTTTGCAAGACAAGATGTTCCCAAATTTCCCGAAGATATCTCTAAACCCCATGTTATCAATTGAATCACTTAAATTCTGCCACAAATACCAGAAACCTATCTTACATTTAAAATCAAAAAGATAAAAACAATGAGGCAAACAAAAATATTTCAGTGTCAATTATCTTTTATTCAAGGGAAAAAAAGTGTACCTTCACAAACACATTCCCAATTCCACTCTTTCTCGCATCAGGATCACGAAGTGACCACATAACCCTTATAACTTGCCCACTCAGCACAGTGTGATTCTTAGCCTCAATAGCATTAATTGCTGCTCGGAATGGAAAATTAAATTAAATTAAAATTCAATTGACAATACAAAAATTTTGGGAATCCACACCTAAAAGGACATAACATAAAAATGATAAAATGCATTTATTCATATCGAGCAGCACATCAAGCATCATACCACATACCATACAATCGATAACAGAGTATACCAATCCATAAAAGTTAAAAGACCCATATAACTAAACATTGTAATGAATAATACAAATCCAACAAAATACAAGTTCTAAAGAAAAGGAAAAAGGAAAAACTGAGCAACAAACTCTAATCCAAACCAAAATACCCACCAAGATCAAAAAAAACTTCAGCTCCCTTTGGTTGCTGAAAATGAAGGGAAATAATACATATATACTCATATTAAAGTGTGTATATATATATATTGTTATATCAAATTTGGATCTTATTTTAATACAGATTAATTTCTAAAAAGCAAAATTTTCAATTTAACTAAGCCAAATAAGCACTCCATATTTTATTATAGGCTCAGTTGAGTGAAGCTTTCCGTTTTATAGGAATTCCTTCTCTGTTCCCCCATTCTCTTAGGAACCAAACATCATTACAGGAAATACAATAAAAAAGATGAATCAGAAGAACAAGCATTACAAAAGTTTATATCTATGTTTCCAATGGATAGGCTTCAATAAACACCACCCAACTAGCCAAATAATTCATTCTATTAGGCTCAATTAAGAAAAAAAATTTCCCCTCCAGTCCCAAGAATGGAAAATCTAAAATTCAAAATATTGACTTTTCTTATTTTCTTGCAATTCCTCGGCAACCAAACAGAGAATTAGAGAAAATACAATAAAAAATCAATCAGAAGAACCAGCATTATGAATTTTTGAATATCAAATTCTGGATACTGCTTTTTTTTTTTTTTTTTTTTTTTTTAAAAAAAAAAAAATCATCTCCATTAAACTAAACAGCTGTATTACACTCAATTGAGTAAAAGCATAAGATTTTCTTTCCCTTCACCTTCATTCTCTGGGGAAAACAATCAGAAATTTAATTCCAAAAAGGATCAATCAACAGAAGGCCAAAAAATAGGATGAGCATACCGTCTTGGGGGGAGATGAAGTTCACGTAACCATAACAGAGGGACCTGCCGGTGGACGAGTCCCTGCAGACGCGTACGGACGCGAGGCTCTTGAATTCGGAGAAGGCGTCGAAAAGCTGGCCGTCGGTGACGTCCGGGTGGAGGTCACCGACGTACAGCGATGCCGGCGTGGCGGAGACCGTCGGAGGAACCGCCATTGTCGATACACCCAACACCAATGCGATGATACTAAATAGAGCGAAACTGATTTCAGAGAGAGAGAGAGAGAGAGAGAAATAGAAGAAAACCAAGTGGCGTTTTTTTTTTGGCTTTGGCTTTTGTTATATATATATATACACTAAATATGGATATAGCAATAGAAAGTGATGACACACAGCGAGAAAAAGAGAGGGGTCTTTTCCTAGTGTTTTTTGGTTTGGGATTTTATTTATGGTATCGGATTAATGGGAGAATTATTCCTAATGAAGGTAGGAGATATAGATATGAGAGAGAAACAAGGAGAGAGAGAAATATAGATATATATATATATATATATATATAGATATAGATATATATAGAGAGAGAGAGGTGTTTTTGTGCGGATTTGCATGGAAGCGGGAGGTTGGGGAGCTTGGGGCGTTCACAAGGGAAGCGTAACAGATATATCAGTCACACGCGCAAACAAGGCGCGTTTGAACCACATTCCGGTTTGAGAGACGTTGCACAGAGACGTGGCTCTACTAACCTAATAAGGAGAGTGTTTGGGGACGAGGTTATACAATCCCTAACCACGAGATGAATAACAGGCACCCAAAAATGTGCTTGTCGTTTTAACTCTTCAAAGAAACTAGCATAACACTAAAACGCTTTTATGAAGCATTGGTAAGGGTAGTCCCCAAATGTAATAGCAAAAAAACAAAAACAAAAACAAAAAGAAATAGTGCCAAATGGTGCTGAGATCTTCTCTTACTCACCCAACAATAAAAATAAAAAATAAAAAAAGATACTTATGCATAAAACATTCTACCTTAAATGTGTTTTCTCAAATTTTCCTTTTGTTTTGTTACCATTAGAATCATAACCAAAACATAATAATTTTGGTAAAGAAAATATTTTTTTTGTTAATAATTAAACCAAGTTTCCAATGTTGGGCTAGATTCCAACAATGATCCAAGGTGATAGAAAGGAACTTTTAAGGATTCTAACGTCTGGTTTTGGTATGGAATGCGGCCCATTCAGTTAAATCATGAACTTTCATCACTAATACGACATAATGTACAATTGTTAATCGGTGAAATTTTTTTTTTTATATGCTTTTTTTGATGGGTTGCAATGGTAAGAAGACATTCAAAAAGTATGTCTCAACTCTCAAGTAGGGATGGAGGCAAAAAAAAATTTCAAAAAGCTTTGGAGGATTAAGACATTAACTCACTTAAGAAAAATTGATTTTTTTTTTAATTTATAATTCGAGGGGCAAACTGTAATTTTTGCTCAAAAGATTAGGACTAAAATTTAGAAAAACAAAATGAGTTTTAACTTCTAATCTTTTATAGGGGAGTCAGATTAACAAAAGGTTAAATTTTTTGAAACAAAATAAATTTTTGAGAGGGTCTGATTTGTAATTATTTTTAAAACTAGAATTAGAAGTTAAAAAACAAAAAAGATTTTGACCGTTGACTTTTGTGAGATGGTCGAATTTAAAAAAAAAAAAAATATATATATATATATATATATATATATATATCGAATTTTGAGAATGATAAAATTTAACAATTATTACAAAATTTTTATACAAAAATAATTTAAAAATATATAAGGGAGGCGTGTCGTTTGACCCCTCCCTCCAACCCTAATCCCAAGTCAAAAAGAAAGTAGTAAGAGACTCTAGATAGTCCCCATTTTTATTTTTATTTTTTAACTCTTTTCGTAAAGGATTGCAATGGTTGGAAGACACTCAAAGAGCATGTTTCAAATCAAAATATGATGGGTAGTTAAATAAACAACCAAAAGAAAGAAAATGCTTGAACACCCCACCTTAAACTACTTACCTCTCATTACCCACCCTATGTGTCATACGCGGATTGATTAAAAAAAAAAAAATGACCTAATACAAAAAATAAGGAAACTAACAGATATGGTAGGTGGATGGTGGTAAAACTGTGAAAATGGCAGGTGGGTGGCATAGCATTACTCCATGAAGAAAAAGGAATTCTAAATCATCCCATCCTTGGATTGGGGTATACCGTACATGGTATTCCAAAGGAGCCAAACGGAGTGGCAGAGTAATAAGAAACTCTTGCATGCAGTGTTTTATGGCGAGTGTGTAGTTGTAGGCCCAGTTGGCGAGTGGGCACAATCACACGTGTGTAAGACAAGGCCAAAAGACATATAAATGCATATGGGGAGAGAGAGAGAGAGACGGGTTAAAAAGGGGAGGGGGTCCCATGACCTAAGACTGCTTCAAAGTTCACACCCTCACCCTTTCACAGGGATCGGCTTATTTCACAGCCAGACCTTCACCACGAGGGACGCCCCGATCAACGGGCACAAACCTATTTCGTGTCTTCTACTCCTCCTTTTTCTCTCTTTCTCTCTGTATATTTCTCTGTCCATGTCTTCTTTTCTTAATTAACATTATCACTATTGTTGGTTGTGAGAAACTATAGGTACCTAATTTAATTTAATTTAGTTATTTATTCAATTTAAACATGCTCACGTTTAATACGTGACAAACAGGGTTGGGCCCTAGGTCCATTTTGGGCACAGCCCAAATTGTGGGTTGCTCCCAAACTTGATCTCCAAGGTTTATAAACCCGAGTGATGCGCCCCTTTGAGAATCCCTCAAATTGGTTCAGCTAAATATGAATATGATACCACCGGCCCTTGTGGCCTAGTACCCGGGTGGGATTGGGATGTGGGTAGAGTTTAGGGTCAAAGGGTTAGATCCCTTCCAATTTAACCATAAATAAATATGAATATAATGTCAGTAGTCTTAGAAACTAATAATTTTTTTTTTGTCCCTCAAAGGGATTTAGGAGTACTTAGGTTCAAGTCGAATATACTATTACTTTCTCTGTTTAATATGATATTATCATATTCTTATCTTGCACCTCCATGTACAAAAATTCATCCCATAGTGGATTTTTTTTTATAAAAAAAAAATTATCATTGTGGTTTCATCACTATTTAAATATCTATAGACGAATGGCGTAGTTAGCCGACTCATAAAGTGTAAATCAGCCCATTTGATTTCAAAAGCATTGTTAGGCAACAAACAAAAAAAAAAAAAAAAAAAAAATCCATGAAGGGACGCCAAAATTGAAAAGGATGTTGACATGTTGTCACTACAAGAAATAGTAAGATACTAATCAAAGTTGTTCGAGCAAACCCTAATTGAAAATTTTGAATAATTATAAGCATTTCCAATGCTATGGGATGTGAAATTTGCTCATTCCAAATGCTATGGAAATGGAATAGAATGATTTCATCTCCAATAAACTTCTTGTTTAAGATTCCTCACCTTGTGTTGCATTTAACCTTTGACACCTTTCTATTTATTATTATTTTTTTTATAGAGGTATCTAAGAATCAGTGTTGTTGGTTACATTGCACAAAGATTTCTGCATTAGGGAAGGAAAGATTTATAGGGATAGAGGAAGATCCGAAGATATAATAGAGCTTCAATCTGTGGGCTGGGTTTATAGGAGCATCGAACCACTCTATAAATGGTGGCTAGTGGTTTTGAGAAAGTGTTACGATTCAGTGGATTTCATTAGAGACAAATTTAAAGAGTAGTTAATTTTAGAAATTGAAATTATAAATTACCATAAATGATTAGGAAGAGAAATAAAGTTCAGTTCTAGGAAGAGAAATAAAGTTCAGTTCTGTTAAGAAAAGTTAAATTAGTGTAATCTTGCAAGGCACCCCAATGGAAAAGTTAAATTAGTGTAATCTTGCAAGGCACCCTAATGGAAAAGTGGTGCAATTCGAATTGAGATGAGGAAAAACCTAAAAATAAAAAGGCATGTCGTGGTATTGTCATTCTTGGAAGTTGGAATTACTTGGAACTAATCACCTGGATTATATTGTAGGGGGAATTACAGATAGGTCGCGTTAGGGGAACCAATTACAGTTAATAGTCATTATTAGTTAAGTTAGCAGTCATTTACTTGGAAGTTTGTAATCTTTTCTATTGCACTGTAATTATTTGCTTGTAGCTGGACCTATCTGTAACTCCCCTTGTATAATTTTTGTAATCATTTTTATATTTCTTTTGTCAATAAGGTTTTTTTGGCCTAATTCCCTAATTGTACTGGTAAAGCTTTTGTGCATTTATGCACTCAAGTTAATTTGGAATAAACTCACTTGATGCTTAACCCGAAGAGGGAGTGAAAAGTAAATCGAATAGCCTTCCACTTTTTGAGAGAATTTAATTCATTATTAAGCATTGACCAAATTTAGCAAAATTAAATTATAGAAAGTGGTTTTAACAACCATATGAAAAATATTTACAAAAAAATAAAATAAAATAAATGCAACTATATGTTTTTTTTTTTTTTTTTAATATATATAAAAAGGGAAGGTAATGCCATATGCTTGAAATTTTCACAGCAATTCAAGCAAATTTGTTTCAATATGACCATATGTTTTTCTGGTGCTCGAGTGTTCTCTCAGAAGACAAGTCCTCCACTACTCCATGCTTAGAGTCATGGATCATAAACTTTTTTATTAAACCTACATTATTTTTCTCTCTTTCTTGCATTTTTTTTTTTAATTATGCACAAGGGTTTCCAATCTATAGATAACTTCTTCAGTTTCATTCTAAGAGGATCTAATAATGCCGCAAATAATGTGTAACACAATTTTTTTATAATATATTATTAATTAGGTTGATATGATAAAATCATATTATCTATTATGTGAATTGATGTAGAGAGTATATAGAAAATTGGTGTAAGCATTATTTTCCAAAAGAGACAGTGTTTTTATTTTTCTAAAATTCCTAGAACTTGGGAAAATAGGTAACAATAGGTGCAAAGAAATTCCTAAACTAATTCTTATCAATTTCGAGAAGTCAAGCTTACTAAAATACTCTAGTTTTGAGTGATCACATCAATTTCTAATTCCTATCAGATCCCTATTCCGTAGTGACAATTAACCCTATGTTTGGTATGAGGAATTTGTGGAAGGATGGAAAGGGGAAGATAGAAAAGTGGAGGGAAAAAGGTTAAGGGGTGTGTTTGGTTGGAGGGAAATGGGAGGAGGGGGGGGGGGGGGGAGTGAATCCCCCGAAGTCACCTTTTTCTCATCCTCCAATTTTGGGGGAAAGGTGGAGGGAAAGAATGGTTTTTGTTAAAACGACCATATTACCCTCAAATTTTTATAACATCTTTTACATATGAGAGTAGAAAAGTAAAATCATAGTTTTTAATATCTATCCATCCATCCTACCAAATACCAAGGAAAGAAAAGAGAAAAAAAGAAAACTATCATTTCATCTATCCTACCAAACACACAAGAAGGAAATAGGACTTTTCTTCCCAGAGAATGGAAAGTCCATCCTTCCTACCTTTCCTTCCTTCCAATTTTCCATCCTCCCTACCAAACTTAGCACAAAGTAGCTAGAGCGGCTTAGAGATTACAGTTGTTGGGGGTCCAACATTGATGCCGAATTGCTAACACGCAGTCTCTTAACCACAACCTAAACCCGTTTATTATTAGATGGCTGGAAGAAAGCCAACCCAAACTCGACCCACTTACCCTGTACTATAAAATTTTCATGGCTCTGCTCGGTTCCTGAGAAACCAGATGTAAAACGGAAGTTCAAACTTCAAACAGTACACTTCTGTTGTTTTGATTTGAGGGAAGTTGTTAACAAAAATGACCAAATTAAGATAGATTTGTACAATTAATTATGACCGAGTTAAGTTGATTTTTTTCGTTCTCTGTAGAAGTTTAAACAGTAGTACTTCTAAAACATTAGATTCCTTTTCCTTGGATTTCTTAGCAACCAAACAAATAGCGTAATGAAATTCTCCTTACTTGTTAACTGAGGTTGACAAATGGGAGAATTATGGATAAGGATAAATTCTATCAATTGTGATGATGTTGTTTTGAAAAGACTCCTTGAAATAAGCCCAGAAACTTAGTTCAACTGCTGTACAAAAGCAAGCAAAATAAATGCTGGATGCAATTCCCCCCACCAAATAATAAAATAAAATAAACGCTTACACGCTAGATGTAAAATGTTGCCATGTTGGGGGGTGCCGTTTCAGGTTACGTTGGATTTGGGTAAGGACATAGGACAGAAATAGCCTTCTGCTTAACTACATCAAGAAGCAGCAAAAATGGTTTGATTGTCTTCAGATATATCATTTCCAGGTTTCATGCGAACGACAAAACTTCAAAATACACTCAACCCAAAAAGGGCGACAAATTTTACAAGTATAAATGTTTTTTATTTTAATACCAAAATTGACCTGCGACTATGACACGTATAATACTTCTACATCTCCTGCTAACTTAGAACATAGAAGCAGCAACTACAACCAGTCTTGTCTACTTCCAATGGCCACAATTTAAGCTACATCCCCCAACCAAGTAGTATAGAGATATATTTACAAGTTACAATGCTGGAAATACTCAACATGGAGAACCTTTTACCAGGTGAAAGCCGAATTTCTAGTCAGAAGAAAAGATGATGCCCCCACTCTCCAGCAATCAGAACCAGACCAGAATTTATATAGCACAACAAATGGCTAACTACTTAAAAATCTGAATAATACAACAATGGCTTGCCGGTCACTATAAATGAAAACCAGCCAAGCCAATGCATGTTGAGGAAAGAATTGGATATCAAACCTCAGGATGTGGTTATGAAACTAGGAACCCAATGAATGCTAAAACATGCATGAGGAGAGCTGTAGTGCTCATAGGAATTAGCCCGAAAAGCATACTTCTTGATGAGCTGCTCACACTCAGCTGTCCTGCATTGACGTATTCATCCTTGCTATAAGTTACAGAAACATTTACAGACGATGAACCTGCATGACAGAAATTTAAATGAATGGCTGAGGTACTGGACAAGACTTCTTTCTAGAGATTAAAATAATAACTGAAATAAAAATTCAGGTGGGATCACTATTAATTGAACATACAATCGTAGTTAGCCCATCCAATCCTTTGACGAGATAGATCATAAACAAATATCTTATCTTTTAGAACAAGATCTGCAAAAGAAGAACCAAATGAGCTTTTAATCCCAATGTTTAAAAGGTATAGGCTTGAGAAAAGCATTTGAACCTTTGAATGCTTGAATTGTAAGTTTTGAGACAACTAATTAGCATGAAACATAAAAATTGGTGCAACTAAGATTAGCATATATGTTTAAGCACGGTTGGAAACCAAATGATGTTTGACAGTCCATTCCCTAAAGATGGTTTCAATTTCAACAGATTATTTGCAGAGTAGTCACGAGATCACATTGCATATCAACAACTTATAATCCATTACATGCCCGATAAGTAAACACAAACAAGAGCTTAACCAATGTTTAAAAACCTAAGTGCATCTTACATGATAAAACATTTAGTCATAGGAACCTCCACATATTTTAAAAGGTAAAAGGACATCTGTGATTTGGACCCTGAGCTTGGCTAAAGTAAGAGGTGTATGTCTTACATTAAGGCGAGCCGAAGACATAAAGCATGATGTGAACCTCACATTTTGAGACACAAGCATCCTAGGATATATACCCCAAATGCGCTGAGCCTGCACACATTTTTATTAGAACAAAAGCTTCTTATGCCTTTTAAAAACCATGGCTTCTCTTTGCTTGGTCTAAAAAACTCAGAGATTCCATTACAGGGCTTCTGCACTAGGGCACCTAAAGATTGCAACATTTCTATTTAAAATATTTCGTATGTATTTATTTCTAGTATATGAGTATTATCCTAGTGTCATAAGAAAAGGCTAATTGCATTTTGTAAAAGGACTAACTACAGTTTTTAATACACGAAGGTAAATAAATATATTTAAAAATAAAATAATAAAAACACTTAGTTTGGCTTTCTCATGGAGAAATATTATACACTACCATCAAGACAAAAAATGCTTGTCAAAACTTCTATTTTTTCCACACACCTAAATAGGTTTTCAGTTATCATATATCAATTATTGCAGGTTCCCTTTTCATTTCCAAGTCACTATTTTTAAAATAAAAATTAAACAAAAAGTCAATTTCATTACAGAATTAAAAAGTTGGAGACGATAATCACTGACTACGGGGCTCAATTCTGGCACTACCACAATGCCCCTGCAACCACTATGACCTCCACTTCAGCAGCCCCACCACTCCCTCCACTTCCACCACATGTCCAAACCCACCACTTCTTCCACAACATCACATGGATAGGAACAGTCATATTGATGTGGAAGTGGGTACTTATTAAATGCTTCAGTTTTGCATACCTCAAATTACACATGCATGCTCTTTTAACATGCACATGAAAACTATAAAGAAAAAATAAATCTTAAAGCATCTATCTTGTTTGATTATATTAAGATAAAACATTACAAGAATCAGCTTTAGCAAAGGCCATATAACACAGACAGAAAAATCACATACTTCTGCAGTATAATCACATTCCTATAGATAATTTTAATTAACATGATTATTAAAATAAACTCTGATCTTCTCACACTGTCCAATGTCCAAATTGTAAAACATTCATAATTATGTACGCTAACATTAAAAACTTCTATTACAGATTAGAAAATAAAGGTATACCCTTTAAGCAATAGTAATGAAAGAAGGAAAATTTAATTGAAACAAGACAAAAGTCGGCTGCACAATCAGTGGGAGCAGTTTGCTGCAACTCTCTTTCTATCACGTCACATCCTACTCAGGCAGCATTCAATCATTCCATGTAACACATGGGCTATGTAAACCAACAAATACCCTCAAAATGTTAATGGAATGACTAAACATCCAGTAAGAACTACTGATGCGACCCACTTCCATTGGGGCTTGGATCTGGTTACTCCTTGACATAACCATTCTGCAGCAGATTTTTGCCCATTGAAAGAAGCATGTCTTTTTTTTTTTCTTTTTTTCTTTATTTATTATTATTATAGAAAGAAGGCTTTAGTTCCAGGGTCCAACCTCCTAAAATTGACACCCCTTGATCCTGAACTTTCTGAAAGCCAATACACCACATTGCAGCACCATCCTGCAACAGCAAAATTGGCCCATTCCAGCTTAATTACTTGGATCATATAATATATTTCACATGTGATGAGCGAAAACATTCTCATGTCTATTTCAAAAAAGGCAAAAAACAGAAAGGAAAGAATTAAATAGAAGGGGCAAATTGAACAACTCACAGGATCTTGATGTACAAGGTAGTCTTCTGGTTTTAAAACCATGGATGCACCCGCAAAGTTTAAACTAACTGGAGGAAATATATCGGTTATACTGAATACAGCGCAGAAATGGATCTCATTCAGATGTTGAAACAACCAGATAATTATGAAGCTTTCTTAACACCAAATATGTAAATAAGAAGAAAATATATTTGGAAAAAATTATCCTAGGACAGACCTGGTGGAGACTAGATAACACTGGTATCCTTTCGAAAGGATGGGGGATGCAGACTGTGAAACAGCGGCAGTTATCTGCAGATTAAATAAGCAAACCAATTTCAGAGCGCACTGACTGTAATTTACGAAATATCTTCTCACACAATACAAAGCTACCTGCTGCCAGTGCAACCCTTTCATTTTTTTTTTCCTTTTTGCGAGAGAGAGAGAGAGAGAGAGAGAGCTTACAGCACTGACTAAAGGATTGTAAGCTGCTTCCACAAGGTATGCCAAAGTTGTTCCAGAATCAACGATAGTTCCTTGGTTGCTTGATGTTGCAAACACTGCTGCATCAATTGGCAACAATTGCCCATTGACAGCAATGCTTTGCAGAATTAAATTGTAATGAGGCCTGAAAGTTTTGAGATCAAAGCATTCAAACAAACTGTATAATCAGTATCTACATTTTCCACATATCCACATCTTTTTAAGCATGAAAACAGGATCAAGAGTTAGCTGGAAAGTAATTAGATCCTGCTATATCGAAACTGAAGAAGTTATCTGACAAATTAAAGAAAATTGCAGGAAACAGAGATAGCACACCAGAATATAAGCTCTCAGAAAAGCAACACGTGTAATTAACAATTTAATGATATTTAAAACAATATATAAAGTCTCCATAACACCATCAAATACTACCAGAGAACACTTTCAGATCTTACAAAGGGATTCACAACAAGAATAAGAATAACAAATTACCACAACCAATTCCACCAACACAGGTTGCCACTAAACACTAGCAAATTTCCACAACAACTATCCAATACATCACTAGCATATTTTTAAATTTAATGGAAATGACTGAAACTCAAAAAAGAACAATAACATATGATATAGATAGCCATTGTTTGCATGAACACATAAATAAATAAATAAATGTTAACTGCAACAAACGCATTCAATCAAAATTTGAGTGTGGATTATTTATGGATTTCCCACTTCAAATGAAAATGATCACATGATAAGTGCAGCAAACAAAAGGGGAGTTTCCCGTACTGGAAAGATGACATACTGTGATGGGACAAGAGGACTATAAACAATGCTTGGCTCCAAAATCTCACCGAGAACTAGTATACCCCCACCGCTGCCCTCTCCTTTCAAGCAATGGGAGAACACTTTTGGTGTTATTCCTCGAGATGACAATTGTGATATAACAGACAGATCCCGTTGGCCAAATCCAAAAATCCCATCAATTGCTCTATCTGTCTTAGTCAAGTCCCCAGACTGATAGACACTACACCTGTTTCCAGCATCACCATCCAAAACAAATAATAAGCTTCAGCCAACAAAGAAAAATGTATATTGACGTGGGATAAAAAACAACAAAAATGAAATAAAGAGAAGAGATAGGTACAAGAAAGAAAGAAAAAGATAACTGGTAATTCTTTGCAAAGTAGTTGCAGATACAATATATACTTCATTAAGACCAGTACTCCTTTGAAACAATATAACTAAGCTCAAAGAGGACAACACAGTGCATGGAGACCCTTCTACCAATATTGTTGTCAAATAACAAAATTTAGTTATCATCATTCAAGTGTTGTATTGATTGTGGAAATTAATGGTTATGCTAGTGTGGAATTGGCTATGATTACGCAATGTTGAGTTAACTATTGTCATTATATTTTATAGTTTGGTAGTATAACTAAGTATCATGCTACTTATTGTTATAAACAAAGACTCATTGTAGTGGAAAAAATAATAAAGCTGGGTTTCTTCTTTTTGACTCTTCTGCCCATCTCTTCTCTTCACCTCAATGTTTATTTTCCATCCCACATAAATACACACAATCCAGACACTTTCATTGAACAAGTCTTAAAAGCTCACCCAAAAACAATGGAAGCTGAAGAGTTAGCAACGAAAGAGTTCCCAAGAACCATGTCAAAATACAACATGTCTGATACATAGTAACCTGATGTCCCACTTCCATCCCCGTACTGGAACGAGTAACTGCACTGATTACCCTGAGGAGAGCAAGCAGCAGCCGTCGTTTGAACGCCAGAAGTGCATATCGGGTCTGAACAGGAGACCAGAGAAGCAGTTGATGAGCTGGTAATATCAAAGAAATTGAGCTCAATCTGTAAAACAAAAACAGTATTAAGTAAGAAAACAAACTGTAGATTGCCTCTTCATTCTACAAATTCAATACAACCAAGGGTAAGGTATAGAATTTTACGCCGAGTTCGCTAGACTGGGGGCAGTTATTACAGGAATTGCAGGTAACCCAAAGGATGTCACTTCCAGTATCAATCTGCACATTGAACTCTCTTGGAGGAGAGCCCAGTTTAACTCTTGTAAAATAAAGCCTAAACCAAAACCAAGAACCCCAAATGGAAAAGTTTAATTAATGCCAGAAAAAACCCTTATATTGAATTTGAAATTACTAGATACCAACTAATCCCTAAAAGAGGCTGAAACTGAAGAGAACCCAGATGAAGTAAGGGAACAAGAACACCAAAGATCCATCAAATTCAGGAAATTATATCACAAATGACAGCTAAAGACAAAGAACAGCAAAAACCCAAAATAGCAAACATTTACAAAAAATTGAAGACCATCAAAATTCATAAATTTCATGCCAAATAAACAAATAAAAAGTTTCAAAACCCCATAAAACCCGTAATCAATAACTATAATAAATGCAAACCCAGAAAAGAAGAAATATAATTATGAACTAGCCCAAGAATTATCAGAAGAATTAAAGGATTATCAGAACAAAAACAGGGAAAGTGAAGATGGCAAAATTACCCGACGACGTAGGGATCAGAGGAACCAACGAGGGAGAAATCGACGACACCGCCTATAACGCCTTGCAAGATTCGGGCATGGCGAGCCCGGTCGCGAGCCTTGAGTATGTCGAGCTCGACCCGCTGGTTTGGCGGAAAAGCCCTCTCCAGAGTAAGGTGCCTCGCCGGAAAGGCGCAGTAGACCACCGTCATCTGCACTATGACGACGGCGGCGAAGACCAAGATCAGGGTCCTGAAGGCAACTGACGCCGGCATTTTGGTGGTTTTAACGGGAAGTAGTCGCTACAGGGAGATATTCAGTGGCGAAGATCGAGGTGGTGGCCTTTCTGCATATTTTTTGAGAGTCGTGTATTGGTCTTTATAGAGAGAGCTTTGTGTTGTGAACTAGTGACGTGGAATCTGTTGTCTTTATGGAGAGAAGCAGAGAGAGAAGGGGGAGGGGGGGAGTGTTTTCACTTTTTTGAGAGAGCATGTGTTGCGATGGGTAGAGAGAGAAAGGAGAAAGAAAGAAGAGCTTGTCACACTGTCAGAGACAGAACAGTGACAACGGGAAAATAAGTTTAAAAAAAGTTGTGCTAAAAGGGATGATGATTTGGGCACTCCTGGCTTGGTAAAGAAGTATACCCCTTAATTAAAGCGGGGATGAAAAGTCAATTTTATTTCTATTATTATTTATTATTTATTTTTTTTGGTTTTTGTTTTTTTGGTTTAGCCTATACGAGTAGAGTTCTTCTATACAAGACTATCCCATAAACTTATTATATTGATCATGTGGCTACTTTTTATTGGTCTTCTTTTTAAAAGGTAAATATGGTGAAATAAAATGAAATCTCCAAATCCCTTAAAATTAAGTCGAAATAATTGAATAACCCTATTTGCCATGTTTGAGCGCGAAAATCTTAAACCACAAGATTGAAAGTTCTCTCGTTTTCTCCTCCTCAAACCAGTTACTTTTCTGGAAAAAAATGATCATTTGGACCTTGCACAGTCAGATCATCCTCCTCGTCGAGTGCTGGAGAGTTGAACTAACATCCTATTAAGTTACAAAGGAAGATCAATGATGCTCTATTCGTTACTTTCCAGCAATCTAGCGTCGAAATTCAGTTATCAAGTGATAATTTGCGATAGTTCGAAAAACAGGTTAGATTCATATCCATTTTTAGGGTTAGATCGTTTTGTGATTAAGAGACATAATTCTTATGTGCAATTAGTGATTTATTAAGTTATATAGTTGTATATTTTATCTAGTTATCAAGTCACAAAAATTCATTTGTGACGTAAGGGACTGTGTATATAAATAATTAATTATTAAGAGATATAATTCAGTGCTAACGAGTTAACAAGTTATTAAATGATATATTTGTGTATTTTTGCCAAGCTTATCAAGTTATCAAGTGAATACAATGACTAAGTTATGAAGTTATATCTAATTTTCTTTATTCGTGTAGGTGAATCATGGGAAGGGGAGAACTAATTATGATATAATACCTTAAATGGCTAATTAGGGGAGAATGTGAGAGAGCTATTAGTATGGAAAGTAACGTTTGAATTGTTAGCAAACCATGGAATGAATTATGCTATTAAATCATATCCCTACAAACGTGGGATTGTAGGTATAACTGATTATGATGTAATGCCTTAAATGGCTGTAGGCCAACAGGTTAGGCCCCTCTATCATTTTGCATAGGGAGTATCATTCAGTTCATTTGGGTGGGTTTGAATTTTAACCTAGAACCAAATAAATTAATGGTCAATTATTATTATTATTTTTTGCCTTAAACCAAGCTATATATATATTTGTAGAACCAAATCAATCCAACTCTTGAAAAATTTAAATTGTTTCAATTTGTATATAATTTTTTTTATTACAATAAAATATAAAAAATTACTTCAAAAAATAAATATACATAGGTCACAAAATCAAGAGAAGACATATGTTTTTCTTTTTTCATCTGCATTAAATATATTTTTAATATATAAAAGCAAATTGCTAGTTGAAATTGGGACAATTATAATTAATAAGATAATATCTGAGTATATAGTAAATGTCGTACTATATATATATATCGGATGATTTTCATAATTATTTTTTGAAAAAAAAAGGGATTTATTCTTCCAATGTTCTTTTAATCTATTAATGCCACATCTTAAAATTTGTGGATGAACTTGTCTAGCATTTTTAATACTTTTTTATTTGAGATTTGTTCAAAAAATGAGGTTGTGGAAACTTGCTTAAGGTTCATAACTTCGTATATAAGAAGTGGATTTAGTTTCTTTGAATGTTAATTTTCACTACATAACAAGCCAAATTTTAATAAAACTCAACTCTTTTAATTTCATAAACAAGAAGATTCCTAGTTTTAGGAACATGCTCCTCTTAAAAGCTCTATCTCAACCAAAGCATATAAGAAGCGTTTGTAGTATTAGTCGAGGTGGAGTCAACAGAGCCCACATAGGTTGTATTTGAGGAGGTTAGCCATGTATAGTACCAAGAGAAGCGATCTAGGGTAGCAAAGGAGTGGGAGAAGGAAGGGAGAGAGAGTTGACCTCAAAAGGCTAATATTTGAATTGGAGAGGTTCTAGTCAAAATGAAACCTTTTGAAGTTTGAGGTTAAGAGGTAGACTCTTCGGTTTATGAAGGTTGGTGATAAGCATTCATCCCCTTCAATGAGGCCAAAGAAGGCCATTTTATAGTGTGAAGACCTAAGATGACCTAAGTATAGGGTAGTGGGGTAATAGACCTAGGGTAGTGGGATAACAGACCTAAGCCCTAAAAGGTAGGTTAGCCACCTTACCTTGTGTAGGCGCTAGGCGCTGATACCCATGCCATACCAGGCTTTTGGCCCATACAAGGTATGAACCTTGACTTGTCACATCACTCCCAACTATTCCCCAAGATCGACTAATATAAGGTGACCCTAATGCCATAGGGGCGACTTTCCACCTTAAAGAACCTTTTCGCAATTAATGGTTTCCCCCAAAGCTTCATGCTAAAAAATTATGTCCTTTAGATCTTCAAACTTCTCACAATTTTCTTCCAATGCTGGTTGTACCTCATTAGAAGTGACAACTACCTCTAGTTCTTGCACTTCCATCACAATACTCTCAATCTCTTTGACATCTGTCACGATCTCAACCTCGGATTTACTTACAGGTAATAAAGATTCCCCCTCCACTTCATGAACTTCTAGAAAAACCTTTTCTTCAATAACCAAATCAACTTTTGAATTTGCGTCTTCAAAATTTGCATGAATCTCTTGTGAAAAATTATTTTCAATATCTAGATCACATGCTCCCGGTGTATCAATGCATTCTTCAAGTTCACAATTATATTTCTCATGGTGATTATCAGGATTCAAAATATCTTTTTCTTCCATTTTAATTTCTTCATGAGTTACATGTTGCACCTCTTCTTTAATTTCAAAAGCATTAACTTTCTTGTCAAACCTTAACTGCACATCTTTTTTAGATGGTTGATTGTAGACATTCTCGGTATAATCTCACAAATAATTAGTATGCTTATATTCTTGATCCATATCAAATTCTTTATAATCGTAAAGAGAAAATTTAGATATTATCATTTTTCTCATTCTAGGCCATGAGCGAATAAGAGATTTACCTTGTAGAGTTCTTGAAAGTTGCAATTGATCCCACCACTTTACAGCACAAAATCTAAGTTTGAACGTTGTAGTTTTCACCTTTTCCTCATCCGAAATCTCCACAAAATCAAAAAATATCTCCAAATCAAATAACCAATAATAGTTTTCGTTCAGAAATCCATTGAAATTAGGAATATTTCTAAATTCCATAAATTTCTGATGATTAGGAACGTGTCTACCAATGGGACGACTGCAAGCCCCATCGTCAGCGCAAACCTTATAGTCTTCACGTAACCTATTAGTCTTCATCGGTAACTTAGTGAGTCCTGCGTGTACATCATGCAGTGCTTGCTGGGTGTCGCGTTGAATCCTTGAAATTTTGGCTTTGGTAAGAACCTCTTCTCCACGTTCATCGCCGTAGAAGAAGTTACCATCGTAGCGTGCATTCGCCATCTGACCAGGATGAAGCCTGCTCTGATACCAACTGACGTCGCGGAAGCTTATGAGGAAGTAGGGCACCGCTTGCTTTTTGGAAAATCGTTCGAATCTACGAACAAAAGAGTAACACACTCGAATCCACGAGCTCAGAGAATAAGATCTCAGAAAGAAAATTCTTTATTGAATGAAAGTTAACCTTACAATGAGAAAAAACAACCTTTATATAGGCTGCAAAACCTAATTCGACTAGAACTATAACTTTAGGAAAGAAATGACTAAAATAAGGAAAAATACTAAATAGGTTGCAAAATCTAATTCGACTAGAACTATAACTTTAAGAAAGAAATAACTAAAATAAGGAAAAATACTAAATATTCCAACAATAAAACTACTCCCAACCGTAGGTACGATTTGCTTGACCATAGGTATGGTTATATTCAGAAAGCTATTTTGACTTCTAATTGGTCTAAACTTCTATCCTACTCAGTTTCCCCGAAGGCACTTGATTGTCCACAAGGCCAATCGAGTGGGGTTGATTACAGGGTGGATATCCTAGTGACAAGAAAGTCAACCTCGTTGATCAACCTTCCACGTAAAAGATCGTGATTGGTCCAACATGCTCATGGAGATTGCCATGTCAATAAAAAGCAAAGTTAAATAAAGCTGCTTAGTTGTCCAATATGGTATACCATATACGATAAACTAAAAATGCCCTCTTTTACTCTTTACAGATTACCTTTTTGAATATAATTTCCATTTTCCTTCATTCTTCTTTTAGTTTACTCATTTGGGATGATGTGTCCCAATTAGCAAGACTGGACTTGGTGGTTCTGTCTTTAAATAAAATTTAAGGAAAAAAAAGAAAAGAAAGTAAAGTAAAAGCACGCAAGGTGGGCATTACGCACGCCCTTCTTGACCAATGGCAAAATGGGGAAAAGGCCCGAAACATCAGAATCACCTGATCCACCTCACGGGCGCAGCCTAGGCATCAACGTCGGCCCGCGACTGAATTTAAACGCTGTAATTGCGCGTGAGGTTACTGTCTCCCCAGCCAACCCTAAGAAATGGGGTCCATTCTTTTGCGAGAGAAACGGCAATGCATGTCGTATCGACAAAATGTAGCCACTTGTTGAGCACAAAGTTAACTATTTTTTTCGCCTTTTATTAATAAAAAATAAAAAAAGGTTTCCCAAACGGCCAAAATTGAGCTCGGTATGTCGGGTTCTATATTATCAAAAATTGTCATCCAAAATGCATTTTTAAGAAAGAAAAAATAAAACTTTTTAAGAACGTGTCATTTTTTAGGAAATCCGTAATACTATTTGTTTGGTTCCATACTTTGAAAATTGCTTTAAAAAATAATAAGAAATCTTAAGGATATGATGATAGAAACCAAGAACATTTAAATTAGTACCATAAAAGTGTAACATACAATAGCTTTATTCATATTTTAAAAAATCGAGTTAAAATTTTAATTAAATACCTTTATTGAAATTTTTTTTTTTTAATATTTACAAAGTGGATCTAAGAGAAAAAAAAAAGCAAATTTTTAATAATGTGATCCCAAATTAAAATCAATTTGGGCAAAAATATCATTATTATAAGCTAAAACTTATTTATAAAATAAAAAAGACACTAATCATAGCCACAACGGTCAAACCGTTACACTATGAGTAGGGCCTATTCAGTAATCACCCGTCAAAGAAGTTGGACTTTAGGAATTGGGACTCCAATCATGGACATGGCAAGCCAGCAATCAATTCAGGGGCCCACTGTGAAATGGGCAGGCTACACAGCATGCCATATTTTCTCCAAACCCACTTGCTTTCCTTCCCCATTAACCGCGTATTATAGTGGTATTATTCAGATTAAGATGGCCCATTAATTCCTCTGCCTAAATGTTGTTTTCCATAGTGGCTGGTGGTGTGAAAGTGACACAAATTTCCACGCTTTGATAGATGGGCCCATCAAGGCAACACGTAAGTTTCTTCGAAAGTGTGGCTATCAATGTTATATAGTACGCGTGAGAAAATATTGAGCAACTCATTTAATTGACTTTATATTTTTACAAACTAAAAACACTAATAATTAATACGTCCATCTTCTTTTCCTTGAAATGACACCCAAACGAGAGAGATTGAAAGCAGGCAGTCACTTTAGGGCAAGCAAGCGACCTTATTCATCCCTCTTTCTAAGTTATCTTTTTCTTTTTTGCCCTCCAATTATTTGGGAAATAAAACATATGACATATATGAGTCATGTCATAATAGTTATTAAATTGAATCCATTTTATTAATATAAATTTAATATATCATTATCCAATTATAAGATTTGAGTCATGAGATTCGTGGGATATTCCTTGAAATGAGGAAAAGCTCATCAATGCCCCTATAAGAGCATCTCCAAAGACCAAAGGACCAAAGGTGAGACAAATGAATAACCAAAGCTAAATTTTAACTTTGAAGTGAAAAGATGGTGCTCTAAGGGTAAACTATTAGGCTCTATTTGGTTAGCAGTTTTTATTAAGGAAAAAAAAAATATATGTATAAATAATTGTATTTTTTCTTATTTGGTTGTAATGGAAAATTGATAAAAGAAAAATAATTGAAATAATTTTGGCTTGATATATATATATTGGTTTGACAGTCAGGGTGTTTGGATCAACTTGCGCGCACCTCAACTAATCCCTCCCCTAGCGATCTTAAAGGTGCACTCCCTCACATCGGCCTGGTACATTCATGAATGAAATTCTGGAGTACTACGTGCTCCTCAAAGGAGCACAACAAAGAATGGAATCTAGGATGTCTGGGTTTACAGCTCATCCCGAAACCATCTGAGCTGGCTCTCATGGGTATGATTTCATATTTTCCTTTCATTTTCTTTCCTCATTTTTTTTCCCTTCCCTTTTTTTTTTTTTCATGATAAAATCCACAAACCGAATAGAAAGTTAGAGAAGTTATAATTGAATTCCAATAGTCAAGACTTGGCTAGAGCGAAATTAAATTGTGACTTAGATTATTTCACATGTATGGCTCAAATTCATATACGATCAAAATTTGGTTAGGACTATAGTGGCTGCTATAACAATAGAGATAGTCTAGTCAAATTTTAACTTTTTGATAAAGTAGTGAGTTGACACGTAGATTTGGCTTTTCCAAAATAGCTAGAAACAGTTGAGTTGCCTTAAGGGCTCCCTCATTGTAGCTTCTCTTATTTGATTGATCTATTTGTTTATTTATTTGCTATGATTTATCTGTCTGTTTAAATCTTTATTTATTTAGCTATTTAATTATACGCAATTTTATTTATTTATATATATATATATATATATATATATATGCAATTGTCATTGTTCAAAATAGTGATGGTTTAGGCAAGCTCACAGAGATTTAGCTCAGATGGCCCACCTTTCTTTTTTAAATGCCCGAGATAGTCTTGTGGTGGTTGGTTTGTTTATAATTTTGGCTTATCGTCCAACCATTGCCCCTTGTTTCTATTGTTTCTTTTGGAAAAAAAGAGTTTGATTTGCTTGCTCTACATCCTAATCCCTAAAGCAGTAGTCTCCTGGTTTGAACTTTGTGATACAACTCAGGTTTAATATGAGATGTTGTGTAGAAATTCATGCTCTGTGGAAAAAAATAATAATAATAATAATTCCGAGTCATTCTCCAACCCCATACTCAATCCAAATCCTTCTTTCTTCTTTCCCAATTTTTGGCCTTAAAGAACATTGCGTATATTAAGCTTTGATGGTTTGAAGTATGGCATACTCAAGAAATACTAAAGACTTTTTAATTTAAAAGAAAACTTCTCTCATAATTTCTTTTCTCAACAGTTCGATACTCTTGTTTTAGCAATCAACCTCTTTGATTAAGTTGACTGCTTATCACGTTTTAGTAATGTTGCGGTTGCTTTTCTTGTTGAGACACCCACCATTCAAAAAAAATAATAATAATCATTTGTTAGATAAAATTTCAACACTGTGGATCCCAAAAATCAGTCACATTAAGTGGCTAGCCATAAGCCATGCATGTATAAGTGCATAACCGTGAGTCAGTTTTTAAATGGGGATGCATATGGTTTGGTTCGTTAATCTTTCTGTAAAGTGGTTCAAGTCGTCATTCAAAAGAGGCTTCCTTTTTTTTTTTTTCCACCCCCCCCCCTCTCTCTCTCTCTCTCTCTCTGTGTTAAGTCTTAACTAAAGAAGAAGGAAAAGAAAAAGAAAAAAGCACACCTATAATACCTTGGTTTAGATTTAAATTAGATAGGCTGTCCCCAATGCATCTTTTCTCCTTTCTAAATCAAATGTCTCTAGCATGTTCATTCACTATAAAAGGAAGAGCAGTGGTGGATGACCCGTCGGAGACGAGTCATCCTGCAAGCTAGGAGATATCTGATGGATCATCTTGTATAGAGAGATATAGGATGGGACAATGGCGCCCACTCCTGTCTTTGTGTCGAATGACCTGATCGGTGATGGGTCATCCAATATTTTTGTAAAATGAATCCAATTTGAAATGGGGAAGAGAAGCATTTTAGGTTGGATGCACGGAGAGAATTGGATTAGTGATTACTCATCAAATATTGACTTCAAGGTCTTAACCGTCTCATCTGCATATTTTTTGTTCCTAGGCAATTCTCTTGGCAGTTGCATGGGAAACCTATTATGTATATATTTTTTAACATAATACTTTTTTTTTTTTGTTTTTGCTCTTAAAGTACTAAAAACTCCCGCCTTTACAATGTGACTAGTATACTTCCGTTAGCCATTAGAAATTTGAAGATTAAATTGTACCAAATAAGAGATGGATGTATGAATGATAACTTCGTGTGTATATTGAAATAAGATGATGATCAAGTAAGCACGTTATATTAGTACCCGCATTGAAAGTTGTAACTCGTTTATTAGTGGGCTATGGGGTATATTGGGTCAATCACATGGTACAACCCTCAATAGATGATGTTAATATAACTTACATCAACACGTGCAGGAGTATATTGAAATAATCTTTCTTTCTTTTTTTTTTTTTGGGCCAAACATGGGTACTCTTGGCCTACTGCCATTAGATTTGGGCTCTAAGTGAATCCCCATGATGAGGCCCTCTCTATATATGCACACACACAAAAATTTAACCATAAGTACCCATAATTATTTTTATTTTTAGTATCTACACAAAGTTTGTTTGTATGTATAATTACTAATCATACTATCAATCAATACACTAACGTGTTTTGGGTCTAATTAAGTATAAATGGTGGACTTAAATGGGGCCTATTTGTTATAAGTTTTAAAAAAATGTTTCTTCTTTAGACCTAAATATAAAGGTTCAACTTGAATGAGGCCCTTTTCAAATAAAATTCGGGGGCCCAAAGCGATTGCTTTGGTTGGCTACCCTCGGGCCATTTTGCTTCCTTCCAAGCAGTACATTCCTTGACTTATTTTACTCGGGGCCTCTATTGGCATCCCAAGACTTGCTTTTCATCCCTCACTAATTTTATATTTTAAGGTTTTATGAAAAATATAGAAGGTTTTCATAAAAACTGATCATATAATCAATTAGAAAACATCATTTTGAATAACTTTTCAGAAGAAATTTTTTTCAAAATTTATTGTTTAAGTAAAGTTTTTTTGCCATTTATAGTCTTTGCTCATAAATGACTAAAAAGTCCACTTAAATAATAGATTTTGAAAAAAATTTCTTCCAAAAAGATGTTCAAAATGATGTTTTCTAATAGAAAGAGCGATCAGTTTTTACAAAAACCATATATATTTTTTAAAAAATCTTAAAGTGTAAAATAAGTGGGGGATGAAAAGCAAATCTTTGGGTGCCAATAGAGGCCTCCATTTTACTCGTTCCAATAGATACAATAGGCTTGGCTATTGCCCCCCCAATTTTGATCAATAGTCCCTAACTGATTTCTAATCCCCCCCCCCCCTTCATTTTTCATATACACCCTACAAAAATTCCAAAATACCCTTAATCAATGAGAATAGATTATTAGGTTATTGATTTGTACCCACACTAAATCAACCGATTGTCTAAAAAAGGACCTTTTCTTCATGTTCTCTTTTTAAATTTTATTTATTTATTTATTTTTTGGATCTGAGTTTTTCTTCTTGTTTTGATGCGTAGAACATTTTGAAATTTTCGTGGGTATGTTTGGTACCATAAATCCGAACAAAGGACATATATTTGATTCATGTAGAATGAACATGATCTCATTTTGGATTATAAAGAATATTTGCAATGTTCAGTCTTAGGAAACCGAATAATATTTATATCGTTGGTCGTTTAAAACCGAACATTTATATATTCAACTGTCACATGGAACCAAACATATTAGTAATTTTTAGTTGTATAAAACTAAACTGTATTAATGGCTTCATAATTCAAAATGATATGTTCTGTCCTATTAAACCGAACATATATATATATATATATATATATATATATATATATATATATTGACATTGTTCGGCCTTATAATACCGAACATTACTGTATTGTTTGGATAACCGGTGGCAAACAGACGCGAATCTGTAGTGAAAAAAAAAAAAAAACAATTTATACCTACTTGCAACGCAAGATCTATATTTCATTGCTGCCAATATCATCCCAAACTACTTATTCCTTGTCCATTGCTTATTAAAAACATAAAAGACACTAAAAATTAGAGTATTTATGGATTTTTCCCTAGAGGTGGTTGTGAGAGAGTTAGGTTTGGGGGGGGTAGAAATAGAAATGTATTTAGGTTTTTAGTACTAATGTCTTTTTAGTAAATTTGCCAAAGGGTATTTCTAGTAAAATAAATTTTGGAGGCTACTGATCAAAATGAGGGGGGCAATAGCCGTTCCCTAGATACAACTACTAGCCCACGCCTATTTGCACCGTTTCATTCGGAAGTTAGCCCATGATAAAGAGTTTGGATTCAATGCCAACATGGAGAAACTTGGCATCATAATGAAGTCCCCACAACCGTTGGATGATGGGTTCAAAGGTTAAGATCAAAAGTAAAAAAAGTTGCTATTGAAATGACCAAAGTAAAATGATCTTAATAGACAACTTTTTAAACTTTTGATTTGAATCATCCAACCCATCATCCAATGGTGGTGAAGATCTCAGCATCGTGCCAAGCTTCTCTACCTCGGATTTGAAATAGAAACGTATTTTTATGTTTTTCTTGGATTTGAATGTTGATGTTGAAACAGTTACACGGTTACAAGATTACGAAATTGAAAATTAGTTACCTTGCTCATGTAACTTTTTTATGAGTATGATTTCCGAGTTAAAGGCCATTTAACTTTTTCACAAAATTTTACGTACTTTTTTTTTTTTTTGAAAGCGTGGTTGAAAAAGTTATGGGCTATTTAACTTGAAAATAATTTTAGTGTCCTTTTAACTATTTCATGAGTATCGAAATAGTGTAACTTTTTCATGAGTGTGAGTAAATAGAATCATCTTTTTGAATTGGTGGGGTGCTTTTAGGGCTAAATATTTAACATCTCATGAAAATGCTTATTTTGTTTATCATTACCCCTACAAAAATTGGACCATTAATTGCTCAATCGCATAATTTGTGACTTTTGAAGCTTTGAGATGGAATTTGTAACTGGTCTCAAAATAATGGATTTTTTTGGTGTTGTAAAGTGGTGGTCGTTGTAAAAAGGTTGTGAAATGAATCTTTAGTGGTAATACGGTTTGATTTTTTTCATACAATCCCCTACTATATGTATGGATGATGATCAGGTAAGCACGCGCTGATATAACTTATGTCAACACCCACATTAGGAGTTGTACCTTGTGCATTAGTGGGATATGAGGTATATTGGACCAATGCAGGGGTACAACCCCCAATATATGGTGTTGATATAACTTATATCAACATGTGTTGATAGGAACATAACTGCTATATGTATAACAGGGGCAAAACTAAACTTCTTTAAATACTGGTGATTTGTAAGTATAAAGAGTAATTAACAAATCAAAACAGCACCACCATAGCAGGGCATAACTTTCATCTTCAAAAAGCATAATCAAAACACCGTATCAAGAACACAATAATCCAAAAAGAAAGGAGACAAAAATAAAGAACAAATCAAATTATTAGAACCCCTACCTGGTATTGAACTCAATGAGTAAATTTCAGAAATTGAAGAGTAAATTTGTAACGAAAATCAAGGAGTAAATTTTACAAAAAAAACCTCAGCATAATATGGAGAATCACCTTGATTACTAACCAAATCCGATGAGATGGACAAGAATGCTATTTACAATAAAAGGTTTGCCAAGTATATCTTGAAACGTTATCATTTGAGCGTGAATAAGGACTTAGGGCTATATAAGAATGCTCTCAGGACTTAGGATTGTATGTTTCTTTTAAAATGGACTTTTGACATATTTCCCCTTTTAAAATGGGTTCTTATTGGAATGTGTTAATCTCTATATGGAAATTCAAACCAAATATTTATTTGGTCAAAATCATATTGAATGAGAAATTGATCTCTAATGTCATCTCTTCTTCTTCCCCTTAAAGGGTTGGTTAATTAAATTATAGTAATAAAGCTTGTCTCACATCGGAAAAATAATAACTCTTTGGTGAGTTCATATACACACACATTAGGCTTGGGGTTTGGCCCCAACGGGCACCCTAGTTTAGTGAAAGGGGATGACTTAGCCAACGTTGAGATTGGACAAAATAAGCTAATTACCATTAATTTGTTTTATTGGACAATCGTGTGTTAGAGAGGGAGTAAAAACACTATTATAAATTCTTGTATCATCTCTGTCGCACCAATAATTGTATCTTGAGAGACAGATGGCAGAATAACTCAAAGCATCAAGTGAGGAGTGAAATTTGTCTTAAGAACATAGTGTAAAACTCTAGCCTTAATTATTCAAATTTTGTTTTATCAACTTTAATACATTCTGTAAGTTCGTATTATACAAATTTTTATTTATTTTACTATTTATATTTCTTTTATTGTTTGTCACTATTAGCAAGTTTAGGGATATGCCTAATAACCCAAGAAGAAAATCCCTTGAGGAGATCTCTAGCCTAAAAAAATAAGAGAGGAACAAGTCCAAGGGGGCTGGATAGACCAGTCATTCAAAGAATCCAAAATAACTACAGTATCACCCTTAATCATAATGTTTGTAATCCCTTCCGTAAGTGCCTCGAGAAGCCCATTCGAACAGCTTTAGCTTCAGCCACATCCGGATCTAAATGGACATCAACAGCAGTCTATGCAAAAAGAAAAGAGCCATGGTGGTCACGAATCACAGCACTTAAAACAGAAAAAGAGGGATGGATTGCAACATTAGAATTCAACTTAAGCCATCCTTGAGGAAGAGGGTTCCATGCTTGGTGTTTACGCAGTATCAAAGGGGAGGGAAGATAAGTCTAGGAGTGTTCGCAGAAGGCACTTTCAATCTGTTTAATCAGCATTGAGGGATCTACCTTTTGACCATAAAAAATAGAGCGGTTCCTAGCATGCCAAAGTTTATAACAGAAAAAAGAAGGAACTTTAGGCCTAGCTCCTTGTCTGGAAGACAACAAGGGCCGTTCCCCAGGCATAGTACCAGCCAATCAATGAGATTGAGATTTTGAAAATTTGCTATATGGAGAGACCATCGAGAAGACAGCCAAAAGACCTCCACCAGTTCACATTCCATGAACAAATGCTTTGCAGTTTCCACAAAATTCTCGCAAAAAGCACAAGAACTATCAGGGATAGGGAATCGTGATGAAATGACGACTCTCACAGGCAAAATATTCTAAACAATTTTTCACAAAAGAAGCTTGAATCATTCATGAATTTTAGAGTTCCACAAAGCAAGCCATTCAACATTAGAGAGAGGGTCATGGGATAAGGCTCGAGCACTAAGATTAGATAAATACACAGACTTGACAAAAAAATCACCATTAACATTCTGGGACCAAATGATTTTATCAATACAGGGAGAAATAGGTAGTTGAATGGAAATAATATTGTCAAGCATACTAGGATCAAAAAGCAATCTGATTTTGTTTATATCCCAGCCACCAAACAGTTGGAGGATGAGATAAAAAACAAGGTTAACTCCATCACGACGTTCACCTATAGGGCGAGGATGCATTCCAAGAGAATTTGGTACCCATGGATCCTTCCAAAGGTCAATACTCCTACCATTACCAACTTTGTAACACATGCCATTAGAGAGTAGATGTCTACTATTGATGATGCCTCTCCAAACCCACAAGCCTTGCGATGTATCATCAATCTCTTGAAAGTCTTTACCTTGACAGTACTTAGACTTAAGGAGAGCAATCCAAGGTTTGTTAAGTCCAGAGAAGAGCATCCATCCCAACTTTTCCAGCATTGGCTCATTCAAATTAGCTATACGTTGGAACCCAAACCACCAGTACTCTTAGGAATACATAAGGAATCCCAACATTTCAAAAAAAGACCTTTGCCTTTGTCAGGAAGGAAACTCCACCAAAAATTATGAATCTTGGCATCGATAGAATCACAAATAGACCTAGGAAAGTTGAACATTGACATGGAATAGGTAGGAATAGTAGACACATGCAACTGCTCTAATAAGGGTGCTCCTACCAGCGTGAGAGAGAGTATGGGCTTTCCACCCATAGATAAGGTTAGAAACTTTGTCAACGATGTCCACAAATGCTTCATTCTTAGAGATTCCAACGTAGAGAGGGAGACCCAAGTACTTTGAACCACCTGTAGCCTTCTGAAGATCAAGCTGGGAACATATCTAAGAAACAGCATGATCAGAGAAATTTTTACTAAAATGGATATTTGATTTACCTTTATTAATCGACTGGCTCGACCATGAGCAATAAGTATTAAAGCATTGAAGGATTGCTTTTGCCTCAGAAGGATTAGCACGACTAAATATGATGAGGTCGTCTACAAAAAGAAGGTGCGAGATGGCTGGGCTACTTCTAGAAGCTTTGATACTATGAATGAAACCTCTATATTCAGCACGCAAAAGAAGCCTAGATAGCACTTCAGAGCATAAAATAAATAGAGATGAGGAGAGAGGGTCCCCTTGCCTGAGTCCTCTATAAGACTTGAATATACCAATAGGTCCACCATTAACCAAAGTGGAGAAGGAAGGAGTATAAATACATTGATAAATCCAATTCATCCAAACATGATTAAAACTAAAACATTTCAAAATCTCCATCAAGAAAGGCCATTCCACCTTGTCGTACACTCTTTCCATGTCAATCTTAATAGCCATAAGCCCACCTTTGCCAGTTTTCTTTTTTATAGAATGGAAAATCTCATGAACCATCATCGAATTCTCTGAGATAGACCTGTTAGGAACACATGTAGCTTGCATAGGGGAGATTTGCCCTACTTCAGTCAATATCACTAAGGAAGCTAGCTATTTCTTGGATCAGAGATTGAACACTATAGGTGAGGAGGAAATTGAGGAGCATGTTGAGGTTACTGTTCTTCCTACTAGTGAATTTATTGCAGGTCATCAGAATGTTTCTATCAATAACCAGTTCAGTGCTTTGCAAGAAGGTCCTATAGAGATTGAGGACATTACTCATTAGGCTTCCCCGCCTAGATTTTATATTGCTACAAATATTGAGTCAGATACTTCGCCTGCGATTAATTCTAAGTATACTAGCATGAAGATTGATGAACTTATCAAAGTGGGGAATAATAAGAAGAAGAAGGGTCGTGGAAGCCTTAAACCGGCTATCATATCTCCTTCTAATGTGTCTTATAGATAACAAAGGTTGTAATCTATTACAAAGGATTTTAGCAATAAATTTATAGATCACATTACTGAGACTAATAGGACGAAAGTTATTAATCGAATTAGCAGCTAGACCTTTGGGAATTAAAACAATGTTGGTGTGATTTAATTTTTTAAGGATATAGCCTCCAACAAAAAAACTCCTCACCATCGATAAAACCTCATTTTTGATAATATGCCAATAATGCTTGTAGAAAAGAACCGACATACCATCCGGGCCAGGGGCCTTGAGAAAGCCCATTCTAAAAAGAGTATCTCTAATCTCAACATCATCAGGAATAGCACACAGAGCAGCATTGTCCTCCTCTGAAATGCAGCAAGGGATAAGATTGTCAAGGCCTTCAGGAATAGTAGGAGAGGAGGATGAGAACAGAACATAGAGGTTGTGGTTAAAACAGGCCCCTATCGCTTGTTTGTCAGATATCCACTGGCCAGCTTCATTTTTTAAGAAATCAATGGAATTCTTTTGGCCTCTAATGATAGAAGAAAGATGGAAGAATTTGGGATTTCGATCTCCATCTTGTAGCCATTTAACTTTAGAATTTTGCTTCCAAAGAATTTCTTCTCTCTTGAGACTTCATCAATCTCCATTTTGATATTAGCCTTAGCTTCAATATTAGCGGATAATGAGTCCAAAGCCTGTACACAAGACAAAGCTTCCTAAAGCTTACAAATATTAGTTTGAATTTTCCCAAAATGTTCTTTATTCCATTTAAAGAGAGCAACCCTGGATTCTTTTATTTTGTGGCAAAAACGGAAAGCCGGCGAACCATAGTACGAAGCCTTCCAAGCATGCTCCACCACCAAAGAACTAGAGGGATCACGAGTCCACATAGTATGGAATTTAAAGGGTCTAGCAAAATTATCCTCATTACTAAAGGAGTTCAGCAACAGAGGGCAATGGTTAGAGGTTGCAACTGGGATGTGAGTAATGGAAGTTTGAGGAAAAAGGGTTCTCCAACCAATGTTACCAAGACCTCGATTCAATCTTTCCTTAATGTTAGTAGCATTTGATTGGTGATTATTCCAAGTGAAGGGGTTACCAGAAAAACCCAAGTCAATGAGAGCATGTTCGTTGATGATGCTTGCTAGGCCTCCAACCGATGAGCTAGAGAAAGGATGGCCACCTTTCTTTTTGGCTTGAGAAAGCACACAATTGAAATCGCCAAAGCAAAGCCAAGGGCCATTAAAAGAAGACCCCTTACGATCCAATTGATAAAAAAAAACCCCTTTTACATTGCCAATAGGGGGTCCGTAAACCGCAGTGAGCATCTAAGGAGTAGACGCAGGAGCAGAGAACACAAGAGCATTAATAAGAGAAGAATTAGAAACAGTAACTTCAATCTCAATCCCCGAATGCCAACATAAGCAAAGACCGCCAGCTAAATTGATTGGGGGGGACCAAGGTAAAGTTGGGGAAGCCAAGATTAGAGAGACAACGATGAACTTTAGCATCTGTCAATTTTGTTTCAACAAGAAAAATAACATCAGGATGGTGGCCACGCACCATGGCCCGTAGATCACGAACTGCTGCTGCTCGAGCCAAACCCCAACAGTTCCAAGAGAGAATCAGCATAAGGGGTTTAGGGGTATGGATTGACTTGCCTCCTTAGTCTTTGGAGAATCAGTAACAGAAACAGAGCTAGTAGATGTAACCCCATGTTTGATAGTAGCATCAGCACTGTGAGAGTGAAGCTTGGGGAGAATGAGAGGATTTCTGGCCATTCTTTTAAGCTAAGGCTTTCTATTGGTGGGAAGGTGGTGCAGAGTCTTTGGGGGGGGGGGGGGGGGGGGGCAGGTAGTAGCATTTGAGATGCGTTTGTGGTGGAACACTGGTTGGGAGACATGGGAATATGGTTATGGAAAAGCAAGGTAGGTTGTATAGTGCTAATGTGCGGAGGTGGAAGAAGTTTAACTTTTTTCAACATGTATCATGAGTTATCTAGACCTACTTGTTTTCTTTTGGTCTGGGAAGATCCAAAGTTGAAAAATTATCACATAGTTTATTAATAGAACCAGTGCCCTTTTGGAAGGTCAGAGGAGAGGTGGGTCTGAGGAATAGAGACTGGGTCAGATATCTCTTTTAATTGAGGGATACGGGTTGGTGGGTTGACATCATCAAGTTGGTTTTCGATGAAAAGAGTAGGGGACTTGGAACTAGAGTATTGTTTAAGGATGGGGGGCATACCTTTGGACACATCAGGAGAGAAGGATTCAGCTGGGTTGATGGGTTTCCCTTTCGATGAGCCTGAAAGGTGGGGGCTATAATCTGCTATTGCCACCTTGTGGTCATTCCTCCTTGTCACTTCAGGGACCTGCAAAGGCATTGAGCCACTACCCAGCTCAATTGGGTATGATTCTTTGTTAGGCCTTTGGGAGTTATGCTTGCCTTCCCCACTAACAAAAACTGAAGGTTGATTCTCACGTGCCACCTGTAGGGAGGAAGCTGAGTTCCTCATGTTCATACCATCTTCAGGAGTACAATCTTTGTTGATTATGGATTTCCTAGGAAAGCTTGTCGCATCAGCCCGTAGCCAAGGCCCAAATACTTTGGAACCTTTTTTGTTCATAGGGAGAGAGATCTGAGAGGGAAGATCGTGAGGGCATGCACTCATGAGAGAGCCCTCACATTAGCCTTTCTTCTTTTATTTAACCTAAAAAAAAGGTCTTTAATCCACTAGTTGACTTCTTAAAAACCCAAAAAAATCAATTTCAAGTTCTTGTGATATTTTGTGCTTCTACTCTTATTTGGAACATGTAGAGTAGTAATAAATTCTTAAAATTTTCCTCAATCTCACAAATTTATTCTGATTTATTTTATCAAATGAATAAAACCTAATTTTTCTCATACATTTTAATAAATTTTAAATACTTAAATGACTCAACATTATATTGAATTATTATGAAACGACAACACTTTCGTACAAAGTTAATTTGCATTTCAATAATTTTTAAATACTTTAATGACTCAACATTATATCGAATTATTATAAAACGGCAACACTTTCGTACAAAATTAACTTGCATTGTTTTTCTTATCCGTAAATTGTTGTACAAATTATTCCCAATAATTTCCTTATAACTCCAAGTTAGAACCAATTCCTAAGTTGCTTTTCTAATACAAGCGTCAAGGCTACGCTTATAATTACTCCGTAAATTTTATTTTTCCCCTTCATAGAGTCGGTTACCAGTTGCCTTCGAAGAAAGCTACCGACTCTGTATATATATGTGCGTAGCATTTCCCTTTCACCCAAAGATTTAGACCTTGCGAAGAAACGAGAACACTCACTCTCCGTCCTAGTGATCCAAAACTCTCTCGATCTACAATGGCTGATACTACTACTCCATCCACGGAAACACCACCGGAAATCCAACCGCCGGCGATCAATCCGCCGGAAGTAAGGCGTTCCTGGGCCGATGAAGAAGACGACCCTCCCGAAGAACCAGAAATCCCTTCCACATCGCAAGACGATGGAGCGACTTCGGAGCTTAACGTCGAGTCGTTATCGATCTCCGACCCTAATTCCGTTAATGAACCTAAGGACTCCCATATCCAAGCGGTATGGGATTTGCTTTTGAAATTCGCTTTGTCGTAGTTTGTTGATTTTTAGGTCCTGTTTGGTTGCTCATAAAACGTAGGGAAAAATAGATGGAATTAGGGTTTTTAGCATTAGGTTTTGTTGCTTATCAAAAAAAAGAAACCAACTGATGGCTCAAAATCATATGAAACAAATTTTCTAAGCTGCCAAACGAGGGTTTAAGACTTTTGGATTTGGATATTTTAATAGATTTGGGGTTACCAATTCCATGTATTTTACGTGAGGATTCCAGTTTTTGATGCACAGTGAGACTCAGAATTTAATAGTTTCTGTTATTTTGTCCAATTTATAAGCAACAAAACAAGGGTTTAGGGTTTTTAGATTTTAATTTTTTGCTGGATTTGGCGTTTCCAATTTGATGTAGGTTACTTCTGGTGATACTCCCTATACGTCTGCAAAAAGATTCGAAGATTTGAATCTGTCGCCGGAATTGTTGAAGGGTTTATATGTTGAGATGAGTTTCGAGAGGCCTAGTAAGATTCAGGCTGTTAGTTTGCCGATGATCTTGACTCCTCCGTACAAAAATTTGATTGCTCAGGCTCACAATGGTTCTGGAAAGACCACTTGTTTTGTGCTTGGCATGTTGAGCCGTGTGGATCCGAAGCTGAATGTTCCTCAGGCGCTTTGCATTTGCCCTACTAGAGAGTTGGCTATTCAGGTTTGGAATTTATTTGTTCATCTTTTTCTTACTTTTGTTTAATGTTATGTTTTGGTGCTGAGAAAGCAAAATTGGAATTTTGATCATATGGGGTGTTCGGGTATTGTTTAGTTGAAATTTCTAAGAACAGACAAAATTAGATAGTTGTTTCCAGTATTTCAATTTCCAAATATTGTGTAACTTTTAAAAAAATGAAAATTCTAAAAAAGTTTGTTAATTCTCAAAATGCATTTTGGAAACATAGACTTAACATGCCGAAGAGAACTAAAATGTCTTGTCTTTAGTCTAGTTCAATTAATTGACTTATTTGGGTTTAGTTTTTTTGTTTTTGTTTTCTTGTTTTTTGAACCATATGATCCAAATGGAGGGCAAGTATTTTCAGTTGATGGTTTGATGGTATGGGTTGAATGTTGCAGAATATGGAAGTTCTTCAGAAGATGGGCAAGTACACTGGGATAAGTTCGGAATGTGCTGTGCCAATGGATGCCACCCAACAAATTACAAAACGGGCACCAGTGACAGCACAAATAGTAATTGGCACTCCGGGTACAATAAAGAAATGGATGTCATTCAAGAAATTAAGTATAAGTTACTTGAAGATTCTTGTTTTTGATGAGGCTGATCATATGTTGGCTGCGGTAAGAATATGGTCTTGGTTACTTTTATATTATGTGTAAGATGAATCTAAAAAATTTATAGTGGCTTATCTTGTATTATTTGCTTAGTGATTATGTTGTGACATACTTGGTTCAACTAACCTTTATGGTCCCACCCCAATTATTATTTAATCAGAATTTTGAATTCCAAGCTAAATCTGAAAATTGAATTTTAGAAGTATATAGTAGATTTTTCAATCTCCAGGGGAGAAGTGTTATTTGTAAATCCCATGACCAAGAATTTGAGGGAAGAATGGAAATAAAACTAAAAACACCACTTTCGCTACCACCACTATTTGACTATCTTTATAATGCTGAATTTAAAACCCCTTTACCATCATTGCAACCACAGACGCATCTGATAACTTGTCAACACCACCAATCGCATACTGCCTTCTGTGAGTTTTAGCTACCACCATGACCATAACAGACACTACCATGGATCACTTTCTAGTTTCAACTTTCAACATCTCATTTCGACCACCAAAACCTCATTTTTAACCAACCAACCTTAGAACTCCACTTTCAATATCAGATGTACTGTTAAATATAATTGCAATTACAGAACTGGAATTCTAATGACTCATTCAGGCATTAGATTTTCAATTTTGCACTTCCTATTCAAGGATCAAAGATTTTCAATTATTCGAATGAAGAATTTAAGGATCACGTCTGTTTTTATTTTGGTGCTTTAGACTGATAACCAAAGGCATGGTGCTGAGCAAGACATAAGTTGATCTAGACAGAATGAGGAATGAGAAAGGGTGAACAACATTGTGTGCAATATAGTGAAAACAGTGAACAGTTTTTGAGTACTAGCCATTCTCTTCTCCCTTCCCCCAACTCCACTCCAACCCTCAACACACACACACACCAAAAAAGGAGGAGCGTTCTCTTTTAGTTCTTCATTGCCTGTGAGAAACAATCCATTGCCATTCTTGGCGTTCCAAGGTTTTCCTAAAGATGAAGTGTGAACTACTGTCCAACTAGAAATAGCATAAAGTGCCTTCCCACCCCCCTTCCTCCCCTTCAAACACCTATACGTCTAAGTGAAAATTTTCCCTTGTCCTAAGCAAACTTAAATGCATAAGATTCCAGCTAGCATCAAAGTCCTCCATTGTTAAAAGCAATGAGGGACACAAGGACATGTGGACACAGGCCCAACATGTGAGCCCCTTATGTTTTTATAGACGTGTCCTTGTGTTCATCATTGCAATTGCTTTTTGCAATGACAAACTATCATGAAAACGTTTTCCTATGCATAATCATTGCAACTCTTTTCATTGTAAGTGAACCTGCTTTTTGAGGAATTTGTTTAAGATATTGATGGACGGGAAAATTTATTTCCAAAGCTGTTTTGGTTGTCTTGTACTCTTAGCAATCGTTCAGGTGGAGATGTCCTTAAGTGACCATATATGCAACCAAATATCTCTAGCAATATCACTGCCCTTAATGAAAAACCTCTGAAAATAATGATACCTAAACAATTCATACTATCACAAATTGGGTATGCAGCGTAATGTTTTTGTATGGTAAGCATGTCTTGAACATTGGGACATTGGGGAAATATACTTTGCAATGTTCTCATAACATAAAGGTAAAGTCATTTGGTATCTTATTACTACCAAGTCTATCATGCCTACCCATATAGTTGTAAGTTTCGAAAATTTCCTCTTTTCCTTTGCTTCTCAGGGAAGGAATATTCTGATAAAGTCTTTTTAATTGTCCAATCATCTCCAAATTGTTTTCTCTATCTATGTTCCCCATTTTTCTTCAGTTGCATACTTGCATTTCCATAATGTCATCCCTTCCAAATTGATAGTTTCATTTAGATGCATGGAAAGACAGACTTTAAATTTTCAAAACCCAGTCATTTTTCTCAACTAACGAACCGAATTAACTCCTACCTCCACGCTGAAAATCCCCAATACAAAACTTTATAGACAAATCAGATTTGTATATAGATTCTTACATGTAGGTGTGTTGGGGAAGGGGGTCTATGGGACCTCTTTGGTCTCACCTCAGAAAATTTTCTACGGTTTGTCATGTGGAATTAAAGTGTTTCAACAGATTGTATTATGACATACATTATTGATTTTTAAATGCTCATTGAGATTATTTTGGTACAGGATGGATTTAAGGACGACTCTCTAAAGATAATGAAGGATATTGAAAGAAGTAGTGTTAACTGCCAGGTGGTTATGCTTGAATATTTTTAGTTATTTGTTCTTTAATATGCATGGTTTATGCAGCTTCTTTACTTCTATTTCTAGTTTGTGCACCTCTCTCTATCTCTCTCTGCTTTTCACATGATCTTATTTTTTTCTCTTAACACCCTTTTATAAAGGACTTTGTATTTATACTTATTTTACTATGTCATTTTAATACTGTATCATTTGAATGTTGGAAAAAACTTGTGTTAGTAATGCACATTTGCTTGTTAAAAGGAATGCTTGATGGTACAATTTTCATATTTGGTGAATCTGTAGCCAGGTGGAAGTAATGAATGTTCAAATAATATGTGCCAATAAAGTTGTACAATGTCAAAGCAAATGAGCTGCCCATGATTCAATTATTATGTGATCACGCGTGTTATGTGGTGTGGTTGCTTTCTAATTTTTTGCTGTGGTGCTTCGACTTTCAAATTGGTTAAAGCCTTATTTGGTCCTTCAATTTCCATTGAGTGCTCTTTGTAGAACTTGGTTCTTTTAGTTTCTCTAGAATTTCCACATTTTACTTCTCTTTCTCCCAAAAGAAATTTTTTTTTTCGTTTCAAATCACAGTTTTCGTTAAATAATGCAGAATTGTTTTTAACTTGCAAGTTGCAACCTATTCACATTATCATCATTTTAAGAAGTCAATGAGGAAAACAATACCTTCTTTTGGGAAAATAGGTTACCTTCTGAGCGTTTATTGTGCTTTTTATTTTCAATATAGGGAAAGTTGCAAGATATTTCAATTTCACATTCTCTGTGTGGATGACACCAGACTTTTTAAAGCATGATTCCAAGTATTTGTTTAGGTTGTATTATTAAACAGTTCCCAATATGATGCTTATTTTTCTTTCTTGGTACAATTGGAGGGGTTTGAACCCCTAACCTATCCAAATTCTATTCTTTACCCCACCTTCCCTCACCACTAGGCTAGCCCCAGACCCCAGTGGCTTAATATGATGCATATTTGGAAACAAAGCTGCGAGATATTTTTTTCCTTCATCAAATTCAGGAAAAAAATTGCAAATATGCATTTGTTTACACATTACATTGAATTACTTGACCTTAAATTTATGTATCACTGGCCTTGTAGCATGGAGGTACTAGCTGCAATCCCTTTAGGGAATGTTTTAGGAGACAGTCTCAGTATCCTGCCTGCAGCGTCAAAAAAGGACTTGGGGGTTCTACTATGGGCTAGGATTAGGAAATGTATCTTAAGAATATCCATAACACATGCTGTTTAGTGAACTCTCTTTTTTAATTTATGTTGTCTACAAACAAGATTGCTGATTATGAAGTTTGAACTCTCTATAATTATGATACAATTTTTATGGATAGCAATAATGCATACCATTCATTTTGTCTGAAAATTAAAATGTAAATATCAACTAATGCATACCATTAATTTTGTCTGAAAATTTAAAGTGGAAATATTAACTAATGTATACCTCGTATTCATGCTTTTTTGCTTCTTAAACTCCATAAATTCACTAAAAAAGTTAAACAAAAATTTTAAAGGGTGTACTGAAAAATCTCTAAATTTGTGTGGAAAACACAAATTTACATGAAGCACATGCTACAATAATATATTTACATGCATTTTTAATATTTCAAGCGAAACCTTAAACATATGAAACAAACAACAGTAGAAGAGCATGTTTATAGGTTTTATTAGCAGCTATATACACATAGATTTCATGTTACGGTCTTAAGACCCTAGTTGTCAATTGTAATTGAGTATATAATTAGTGGAGAATATTATTCTCTTAATTGATTTTGCAATACATAGCCCACTTTGTCGGTTATAATGACCAAGTTTTATTATCCTTTTGAAGATTATAGATGGGTAGCCGATTAAAAAAAAAAGGTTATAGATGAGTATGCTATTAACAGTGAGGTCACATAAAAGACTTGTTTTCTAGTAAATAATGCTAATTCTTGCTTAAATACATTTTATGTGGAGCGACTATACAGCATCCATGCACAGAGAGAGTAGATTTGCACATCCAATTTTTTATTCTAAAAAGTATAGACCACATAGTTGACTTTTTTTGTTTTTGTTTTCTTTTCATTACAAAATCGGCACAGGTGCTGCTATTTTCTGCTACTTTTAATGAAACTGTCAAGAATTTTGTAACGAGAATTGTAAAGGATTACAATCAAATGTTTGTTAAGAAAGAAGAGCTCTCGTTGGAGGCAGTAAAGCAGTACAAGGTGAACTGTCCTGATGAACTCGCCAAGATTCTAGTGATTAAAGACAAAATTTTGGAGTCAGGAGAGAAGGTGGGACAGACAATTGTATTTGTTCGCACAAGGAATAGTGCTAGCATGTTGCATAAAGCACTTGTTGATTATGGTTATGAGGTTACTACTATTCAAGGTGCTCTTAGGCAAGAAGATAGAGACAAGATAATCAAAGAGTTCAAAGATGGATTAACTCAAGTTCTCATATCAACTGATCTTCTTGCCCGAGGTTTTGACCAATCACAGGTGCTGATCTCTGTTATTTTTTCCTCCTTTTTTCCCGTCCCAAAGATTCCAAAATGTCTAAATCCTGACATGGTTTCTTTTAAAGGTTAATCTGGTTGTTAATTATGATCTTCCGGTGAAATATGAATCCCCATCAGAGCCTGACTATGAGGTATACTTGCATAGGATTGGCAGAGCAGGACGTTTTGGTCGTAAGGGTAAGTTATTCATTTAAGCATTTTGTGGTGTTGCTTTTTTGTTTCATATGAAGAGTGGTTCCTTCCTTGGTATAGAAATAATGGTTGGTCAACCTATCGTCTTATAAAACTGTTTTTATTCTCCATCCTCAGAATGTAATGTAGGTTTTGTTTTTTCTTCTCCCCTCCCCCCTTCTCTTTTTCCTCTCTCATTCTTTTTGTTTTATAAATATTTGAGTTGGTGTATGTTGGTATACCATTGTGGTTGACATATTATTGTTAAGACATCATATACATTCTTATATTGAGTTCATTGGGTTTGTATAACACTTATGAATATACCTAGGTATATACATTTTAGGCACTACTTTGAATCAAATCATCCATGCTTTTTTTTTTTTTTTTTTTGATAAAAGGATCAAATCATCCATGCTTGAGTACATATGTATATATTAAATACAAATAAATAAAGATTAACATAAATTGGACTTCTATGGTTATATTTTTATAAATATAGGAAACGAAAGAGTATTGTTAGCAAAAAGATCAATCTCTGCCTTCAAAGCAAGATCCTCGCCTGCGGGAGGGGAGAGAGAAAAAACATCCCCACTCGAATAGCTAAATATGCCACCAGTACCAAGTTGTCCTGGATGGCCTAGAGAGCAGCCATTGAAATTAAAATTGATGAACCTCTAGGCAGAGTTCTCCAAGCAGGGATAGAACAAAAACACTACCTAGATGAATAACAAACAACACCATTCTGTTAAAATAGTAACACTATCTTGTCGAATAACAAACAACACACGATTTTCTCAAAATACTCCCTAGAGGAATACATTTGAAACTCTTTGGTGACAGAGACCTAAAGAAAAGTTAGGAAAATATGCGTGTCCCAAATAAACTCCCTAGGAATAGGGTTCCAGACCCCTCCACATCTATTATGGACCTCCCAATTCCAGACCCATCATGGAATTCCACTTAACTGAGTCCCATTGTGTTCATAAGAGCTTTGAAGGTGACTCTATCACTCTCGGGGAGAGAATGAGAAAGAATTGCTCTTCTAGTCCACCCAAAATACTTGCTGAAGAGAGTAAGAAACTACTGCTATATGACTTCAGAAAAACCCCCGTCCCTGTTGCTTGGGTTTTGATTGTGGATCTAACGAATCTTTGCCTCCCTCTATTCTAGTGGTGATCAAAGGATCAGTACTGTCCTTATCAAAGAGTCAGGAATAACTTGCCTTTCTAATGAAATCAAACTGAATTTCTCAACATATCTTGTACGTCTATATAATTATTATAAATGATTTTTTTTTTCCCTTTTTGGGTAATGTCACGTTTCAACCAAGTGACAAGCCGTTTAACTAGTGACCCACCCCAGGCTGGTTTATATGGCTCATGAATCGTACATAAACTTGTTGCATCTTCATTGATACATTTACACATGATCTTCTCTTCTTTTTGTTGTTTTGTTTGGGGAAAATACAGTCACTTATGATTATCTAGTTGTGTTGTTTTATAGGACAAAAATTTAACCCAGTTACTATTGAGAAGCTGATGAGTTGAACAAAGAAGTATCATAGAAATATAGAATTGAAATAGACATGTGTTGAATGATTTGATTTGATGTCGATTCTGTTTTTTATGCTAACAACAAGAGTTTAATGATTCTACAGGAGCTGTTTTTAACTTGCTATGTAGCAGCAGGGATATTATGCTTATGGAAAAAATTGAAAATCATTTTGGGACTCAAGTGGCAGAGGTAATCTTACAGTGAATGCTTTATTTATTTACTGTTTCCTTAATGCTATGTTTGGATAAGGAATTTTTAGGTGGAATTTGTCTTTGAGATGGAATTTCGTTATAAAAATTTTACAAATTCCATCTCAAAGACAAATTCAACCTTGAAATTCCTTATCCAAACATAGCATAATCATCATAATGTTCTGTTGACAGCCTGAGAAATAGTAGGATTAGAGAACAAAAATTTGAATGTTATGTTAGGTTGGTGTTGGTATGGCTGTAGTAAGTCCAGTTTCCAAGTTGTCTTTTCCTACTATTTCCTGGCAAGCAAATGGAGCTTAAATTTAGATGTTTTAAAAATTAGCGTCATGAAATTGAGACAACTACTAGATTCACTGTTGGGGTAGAGCAGAAATGCTCCCTACGTGATCTGATTTTTATTTTTATTTTTAAAATTTTAAGTCAGTAAAATTATTATTTTTTGCCTCAACTTTTGGATGCAGGTAAACTTGCAAAGCGACAAGGCCTTTGAGGAAGCTCTAGCAGCTGCTGGTTTGGCTTAGCCAACCGGAAGTGGATTTGGTGCATTTAGTCACTTTAAATGCACCGTGAAGTTACCGTGCGATGAGCGACACATGGAGAGAGTTGAGATTGAAGGGCTGAGATTGGAGACAACCATTTCATACCCAACCAATCTTAGCCCTCGAATCTCAACTCTCTCTACATGTCGCTCATTGCACGGTAACTTTACAGTGCATTTAAAGTGACTAAATGCACCAAATCCAAATCCCAGCCGGCAACAAGGCCTTACCAAAATGTTCTTGGACAGTGGCGTCAATTTTTCCAGTGCAAAAGCCTGAACAAGTGAAACACGTCCTGTAGCACAATGCACATATAAGCTGAGAAAACCCACCAGTGGGTTTTATATGTTTGCTGTCCATACACTTTAAAGTGATCACTGAGACTAATATTTGGGGTCTCAACAATTTTTCGTCTTTTAAATGGGTTTGTGTCTGTAATTGTTATCGTGATTACTTTTGAGATTGTTCTTCCCAAACCCAGTTTTTGGAAGTCTATGGTACGTAGTACAAGTTTTTCCTGTATGGGCAAGGTTTGCATATATGACATTCATTTTTAGGTTGGATCTTTGGATCTTCATGGAGGCTTATTTGTATGTGAAGAATGAACATAAGTTCCAAATGGATTGCGTTTACTTAAGAGCCTGTTTGGTTGTCCAATTTGAAATTAAATAATTCAAGAAATTTTATATAATATTGTAGGCACTCTATCATCTTGAATTAACAAATTCAAGAAAATGATGGTTATCATCACAAATGAGAGTGTAAATTCAAAATAGTGATATTTTATAAATTTCTTAAAATTGTATATATTACATCTTCTATAGTGATGGATTTTGGCTTTCAATCCTATGTAAAATTTCTTGAATTGTTTAATTTCGAATTGGACATCCAAATAGGTCCTTAGTTTTAAGTACAAAGTTTTGTTTTGGTAGGTGTATAAATAAATTTTCCTTAAATCAGTACTACTGTTAATGGGTCTGAGTTGTGTTCAGGACGAATTTGCAATGAAGTCAGCCTTTGCGATTAATAACTGTAAACCCTTAGGCCACGTTTGTTTGGTTGGAATGGAATGGATGGAATGGAATCACATTCCAATTCATTCCCAACGGCGTGTTTGGATGAGGTAATTAAACTGGAATGGAATAAAAAATAAGGAATAAATCATTCTACTCCATTTCAATCTGTTTTAAGTATGGAATCAGATTCCATTCCTACTCATTCCATTCCAACCAAACAAACATGACATTAGGGCAAACTCCAGTTTTGTATAAAACCCCACAATAGACATGTATACTTGGCATTGTCAACTTATAGTCATGAGGTCTCGGCAACTCGAAATCAGGTTGCTGCCAATTCTGAGTCAGTTTTAATCGTAAGCTTTAGGTAATCCCGACTCCCATCCGGTTCTAATTCCCTCCCTTATGCTCCAATGGTCTGCTAGATTGCTGGTTTCATCTTCTTGCTATTCTTTCAAGCGTTAAAAGATGTTGAAGTTCCAAGATGGCTTCATTTCTTGACGTTTAGATAATCCATAGAATTCCTAAAAAATCATATCTCCACTAAGCTTAACAATTTTTTTTCCCCCTATAATAGATTTTCCTTTCACAAGCTCGTGTTTGGTTTGAGGGAATGAAATGGAATGGGAGTGAGAATGGAATGTAATGATAATGGGAATGGGAATGGAATGAAAATGGATATTCCATCTCAATGTTTGGTAAGGGGTGGGAATGGAATGAAAAAGTAAAGGTGGAATCCATTTTTAATGATTTTTACTATTGAAAGGAGGGAATAGCCATTCCTCTTGATTTGGGAAGGAATGGCTATTCCCTCATTGAAGGGAATAGACCCCCACAAGGGAATAGCCATTTCATTCTCTTGTATAACCAAACACTCACTCTTTTTTTAGAAAATGGAATCACCATTCTATTCTCTCCCTCATGACAAACATAATAGTCTGCTTAATTATTATATTTTTCTTGAAGTGGAAGAAGTACTTTCTCCTTTCTTAAGGGGAAGAGTCTGAGTGAGGTCTTCTTGGGTGCATAAGGAGACCGGTTATGGGAAAGGGATGGACGACGACTATGCAGCCCATGGGTCCATTGGGCCTTCCTTTGAACAAAAAACGAGGAGTTCTTTTCCATAAAAGGTAATGGGGGAGGATGAGCACCCAATTTAGCCGCTTTAAGGAGACTGGGGCCGAGGCACGTGCAAGGCACGTGCCCGATGATTTACGGTAGTTGTTTATGTGGGATTTGTTATTGTGTATATTTGTTAGAACAAAATGCACACTTTATTGTTGAGTATTTGTAGTAAGTACAAAAAGGTATAATGAGTCAAGATATTTACAAGTTGTGTTTTTGCAAACTAACATACTATTGCATCAAATAGTTGTGGAAGAGGTGGAGGTAATGATTAGATTTGATGCAAGGGTATGTTAGTTTGGTGCTATGGCAAAATAGAGTCACAAAATTAGAGTTTGGTGTTTAGAGACCAGTGTATGTCAGATGTCAAAAAGATTGATTATATATACAGGCATTATGTGCTAGAAATTGTTTGGTAGAAAGAAGGATTGATCAAGTAGATGTGACATCTTCAGAGGTGCAAGATGGGCTCTTCTTCGGTGCATGTGCAGTTGGGGTGGGCTCTTGAATCAAGTGGAGCTTCTTTTCCTCCTCTAGATTAGTTGTTTTAAGTTGTAGAGGAATTGTTGCTTCTTCAGTTGACTGTTGCTTTATTTGTTTTTTATCTGTGGTGATGTTAGGAGTCATGTTGGGCTTTTGAAGATCTGGAAGCTCTGCAGCTGCTGTGATCTGTGCGTGATGGATGTTGAATTTCTTTACATTTGCTCCTTGATAATGCCACCGGGATGCATGAATTTTTAGCAAGTAGCGGTCTGTAAGAGCTGACTTGGCAGTTGCACTCACAAATGTTGAAGCAACCTGGCAAAAAGTCATGAATAGTTTTTTAAAATTGTTTGCACATTTTAAGGCATGGGAGCATAAAATGCTAATAACACGTAAATTTGGACACATGTATTGTGCATGGAAAGTGTTAATTATAGAAGTACTAACAAATCCAGTGCAAAATACCTTTGATTCATTTAAAATTCAGTTAGAGACATGAAATAATTTCATTAGAAAGAACCACAGATATCAAATATATCGAATGTAAAAAAACCAATGGAGACAAATGACAGGCCAACCAAACATGAAGTAAAACCTGAAGATTATCATTGTGAGAAATTAATCACCAAAACGTGAACTAAAACATAAGCAAGGATGGAAAGAATAAACCTTCTATTGAAGTAGCCTATGTAAAAAAAAAAAAAAAACATAAATAATGAGAATCATTGCAAAGCCCAAATATTTAATATCAACAGCCTTTTTTATTTTCATCAATGTATTTCTTATGATTTTCTTTTGCACGAAATTAAGTAAAGCACCGTTGGATAGAAGACAATTAAATGAAGCTCCTTTTTAATGACTATGAACTCATTTCTAATTAGACTTTGATTCATATTACCACCAAGCAAACCAAAAGAGTGGTTTAGGGAGATGAAAATGGCCCTGTATGAAATTCATAGAGATGCTTGCAGATCAATCAAGTTCAAACAAAGTAACTTTCATTTATTTAAAATTCAATTGAGGAGATCAAATAAATCTGATTACAAACAACTACAGGCATTAAATAGATGCAATATAAAAAAACCAATGAAGAGGAACATGCAAAGTTTTAATTATAGAAGTATTAACAGGTCTAGTGCAAAATACCTTTCATTCATTTAAAATTCAGCTAGAGACGTGGAATAATTTAATTAGAAAGAACCACAGACATCAAATAAAACCAATATAAAAAAAACCAATGAAAAGAAATGACAGGCCAGCCAGCTGGAACTTAAAACAGGAAATAAATTTGAAGATTATCGTTGTCACAAATTAATCATGAAAAGATGAACTAAAAGATAAGCAACGATGAAAAGAATGTTTAATTTGCGACGAGGACAAAAAATGAATAATATGAAAAAGTTGAAAATAGGCACAAAAAAAAAAAAAAAAAAAAAAAAAAAAACACAACAGCATATTTAAAACCAACTCAAAAACTTTTTAGAAAAAGAGTGATATTTCTAGTGAAATGAAAGCTGCGAAAAGATTGAAATTTTTAGCGAAGTTGTTTTACTCTAACGCATTTTTTATTTTTTGTTTTTTGGGTAAGAGGAACTCCAGAGTAGATTCTAAAAGTGTGCACTCATCCTGATTCTTTATTTGTTAAGTCTACTTCTCGAAGCACACATTTATGTCTACTCCAAAAGTGTGCACTCATCGTGGATAAACCAAGTCCATAGACATGGTTTTGCTTTACCAATCTAACCATATGACTGGAAAGTAGGCATCAACCATTGATCAGAATCTACAGTTAGAAATATGGGTTCAGCGAATCAGTCAAAATTTAGATTTTTGGTGCAGAAGCTATTACTATATATATCATGAAGTTATGAGCAAAGTGGAAATATTAGTTCACAAAGATAGGAAGAAGCTGAATCGTGGCTTACGAACTATTATGAAAGCTTTCTATATTTTAAAGAGGTAATGTAAAAGCAAAGTGGATAAAAAGAATGGCAAGTGGATCTTAAAGCTAGCCTATATAATCTAGCAAGTGGATTTGTTGCTTCTTGGTATCGTGTTGCAGATCAATCAACCTACAACAAAGTAACTTTCATTCATTTAATATTCAATTGAGGACATCAAATAAATTTGATTACAAACAACTATAGGCATCAAATAAAATCGAATATAAAAAAACCAATGAAGAGGAACGATAAGCCAACAAGCTGCAAAGGATGTACTAGAAAATTAAATCCCTTCTAATTGTTTATGTCTAACATTTCCACTGCAAATGACATATTTGAAATAGGAAAAAAAACGAAAAAAGAAAAACTTGATGATAAACCCTTCCCGCTGCCCCCTGTGATGCCATCACTATTGGAAGTCTAAATAGGAAATAAAACCTAAGTTAAAATGCAAAGAATGTTTAATTTGTCATCTAGAATGTAAAAATTCTGAAAATAGCCGAACTCAGAAAATAGTTGCAAAAACATAAACAACAAGGAGAAGAATGTGTAATATGTGAAACTAAGCATGAAATTAATGCCATTTAACACTATATTTAAAATTGTATTTTCTGAAAATATAGCATAAGATTAACATAAGGAGAAAGATGTGACATCATTTTTATGCATATTTTCTGAACTAAGAACGTAGAGTGCGTGAATTATGTTAGTTATATTTTTTTAATTATTGATCACAGTTGATCACCATAAAAGTTTAAAGGAATGAGATAACAAAGTGAAAATATATAAAAAAAGATAAAGTAAGGAATAGTGGTTTTGAACACGGAGAAAATCAAGATTTTTTTGGGTAAGATATTAGGTTGAATTGGAGAGAACATACGTCTGAGGTGGAGTGCGCTAAGTCTTTAGCAGTGCAAGAGAGGAGGAGTTCTGCTTCCTTTCCATAAATATAAGCTGTCAATGCACCTGTGGAGTCTTCATCTTCAACTTCAACTTAAACTGTGCACCTACAATGATGCTGGCTTGTTAGTGTTAGTTTTATCGATGATAGTTTTGTCTTTAGTCAGTTTGTATTATACCTTGGTGTGGAGATGGAAATGGGAGATAGGCATTCATTTCAAATGAAGGTTTGCTTGAGAGCAGCACTTATGGACTTGTTGCATCTATTGCAAGCTTTGTACCAAAAGCTTTGATCTTCATTGGTTACCTTCATTGTCCCTACAACCCATGAGGTTGTCTGCAAAACATATGATATGGAATGTTAGTTGTTTATTAAAGTTTTGAATGGTTTTGCTGTAGATAGTTCTTGAGAGGTTACATTGAGTGGCATGGATGTGGCAGCTTGAACTGTTGAAATGTCCCTGAAAGTTGATGCTGGCCTTTCATTGGAGGAGGAGAAGAAGTTTCTTATTTGAAATCTCTCTGCAATGGTATCTTTGTTTTGTGCATACCTGCGTTGCTTGAACTTGTTATAGAAACTTATATGTAATTTGATGTCAAATTAATATGATTTTCAAAAAAGGAAAAAGTTTTGGAGTTACCAATTTTCTAGTGCTCTTGCCTCTGGGTGGGCAGGTGAAATAAACACAGCACTTGAACTTTTTGTTGAGATTGAGAGCCTTGAGATATATCATGTAAGTTGTGTTTAGAGTAATATAAGAATTGATGAGGTCTCATCAGAGTGTGAAATGTTTTTACATATATATAAAGAGAGATGAGGGTAATATATGTAGAAGAAGTGATATATAGTAGTTGGATTATGATTGACCGTTATAGCCAATGAAATTCATCCTCAGTGCTATAATAACTGGGTTTTGGGCTAGCTGTTCAAAGAGGGCTGCACATTCATTGTGCACAAAGGCACCCCAGAAGCTCACAAGTGTTGGAATCAGCCTATTTTTATTTATTTTTTTTATTTCCATAAGAGAGCAAACAAATAATTGGAAAAATTTAAGGTATTTAGAGAATTAAGCAAAAAATATTGAAACTGAAAGACTTCTACAGTATTTAATAGGGAAAATGATACTCTTGATTAATGAGTATTGCTTCTTGGACTACGCTTGGTCCATAGGGTGTATTCAGTTGTCTTGATGGAAGCATATCCAAAACAACACCAATAATATCTGCATTGTCAAGAGTGCGCTGTTAAATTTCTGAATTTAATTTGAAAGTAGAGTAAGAAGCTCAACTATTAGAAGTTAGAAGCTTACTAACTTGAATTGGCACACTGATATAGTGAGGGAACTGAGCATAAGGAGTAAATTTGTAGTTTGGAGGTGGGTTGGGTGCCTCAAGTGCTGGCACTTTTTCAATTAAGGTGTGGTTAGCGATTAACCACTGGTAGTTGTTTGGAACAAGTTCATACTGGGGTAAGATTGTTTTAACAACAGCATTTGAAATAATGTACTGCTTATTTATTAGCAGTCTATTGTTAAACTTGCTAATGTTTGCTACCCAAATAGTTGCTTGGATTCTTATTCCTTGCAAAAATGAAGACATCAATCAGTAGAAGGTTTGTAGGAGGGAGTTTTTATAAAGTAGTAGTTGATGAGATGTGCCTTGGAATCACAGAGTATGAGCCTTTGCGTTGATTTTTGTTGGGTTGTGTTATTTAACTTTGGGTTGTGCTTCTCCAGGACAACAAATTTTACCCTCCAGCCCAGTCTAGTGGTTGGAGTGATATCATCAATGTAGCTTAAAGGATGAGCCATCTATGATCATTGTATGGGCACATTTGGAAAAAAACTCTGCAACAATGAGTTAGATAACCAGTGAGAAAATAACAAGGAGAACAAGAAAGAATTAAAATGTTCAAAATAGGAGTAACGTAATGAGGTGATTTGTTGTATAATAATATATTTGAGAGACAGTTATAAGAAGGGAGGAACATAAAAGAAGATAAGAGAAAGTGGTTTAGATCTAAGCAAACTATTTTTTTTTTTAAAATAGAAAAGATGCAAACATTGTGTATTTTCAGTTCATAACTTATATTTTTGCCTTGTTAGATTACATAGTTCATAGATAAGATGTATTTTGAACTAATTAGTTATTTGTTTGTCAGCAAATTTAAGCACAATAAGCAGGGGCCAAATTAAATGAAGCGTGTGAAAGAGTGAAATAAAAAAATACAAAAATAGATATAGTCTTTCATTATAAGTAAAAGGAGGGAAAAAAAAATTGATAATTGCTTACTTAAGAAGACAATAAAGAGTACTTAGTTCAGTTAAATGAGAATACCTTCCGGATTAGTTCAAACGTTGCATATGTACGAAGATAGTGAGCCATGAAAAAGAAAAAGAAGTAGAGGTTAAAAGTTAAAAGCAAAGTAATGAAGAGAAGTAGCTTTGATAATAGTATCAATGTCTATAGAATATCATTATGAATTACGCATGACAAAATAGCCTAAATGGAAGACAGATATGAATATGTATTCATGTAGGCAGCCTATTTAAGATAGCAGTGAATAGTGAAATATGAATAAAAGAGACAAATAGTATTAAGTTAATCGCAAAAATTGTTGCATGTGCTGAGAAAATATAACTTTGCAAAAAGTCTACTTGTTATAGTAATCCTTAGAACTGGTGTACTAGATTAGAGATGTGCATGCAAAGATATTTTGCTTCAGTAAATTAGTAATAGGTTGTTATTGCCAATAATAAGATTTGGTATATATACAAGTATGTTGTTGATAATTTTTTCCTTTTTTTTTTTTTTGAGACAGAATTATTAAGATTTAATCTAAGCAAAAGTATAGCATGTAAAAATTGAGATGTTATATTTGCGTAGTTTAATTGCATTAAATATACAAACCTGATGATATATATTTCGAGAAAGGAAGAAAATTTACTTGGATCTGCGTGGGATGAAAGCAAATTGCACTAAGATGGATGTGCTAATTCGAGAATCTCCTTGCACACGATATTTGCAGTACACTGTGGGAATAGGATGTTGTTTATTGATGGTTTAATTAGAACTTTAATATAACGAGCACTTGTTGTTCGTGATAGAGCAACGTATAATTGTCCATGCGAGAATACTGATTGTGATAAATAAACTCCGACAGTATCTAATGTTTGTCCTTGTACTTTGTTTATAGTCGTTGCAAAACATAATCTAATGGGGAGCTGAATTCGTTTGAATGGGAATGGGTATTTGTCAGCTTTGTTTGGTAAAATAGGTATTCTAGGTACGAAAACTCTATCTCCTTTATGATAGCCAGTTGAGATTTCAGCATCTATAATGTTGCGATCAAATCTACGGCATATTAGTCTTGTTCCATTTGATAATCCTTTTGATGGGTCGATATTTCTAAGTAAGATAATTGGATTGCCAATTTTGAGAATCAATTCATAAGGTGGGTAACCATTTGGTGTTAGACTATTGAAAAAGTATTCTTTAAGTAAGCTGTTGTCAGTTCCAAGATTCTTATCACGACTTTTATAAATTATTTGCTGCCCTAGGAATTTCTTTATCAAAATATCATTTAGGTCGTCAACAAATTCATTTTTTGGTGTTAAAATTGTTCTATTGAGTAGATTATCATTATTCACATCAAATAAAGAGATATTAGGAAATACAAAATCAATAGGACAATTTAAAGAACTTTCATCATTGTCATAAAACAAAAGTATGTGATTAGGTATTTTAATGTTATCATCCTTTACAATAGTCTCTGTTCCATTTCCCACTCTTAGTAAGTACTCAGTGAAAGGAACATCAAGCTTTGCTCTCATATTTTGGCTAAGGGTTATCAATGTGAGGTGAGGCCACAATTTTGATTTTATAAGGCTTGCATGTTTCGTTTCTTCTAATGTTCCTTTTGGAACAACTGGTAAAACTTGCCGAAAGTCACTGCAAAAAACAACCACTTTTCCGCTGAATAATAAGCTTGAGTCCATTAAATCCCTCAGCATATTGTCAAACGCTTCTATAGTATACCATTTAACCATTGATGCTTCATCCCAAATAATAATTTTTGCAGCGCAGAGCAATTGGCCGAGGTTGCTTTGTTTGCTAACATTACAGTTTAGTTGTTCATCGGCGTCTATTGGAATCTTGAAGCGAGAATAAGCAGTGCGCCCACCAGGTAGAATTGAAGCGGCTACGCTAGATGTTACTGTTGCAAGGGCTATATAGTTCATTGATCTAACTGTTGCAAGCAGGGCTCGATATAAGAATGTTTTCCCTATTCCACCCGGGCTATCAACAAAGAAAGCTCCACTCTCATGATTATTAATTTTTGACATTATTAAGTTGTATGCAAGTTTTTGTTCAAAATTGATAATTGAACAACTTCAAGATCAGCACTACTTACTTGTAATGCTAACTCATCAAAGATTTCTCTATATGTGTGTAATTGATCACTAAGCAAAGGAGATCTATCAACTAAGTGGTAGTCATCAAGATTTCTTCCCATAGAATCAAGTGTACAAGTGATAGATTGTAGAACTTGAGTTCTAATAGTGGTTCGTGAATTATTTGTTGTATGTAAGAAATCTTCAGACATTGCGTCTTCAAATTGAGTCCATAATTCTTTAGGATTGGCAGGATTGCAATATACAAGGATTGTTACAAATAGGCGCCTCAAAGAACTTGGCATGTAAAAGAGAACTGCTTCTGTTAAACAATCTTCCAAACTATGATAAGTGCCAATAAGATCGATCAATAAGCAAGCTTCTCGAAATGACTGAGTTAAAACACCGTTTACAGTTCTCAAGTCTTCAAAAGATGTTGGGCCTTTGATGTGATTGAGTAGTAGTCTTAGATAGTATCTTTCACCTTCTATAGGGTTTGCAGTAATAATTCTTCCAATTGAAAATCCTTTTTGATGAAGACTCCACGCTTTGTCTGTTTTACTCCACACATATTGTTTAGGGAATTCTTTGTAAAGAAGGCGTCTTGCATGTTTAAATTAAGCATTTGTCACAAAAAACTCAGCTAACATTGATTTTTTTTTAAGAAGTGGTTTTTAGCGATAGTTTGTAAGTTATCTGAATCCTTGAAAGGAATAGATTGTTTGTCTTTTAAGTGAAGTTGTAATGCTACAACAGTTGGATTCATGTCATTTAATAGAAATCCATAAATTCTCCACATAGCTTCAGGAGGGCTAACCCAACGACCATTTTGAAATATGCTTATCTCATCATAGTCTTCAATTAATTGCTCAGAAATCACTTCAAAAGTAACTCGATCATGACCTTTGTATACATATTTATATAAATATTTAACAACTTTAATTATCGAGCAGATTTCAACGTTAATATGACAGTCGTATTTTGCCAGTAAGTATGGATTGTATGGAATAACTCAACGATTGTCTAAGTGATGGCCTCTAACTTTTATTGAATCTCTATTGTCGCACCTCTTGTCTATTCGAAAGGAGTCTTTTCCTTGTAATGTTTTTTCACAGAAGTTTTTTGGATAATGGTGTTTACAAGCTTCGTTTTTTGGACAAACATTATTAGCCTGAAGAGAACAACAAGGTCCATGCATCATATGTTTTTTAACAGCTGACCGCAACTAAGGATTTGTTTTTGGTGGTATCTTTGCTAAAACATAGCTGTCATATGATTATAGAGAAACGATCTTTGCCTTTTTTTTTTTTTTTTTTTTTTTTTTTTTTTTTTTTTTTTTTTTCTTTTTTGAAACTCGATAACATAGACGTAGCTAGCAACCGGCCCAAAGATTTTTTTCTTAAAAAGGTCAGATTTTAGTTTCTCAAGCTTCGCACGAAAGACTCGTGAAATCAGATCAGGTCTATTTTGTGCTTCCTTTCCTTCAGCTATAGATTGTCTCTTTTTTCAGCCTAGCTTGGATTACAAGTCATTGTAATGAAGAGGTCTGGTTTACCGAGTTTTTGAACAAGTGCCATCGCATCTGCAAATCTCTTGTGCATGTCTCTGGGACCACCAATAAAACTTCTAGTTAGAATAACTCGATGCCCTATAGGTTTACCTTGAGTTTGACCACGAACAACACTATCAATAATTCCTTGATATAGCTCAGAACGGATTTTTTCTTGGTGTGTGCGAAAATAATCCAATTGGGAGGATTCTACTTTGATATAAATGTCTACAACATATTGTTGGAGGAGACGACTAGAGCGCAATAAAATTGACTTGTCATGCGACTGAATTTGAAGTTTGTAATAGTAGTATTCTTGAGTAGATACGTGGATCCTTTTGTTGCGTTTCACACCATTTAGTACTGGAAGTATAACTGCTGATTAGTTGAATGCAAAATGACAAATTTTAAGTGATAAGTTGCAAGAACAATTAATAAGTGGATTAAGGAGGGCATACCACTTTCTTCTAAGAGAAGGAGATTATTGATTGAGGTTTGATTTTCTGCATTTGTTAAACTCTTACCAGGACAGCAACCGTCGTGATTACGAGCATCAATTCTTTTGATTCCACAATGCTATCCGACTTCACCAAATGGAAACAACAGTGGATATTGTAACGGGTCATAACAACTATAGAAGTAATTCACTTTATGCTTCTCACCAGTTGAACCTTCAACAATTATATCTCGGTGATAAAATGAAGCGTTGTCATCATCTTCAACCCAAATACTAGAAACTTGTGACACTATTGGAGCATTGTAGACACATTGATCAAGCATTGGTGTACACTTGATCTTAATCTTTTGTGTCTCAAGGTTTGGACATTGCGCAAGGCTACGGGAAAAGGTGCAATAAGGATTGCAGCTTAGCATTTCGATACTCAGTTTGACAACTAATGGTCTAAGTTTGTCTGATTGATTTAGCCTATTTTAAACTTTATGTTCAGTGTTATAAAAGTATAACTGTAAAAACGAAGATGGAGAATTTGCAAGCAACAGTTGGTTGATGTAGTGGTAAATCTGTCCTTGAATTCTAAATGTGTAAACTCCATTATTTCTCTTACAGAGATCCTAATTATAACAAACACCAATAGAAGTAAGTGCAAATAGATTGTTGTAAGTTCTAATGAAAGTTCTAAACGAAACTGAGTTATCATTCGGTGAAGTCAACAAATGAAGTAATTGTTCTGGAGATTCTGTTGACGACAACCGGACCTTGCCCTCTGAGCAACAAAACCCTTTAGGTTCACGATGGAAGTGCTCGGCATGGCAATAGTCACCCGGTGTAGTATATTGTAGATAGAAGACTTTAGTTGGTAGACTTTCAAGAGAATTAAACAAAGCCAAAGGACGTTTGCTTTGAACATCAGTGGCATTTGCACTGTTACAAACAATAATAGAAGCTTTTATATCAACAACATTTTGATGATCTGTGCTTATTTCTCCTGTATAACCTATACTGGTTATAGCATCGTATTCTGTAGATAGAGTTTTTGTGAAAAGGCTTTCAATCAAGAGTAAACATATAACAACTTTGTGACATAAAAACAAATATTACTTACCATCCTTCGAGCTCGCAACTTCATTAGGAACCATTATTGTTTTACCCCTATCATTTTGGCTACTTTGAAGATGTTCTATAGAATCAGAAAACTCAACTAAGGATTTGTTTTGTCCGGCAGAATAAGAGTAGAAGAAAGAAAGCACGAGTTTAATACAAAGCTAACTTATCAGGTGTCATTAAGTATATTTTTTAGGGAAGTAGGTGGGAAAATGGGCCTTTTCACAAAAAAAAAAAAAAAAAAGGTGGGAAAATAGGAAAAGTGTGATAAGGGATAATAGAGAAGTTTCACGTACTTAGTGTAGGAGTTTAAGTAGGATCTCTGAAATCAATACCGCAAGAAGAGGGGAAACGGCTATTATTGTTATAGAAGATGTTATCTTGGCAATAGGGTGTAAGATTAGGACTCAATGTAGCTTTCTGTTTTTTTGCACGATAAGCCTCACGCCGTCAGTGTAGTTTTTCTTCATGCGCTTTTGCTAAATCTATGTCATCTGCAAACGTCCTAAATAAATTAGAAGTAGAACAACTTGCGATCTATTACCGTGTTCGAATAATAATATGAACTTGTATTATTTAACTATAATTAACAAACCTCTATGACGTTTGCGGTTCCGAAATGTACTTTGGTCCATGGAGTAGAGGCTCTTCCTAAATAAGCTGAGAGAAAAACTGAAAGGAGAATAAATACTACAGAGGAGAAGTTTTTTTTTATAGGGGGGTTTGGCCAATAGTCAAGCAAATAGTACTTATTTAGCAATTAGTCAAGGGATGTTTTTTTAAACTCATTTAGTCCATTTAAGTTGTTATTGACCAAAATACCCTCACCCTCATCTCTTTCTCCCATCTTCGTTGATCTCTCTTGTCTCAAGTCTCAACCATGTATAGAGCTCAAAAACCATTTCCATGGCAGAGATGAAACTTAGCCCTTCAATTAATCCAAACAACAACTTTCTGCTAAAAAGCAATGACCTTTTGCAGTCTATGAAGCAAGAAAAACCTATATTAAGCCCTGTCCCTAACTGCTGGTACCTAACCCTATCTGTTCTCATGCTCGCAATCGGCCTCATCGTCATCGCTTCATTCTTCATCTATGAAGCAAATGAGTAACCTCTTCTCGGTGAAACCGTAGCTTAGCTAAAGAGCTCACAACAGGAGTAGTAGCACTTCTTGGGTTTTGGATCCACGTTCTCGCTACTTGCTTTTGGCGTTTATGTTTAATTTTTACATTCGGACAAAATTTTGCTAATCAGGATCAATTTTGAGGTTACTCGGTGAAATCGCAGCTTAGCCAAAGAACTCACAACAGGAGTAGTGGCACTTCTTGGGTTTTGGATCCATGTTCTTGCTACTTGCTTTTGGCGTTTATGTTTAATGTAGACATGCTACTTGCTTTTGGCGTTTATGTTTAATTTCTACATTCGAACAAAATTTTGCTAATCAGGATCAGTTTTGAGGTTACTTGGCGAAACCGCAGCTTAGCCAAAGAGCTCACAACAAGAGTAGTGGCACTTCTTGGGTTTTGGATCCATGTTCTTGCTACTTGCTTTTGGCGTTTATGTTTAATTTCTACATTCGGACAAAATTTTGCTAATCAGAATCAGTTTTGAGGTTACTCGGTGAAACTACAGCTTAGCCAAAGAGCTCACAACAGGAGTAGTGGCACTTCTTGGGTTTTGGATCCATTTTCTTGCTATTTGCTTCTGGCGTTTATATTTAATTTCTACATTCGGACAAAATTTTGCTAATCAGGATCAGTTTTTTGCATGAAAGATGATGTCTTTGACATTTTTAATTGAAGACTTTTTGTGGTTTATCAAACAAAGTGTTTTTATTTTGAATATGTAATTTCATCTTTGCAAGAAACTAATCAGGCCCTTGTCGTACATTTGCATGCCCAATTTTCGAAGTAGTAAAATTCGCTATAAAATTTATTTTGTATATGAAGTAGTAAAATTTTAATACTCCATTATAAATTTTACTACTGAAGTAGTAAAATTTTACTACTTCGTAAAGTAGTAAAATTTTACTATTTTATGAAGTATTACGTTAGGCTGTGTCAAGTAGTAAAATTTTACAATTTTAATTTTTTTAATAATTACCTAATCAATATGGATCTTTTTTCGAAAATATCGATGAGTAGATTTCGAAAATATAATTTTTTTTTTTTTATAAACGGATATGTATATTGTAAGTTATAAGCTTTAAAAATTATAATACTAAAAGGCTAAGGTAGTTACATAGGGTGCCCTTAATAACAAAAAAAGGGAGTGCCCTTAGTAATAATAAGGATAAATCAGGCATTTTCAAAAAATGTGTGACTAATTAATAAATAAGTTTAGTCTCTTTGATTAATTGACTTAGAAAAACTCTTACTTGATTAATTACCAATATTTTACCAAAAAGTGGACTAATGGCCAATTTTCCCTTTTTTATACAAAAATCGCTATCGATAAGAGTTAATTAAGTTGAGGCGAAAGATATCATGCAACAACCAATCTTCTAGTTTACTTTACCTTGTTGGATAAAAATTTTCAAAGTTAGGTGTTGTAAAATTCGAACCTAGTTGTCTCTTTTTGCCCATATAATAATTAGATCTTATGAGATTAGTGTGAAGATTGATCTCAAAGACAAACCTCTTATACAATAATAATCATAAGGCTTTACCGCCTAATCTAAGGTATGTTCAAATTGGTAGAAGTTTCAATGGAGCAGTGACCGAGCTTCAAAATAATGTACGAGAGAAATAGAGGTTTATTAATTGCTTTTTCTTCAGATCACAAATGTTTATCCTAGATTTTATAGAAGCAATAAATAAATACAAGTCTACAAAAAACAATATAATAAGGACGTTATAGATAAGTGGGAACATATGAATAGATGCATGCATTCATGAGAAATAGAAGCAGCACTAATTGTGGACAAATCAATAAGAGGAGGAAAAGATGGCTCTGTTTGTTGATCTAAGACTGAATTAGGTTGGACAATCCTTGTGTGATTATGTGATTTTCAGATAATTTCCTTTTCCCTTTCAATGTGTTATCCTAATAAATGAGCACTACAACGAGATGATACAATTTCAGGCGATGGAAAAAGTGTCAAATTTAGGGGCTGTTTGGGAATTTTGTACATTGGATTAGGCTAAACGAACTTATGGTTTTTTTTTTTTTGTTTTTTGTTTTTTGTTTTTTCCTTTTAACTTAATCAAATATATTAAGCCTCTAATTGGGGTACACTATTTAGCTTTGTCAAAGCTATTTAGGAATTTTGTAATTTCAACGAAGCTAGGACCACTACTTATGATTCACAGTTATTTTTAGAAAAACTATATTTATGCGTTATCTTTTAGATAAGGTTAAATAGATCCAGAAAAATAAAAGGCTCATGAAACAACCTGTTCTTTTTTTTTTTTTTTTAATTTTTTTTTTATAGTTGTTTGGCTTTTTATGTTTTCCAAACATATTATTAATTGTATCAGGTTTTATTCTTATTTCAATATTATCATAGACCGACGCTTTAGAGATTACTTTCTATATCTTTTGTTTAGAGAGCAAAAAAAAACTATTTGGGCTTGTCTCCTTTTTCAAAGTAAAACATTCATTCTACAGATGAAGAACAACAATACAGGAATTTTCATTGGTAGTACAAGATAAAACTATATTCAATAAGGAAATAATTTTATGAGGACAGAGCAATAAAAGCAAACCCCAAAAAAAAAAAAAAAAACACAAAAAGGCAATGAAACTATACATGTAACAAGGTTGATAAGAAAGCTAACAAACTTCAAAATGATTTACCTAAATAGAAGCAAACAAAACTTGTTTGACTGAGATGTGGGATAGTACCTCAAACACCAGTGATAAGATCATAGATTTGGAAGCAAACGGTGTCATAAAAAAATACCAAAAAGGAAAAAGAAAAAATGTAATGCAAAAGTTATAATCATAGTAACCGAAACGAATAAATATGATCATAATCTGAAAACACCAGGAATATTTTTTGATAAGCTGAAAACACAACAAACATTAATATATCACTATACAAGTTAAAAATGAGCAGGGAAAACACCAAGCGGAAAAGAAACGAATTTATACATACAATAGGAAAAGATAGAGGAGATACAGCCTATATACAATCTAAATCTAAGAGCACATCACCTACAGCTAATCAAAGGAGCAAATAACTTGAAGCAAGGAAATTATAAATAGAAACAGGCTTAGTTGAATAACTACAGCTTCTCGGTCCTGCCCTATTTCCTTAACCTATGTATTCAATGTATATAAATCATAAAATTAATAAATTATTTTTTTGTGTTGCTTTAAGGGATCTTACATAATCAGGATTTCTTCAAAAGATTAAATAAAACAATGATTTTATACATGAAGAACACATATACAGGAATTTGATTAAATAAAATATTCATTCTATATATGAAGAACAAGTATACAGGAATTTTGATTGGAAGCACAAAGTAAAACCGTATTCAATAAGGAAATAATTTTAGAAGGACAAAGCAATAAAAATAAGCCAAAAAAAAAAAAAAAAAAAAAAAAAAAGGACAAAAAGACAATGAAATTGTACTTGTAACATGGTTGATAAGAAAGCTAACAAACTTTACAACAACTTACCTAAATAGAACAAAACAAAAGTTCTTTAACTGCAACAGGGCATAATATCTTGCATGCCAGTGATAACATCATAGATTTGCAAAAAAATCGTGGGGAAAAAAAGAGAGAAAAAATAATGAAATCTAGAAGTTATAGTGATAGTGAGCAAAAACAATAAATATCATTTTGATTTGAAAATAGAGCAAATATTTTTTAATAAGGTGAAAACACAAGAAATATTAATATACGAGTTAAAAATGAATAGAGAATACACATGGAAAAAAAGAAATGAACCTATATGTGCAATAAGGGAAAATATAGCAGATAGACGCTATATAGAATCTAAATCTAAGGGAAGATGGCTTACCCAAATACAACAAAACAAAAGTTGTTTTGTTGAGATGGGGCATAATATCTCGTGGATCAATGATAACACAATGGATTTGTAGACAAACAGCGGCAAAGTGGAGGAAAAAAAAAAACACAATGAAATGCAGAATTTATAATAATAGTGAGTAAAAACAATAGATATCATGATAATCTAAAAACACAAGGAATATTTTTTGATAAAGTGAAGACATAGTGAAAATGAATTAATATAAAAATTAAAAATGAATAAGTGAAAACACAAAGGAAAAAGAAACGAATTTATAGATTAACTTTTGATAGCAAGTAAAAACAATAGATATTATGATAATCTGAAAACACAAGGAATATTTTTTGATAAACTGAAGACACAGCGAAAACTAAGATACGAATTAAAAATGAACAGGTGAACACACAAGGGAAAAAGGAACGAACTTATGCATAGAATAGAGGAAAATAGCGTAGATAGAGATTATATACAATCTAAACATTAAGACTAGATGGCCTAAGCCTAATCAAAACAGTAAATAACCTGGTCCAAGGAATTTATGAATAAAAAGAGACTCAGTTCAACAATATAGGGAGATGCAATTGAAAGTTTGCAAATGTAGTTGTAATTGATGTTGCTTGTGGTTATAAAACAAAGCTTCTAAAAAGCCTGTAATAACACACAAGCTCTCACCATCACCATACTACATAACAAAGCAATCAATTGCCACATCCATTGCATTGTTTAACAATATCATCATTGCCTCATATTGTATTGTTTGGAAATGAATGCAACCACCGAGGAAATCACAAATTTGGATCACTAAAAGAAAGAGGAAAGAGGCTTAGTTTAATAGCTCGCAAATCAATAGCAAAGACACACCTATCTTGCGGTTGTAGACCTTGTTGCTTGTGCTAAGCAAACGGAAGTTCATAAAACATCTCATTTGTTAGACAAACTTTCAGAGTTCCCTTACCACAAAACAATTTAGTCAATGAGTAGATAACATGGGTTGTTTTCTTGCTCCTGTATTCCATCTTTCTCTCTCTCCTTTTTTTTCTTTCCTCCCTTTTTTAAATAATGAAAATGAGCATAACATCATTTGATTAGACACCTAATGAATAGTAATTGAACCAAAGTTAATAGTATCGATGAAAGAACCCTGCAGAAGTTTTCCAGGCCGCCAAAAAAAAAAAAAAAAAAAAAAAAAAACGAAGTTGTTTTGATAAGCAGGGAAGACTCAACGCCATTTCACACAATAAGAGGATTTGTTTTGGGCAGATCAACAGTAAGCGAACCAAAAGGTGAACAATGCCAGGAAGATGATTCCTTTTAGTACATCTTGTTAGATTAGATATATACATATATGTATATTAGATTAGATGATAAATATTTTTAAAACCTATATAGCGAACGAAAACTATAATCTATAAGGAGAACTTAAAGCCAAACAAATAAGACAATAACATAAAAAAAAAATGGCAGAAGAATCCTAATAAATAAATAAATAAAAACTGCAAATATAGAAAACATGGGGACCAAAAAAAAAGAAAGATTTAAAGCAGCAAACATATAACACAACAGAAAAACAAATCCATTTGCCAAACACAAATTTATACAGATAAATTGTTACCAGAGACTAAACATAGTCAAAACATTTAACGACAAAATCGATCCATCGATGAAAAGGCGTAAGAAAACACAACATAACATAAAACAATATATATATATATATATATATAATATACTTGGTAGATGGCAAATAAGATTAAAAAGTTAGATTAGATTAGATGGTAAGTTCTTTTAAAACCTATACAATTGATGAAAAGCATAATCTATAAACATGGTAGCATTGTCGTTGTCACGTTCTTCTTCTTCTTATTCTCTTTCTTTTATTTATTTTTTATTTTTTATTATTTTTTTCAGAAATGATCTAATTAATCTATACTCCTAAACTATCAATATCAACAATTCCTACCAACATCTTCTCGTTTTCCGTTTTTTCTGTCACTTATATATACTGATAGGTTGTGTGTGGACAGTCACACCCATGCTCTCACTTAGTCATTGGCACTTTTCAATTTGTGTTTTATTTATCTATCTATTTTTTATTTATAAAATATATTTCTTAGATGTGATTATTATACTTTTGGATGCTCATTCTTGTTAGTTTTTAGGTCCCTAGCACATCATTTAGAAGCCAATGAGGATCGACATAAAAAGTATCACAGCATGATGGTACAAGATACTTTGGTATATGCCCAAAAAGGAATTAATTTCTAGATTTCTGATTTTTGACTTATTACTTATTTATTACTTTTTTTGAAAATATTATTTAATTCCATTAAATAGGCAACCTTGCAGCTATATTCTTGGGCATTGCTTCTGTGATACTTATCATTTAACTGCATTTTTTTTTATAAAAAAATAAAATAAAATAAAAGAAAAAGATTCTACATGGAAGTGTATTTTGCACATATAGCCATCATCAACGTCGAGGACCTGGAGGGCTGGAAAATAGCTTTTATATTGAATTCAGGATCGATCAGACTTGATAGCCTGGCTTTGCCTAACATTTGCTTATTTTCTGATGTTTTAATTTTATCAATCTATGGGTATGGATCCCCACCAAAATCCCAACAACTAACATAGATTTTCCACTAAAAAAAACACTGTTTGAAGTATAATTTACGATTTTGATTTTTGAAAAGCTAGAGTTTGAGTTGTTTATCTACATAATACGGTTTAGGAACTATGATGGCTGCTATTTGTAAGGATATATACATTGAAAAAGACATGAACATACTTTTAAATGTCTGATTATAAACGTATTACACTCTATAAAAAATTTCTCCCTTTTTTTTTTTAAAAAAAAAAAATTTTATTTTGTCTATATTCTATAATTAATTTAACGATAATGTTCATTAGATGATTAAAATTTATGGTACTTATGGCATCAAAAAAGTTTATGAATATTTAAGTCTTTGTCTAAATTATTAAGTTTAAACAATTTTCTTTGTTCTTGTTAATTTTTATAACATAAAGAACGCTACTTCAACTGACTATTTAACTTATAGAGGTAAAAAGAAAAAAATTAAACAGTTACATCCAAACAAAGTAGCCTCCCCTAAGATAAATTCCTGCATCCACCGTTGATGGTAAATATATATAATCTATAAACGATAAACACAACCTCAAACCAAGCAAACAAAACATGAACACGAAAAAAAAAAAAAAAAAAAATCAGAACACCCAAGGCGACAATCTGTAAACATAAATCAGAACACGAAAAGGAGGTGAGGAAAAACCAAAAAAAAAAAAAAATGAAAATAGTATACTAACACCAATGCAACAAAGAGAAATGAAAAATGAAAAAACACGAAATAAAGAATTGATATCTAAACCCAAAATAGCCCAAATCCAAAAGAAAGAAATCGTACCTGTCAAGCGACGGAAGAAGAAACACAAAGATGGATGAAAAAACGGAAAACCAAAACCCAAGAACAAGAACAAACCAACATTCTCCTCAGGCAACAACACTAAAGCTTTTACCAAAGACAACCAAGAGAACAAGTGTTTTCCAAGGCAAGCTCTGAGGACCATCCTCATTAGAACCGTCGATCCCTCCCGCAAGTATAACGCCGGACGGAATCGCCGCCTGCAGCACTTGCAACGGAGAGACGTGGAGCAAGGAGCACCACAGATAAACAGATGCAAAACCCACCGCTTCTGCAACACAGTACCAAGAAGCAATGATGGCTTCACGTCTCCCGGGTTAATTTTTTTTCCAATAAAAAAAGGTGCACACACGGCATTGTTTAGGAATAAAATGGCACAAAATGGCAGTTTTTATCAAACAGAAGAACCCTCTAAAGCTATTCTCCTAAGCAAAACGATGCTGTTGTGATAAGTAGGAGAAGTCATACGCCGTTTCACGTAGTAAGGGGCATCGTTTTGGGCAGATGAACAATAAGTGAACCAAAACATAAACAGTGCCGGAGGCTATCCTCTCTTTTAGTATACCTATGGATATCTATAGAGACAACCAAGGCGTTCGGATTCAGTGCTGAGGAGGTGTTTTCTCGGCACCGTGCCAATGTGTTTCAGATTTTGACACGTGGCGTATCACTCATCCGACGGCGGAAAAAACTCCACCTGATAAAACGACGCCAAGTATGTGCGTTTTGAATCCCAAACGCAACGTTAACGGAAGCAACCCACCGTTACCCCTAAAACGCCCCTTCTTCTACGATCTCCCTTGCCTTCCCTTTCTCCTGCCATTCATGCCTAGGATTTCCCCATCGACGGAAAGGAAAGCTTAACCCACTCACCTTGCATTTTTCCGGCTAGGTGGGCAGCACACACCGCCCCACCCTCTCCGGCCAACTCTACTTTTTCCGACCATTGATTCATCAACAGAAAATAAAAACAAAAATAAATAAAACATTGAAGATTTGTACAGATTACTTACAGCACGCTTTAAAAAAAAAAAAAAGAAGAGAAAATGAAGAAGCGAGGCTTTGGGTTTTCATTCCAGGGATTTGGCGGTGATGGGTTTCTGGGAGGTCCTCATCAGTGACGGCTTGCTCATAAGCCACCATGAATATCGCCGGCCATGGCTGTCTTCTTCATTTGTTTTTTTCTTTCAGGCTTTGTTTTCTTCTCTTATATGCAGCAGTTCATCGCACCACAACTCAGGTCGCCGGCGGGGAGTGTCGGATCCGCCGGAATGTCGTCAGATGGAGAGAGAATGTTTGCGGCATAGGACAACCTTCATCGGATTGAATGGAGATGGAGAGGGGCACACAGTGAGGGTTTGGAGAGGAAAAAAAAAAAAAGAAAGAAAAGAAAATAACACCAGATCTGAAATATGGAGGGTGTACCTCTGTCTGTCGGCGGTATGTTTCACCGGATTCGGTGGTGTGACTTCACCGGATGTGAGTAGATCTGTTTTTTTCGTGGAGAAGGAAGGAGGGGAGGGAGGAAAGAGCAGCAGATCTTCACTGGATCGCGTTTTAGATCCAGGTCGCCGTCGTCGTGAAGGGCCATTGGTGTGCCGGACTGATAAGGGGCTTTTTGCCGGACTGGTAAGGGGCTTCCCTAAATCTCAACGTGAGAAGGAGGGAAACCCCGACTCAATTGGTTGGCAACGAACTCTCCTTGACATTGATCGTTTCTGCCATCACTCGCGAGCATTGGATCTAGTTTCTAATCACCTTTGGATTTCCGCCGATCTTCACGCCGGCGTGAATAGCAGGGGAAGTGGGGGAAGGAGAAGATCACGGTGAGCAGAGTTTTGAGGGGTAACGGTGAACTGCGCTGTTAATGTGCGTTTGGGAACCAAAACGCAGCTAAATGGGTCGTTTGATCAAGAGAAATTTTTCTTACCGTTGGATGAGAAACAACGCCACGTGTCGCAATCGGAGACAGCTTGGCACCGTGCCAAGGAAACATCACCCCAGCACCGAATCCGAACGCACAACGAAGAGCACAAGCGTTTTCCGAGGCAAGCGTTGAGGACCATCCTCATCAGAACCGTCGATCCCTCCTACAAATATAACTCCAGACGAGATGGCTGCCTACAGCACTTGCAACGGAGAGACGTGGAGCAAGGAGCACTACGGACAAACAAACGTAAAACCCATAGCCTCTGCAACACGGTACCAAGAAGCAATGATGGCTTCACGTCTCCCAAGTTAATTTTTTTTCTAATAAAAAACGGTGCACACACGACGACATTTAGGAATAAAACGGCACAAAACGGCGGCGTTTATTAAACAGAAGAACCCTCCAGAAGCTATTCTCCCAAGCAAAACAACACCGATTTGATAAGTAGGGGAAGTCATGCACCGTTTCACGTGGTAAGGGGGTGTCGTTTTGGGCAGATGAACAATAAGTGAACCAAAACGTGAACAGTGCCGGAGGCCATCCTCTCTTTTAGTATATCTATAGAATAGTGTCACATAAAGGTATTGTATAAGTGGTGTTACACATAAGTTGCTGTATGTAATATTTCTCAGCAACTCTCTCCCTCTCTCTCATGTAGTTGAGACAAATCAAGTGGGCCTTAGGATTTGGATTGTGGTATGTTTATCAGTTTTAGATGCTACTTCATCATCTCTATTCAGTCATGCCGACATGTGATCCTATGAATTTCTGCCTTCAATTCTCTCATCTTACCTACTTAGCAAAAAAACTCAAGTATGCCTATTTAGGATTTGGTTGATTAATTAACCTGGCCTAAAATATTTATTGTGCTACCAAATAAAATTATGTTTTTCATCTTTTTTGTAATTGAAATAATTTACCAATTAATCAAAGATTTAATAACATGAACACTTCTAGTCGTTGGGAGGCTAGACAATCATTGCTGATGTGGAAACAAGTGACCAAATCATACGTGGACTGTTTGGAACAAACAGTTTGGGTTTAGAGTGGCTCTTGTAACATTTTGAGTTTTGAGATATTTGTTTATGAATTCTGACAATCAAATGGAACATTGTATCAACTTAAAAAGTTAAAATACCCAATTACCAAAATAAATTAATGAACCTTCTTTTTCTTTTTTCCCCCCCCCCCCCTTTTTTTTTTTTAAAAAAATTTTGTTATATAAGGGATGGGCTAGATTGCGCTGTTGTAACATTACTAGTTTTGAAATATTTGTCCACGAATTATGACAATCAAATGAAAAAGTTATCAACCAATGAAAATTGGTCTGGCGGTGAAGGGGTAAACTGTAAGTTCAAACATTTTAGATTCGAAACCAACCAATATTTTTTGATCAGTTACTAGTCAAGGCTATTAGTTTAGACGTTAAACGTTCTCATGAGATGATGGTCCCGTATGGGGAGTGGGAATTAATCGGACTCTGACAATTCGGACACTTATTGCTTGGGAAAAAAAAAGAAAAAAAGAATTGTTATCAAAATAAATAAAAATGGAAATTACCGAAAAAGGAAGCCAAAAGGAGAATAGAGGAAACAAAGTCCATTCCTATTACGAATCGAATAGAGGAAACAAAGTCCATCCCTATTACGAATCGAAAACTTTTAAAGTCAACTAATCAGTTAAGCCATCTACTTAAATATAGAACAATTCTGTACACCGTTCACATAACCTAAAAGGGCAAGATGAAGCTTGTGGAGAAGAGCATCTCACTCAACCAACCAGGCACGCTCAAGATCATCCCCGAAGAACAAGACGACCTCTGGCTTTTATACAACCTCATCGCCCCAGGAGACATCATCACCGCCGACACCTCCCGCAAAATCCACCACACCTCTGTCTCCGGCGCCGGCAAGAAACCTGCCCGCGTCAGAATCAACCTCGAGATCAAAATCACAGCCGTCGATTACGACAAAGACTCCTCCATACTGCGCATACGCGGCAGGAGCATCACGGCCAACGAACACATCGCCGCCGGCGCATTCCACACCCTAGAGTTGGAGAAGAACAAACAATTCGATTTGACCAAGGGCAAGTGGGATTCCGATGCCATCGACGCCCTCCGCGACGGCTGCAATCGGGCCGGAGGCGCCGACCTCGCCGTCATTCTCATGAAAGAGGGTTCGGCCTACGTGTACTTAATCGGGAAAAGCGCGACGACCCTCTGTGCAAAAGTCGAAGCATCATCATCACCAGCGGCGGCAAATCACAAGAAGGGGGCGAACAAGTTTTTCGAAAACGTTTTGAATGCTTTCGTAAAGCACATTGATTTCAGCATCGTGCGTTGCGTGGTGATAGGGAGTCAGGGTTCGGTGAAAGACGAGTTTCGACGCTATTTGATCGCCGAATCGCAGAGGCTGAAGCTGAAATCGATACAAGAGAACAAGTCGCGTATCGTCGTCGTGAGTGCCAATCCCGAGAAGGGAAACAGCTTGAAGGAGGTATTGCTTGATTCAGAGGTCATCAATTTGATCAAAGACACACAGGCCGCCATAGAGATTAGGGCTTTGAAGGAATTTTCAGAGACGTTATTGTTTGATCCGGACCGCGCGTGTTACGGTTCGAGGAACGTGGAGGCTGCGAACGAGATGAAGGCGATCGAGACGCTTTTGATCACCGATGATGTTTTCAGGAGTGCGCAGATTGCGACGAGGAAGAAGTATATTGAGTTGGTTAAATCGGTGAAGAAAGCCGGAGGGAAGGCCTTTGTCTTCTCGCCGACGCATGTGTCGGCCGAGGAGCTCGGCCAATTGACTGGTATTGCTGCCATCCTCCGATTTCCATTGCCTCATCTGGATGACATGGAAATTTGATTAGGTGCTCTATTTTTCGTTTTGAAATTTTTTGTATGGTAATACTTAATTCTGAGAGAAGAAAGAGAGAAATTAGTAATAATGGTTTATGTGTTTTATTGGGAAAATTTTATTCTGGATTCCAATGGTATGTCATTTTGTTTTTTTAAGTTTTATTTGGTTTGTGAATTTTATTAAGGAAAAAATATAAAACATAAGAAATTCTATTTTTCTTTATTTCGTTGCAATAGAAAATTGAAAGAAAAATAAGAATTGAAATAATTTTTTTCATTTTGACTTAATATGAGTTTATCTTTTTCTTTCATTTTCTTTCCTCCTCATTTTTTTTTCCTTCGTTTTTTTTTCTTTGGTAGAATCCATGAACCAAATAGAGAGTTAGGGAATGCCCTATATTCTTGTTTTTCATTTTAAGAGTATTTATCATGTTGTGTTTCTTTAGTTCAATTCTGCGAGGAATGTAATATGCAAATTAATAATTTTTACAAGCAAGCACAAACTTTATCGGTTATAAAATTAGAACAAAAACAAACCCAAGGTCTTCCATATTGATGGTCCTAAGAAAAGGAAAAGGATTGGGTGCTATGTTAAAAAAACATAAGCACAAAGAACTTAGTACCATGTTGGGTTTAATTCGAGCCGTAAGATCAAAAAGTAGCCCACGCATTGAGATCATTTTAGAAGCAACTTTTTCTTTTCTTTTTTTTTTTAAAAAAAAAAATAATAAATTTGAGCAATCTCATCCATTTCAAATTAAGCCAACACGGTATTGAGTTCTGCTCAGTTTTTTGAACTCAACACGGAAGGTATCATATTGGCATTTCATAAAGCACATTTCATAACAAAGTGTGGCTTAAAAGTTGGGAAATGATGTAGATTTTCACTCTGTAATTTCCCACTCGCCTTGACGGGCTCATCTCTCACACCCGAGGATGTACTAAAACAGGCCTGTCTATGATTCTAAACTACAAAGTCTATAAAATAGCAAGAGCTGTAAATGGGTGTGGCACGTGAGATGGCTAGGTGGAGATTCTCATGTTTTCTTCCACTGGCTACAAGAACCATTTATGGACGTTTGTGCCCCAAATGAATGATTCTGGGTCAAGTTTTGGGTTGCTTGTCCTTTTCATCATAGTATATAGATGGGGTGATCTACACTTGGACGAGGAGCGACTGAAGAAGGAAACAGCAGAAAGTGGCAACAGTTTTCATTGTGGTGCATAGTAGAAATCAGACTTCAGTCAGTGGCTCTCAGAGTTCAATTGTTGGCTAATTCTTTGCTGGTATCCTTGTGTTCTGAGTGGTTCCTTTTGCTGTCGAAATTGGGGGGTTCTCTTACACAGAATGCTGGAAAATCTTGGTGTCTATGCTTTAAGTTGATATGCTGTTCTAATGATCTCGATGTATGTCAGCTGGTGTTTTGTTTGTTTTGATCATGGGGTTGATGGGGTTTTGTGCGGGTAACTGTTGATTTATGTTAAATGGGGGATTCTCATTGATGCTTATTCCTTTTGGGTGTACAATAGACTGATTATTGAAAGCGTTTCTTCTAGTAGTTTGCTTCAGGAAAATTGGTCTGCGCTCTGTTTTTCTTTTTGGTTGTAGCTGTAGAGGTCAAGGCAAAGAGCTTTTACTGGGGCTGTTATTGTCTGGGGGTTGTTCATTCATGTAATTTTTTTTTTTTTTTTTTTTTTTGATATCAGGAGGTTCCAGATGCTTTGCACCTGACTAATCCCCTGGGCACATGCAGTCCCCTCGTCCCACATGCACCAGGCAATTACAGGACCAAAGTCCATGGGCGTACCTTGAGGGGGAGTGGTGGGATGTTCATTCATGTAATTAGTCATTACCGTTGTTACGAGTTTACATTAATAAAATTTGTTTTTCTCACCCAATATATATATATTTACACAGGAGATACGCATTTGCAAGGGATTTAAACTCAAAATTGCACAAATCAGGACCCCAATGCTTGCCAACAAAATAATAAAATTTAAATCGATTATCACAACTCCCTTACAGTTTTCTATATGATATTACTTGGCGATGGCCCATGGTAGACTCTAATTAAATTGAATTGGTCCTGCTGTAATGGTTGCAAGCCATGGTTAGAAGAGGGCTTGGCTCTGGTGTCCTCTTCACAAGGGTTCAAATGTCCATTCACCAATACAGAAATTCTTGGCTCGTGCTCATTAACCCTTAACAAATTGCTAGAGCGTGTAACCTTTCATGACTAGCTCCACGCTTCTTCCTTTTTCTCTCTTTTTTTTATTTTTATTTTTATTTTTTGTGTCATAGGCTTTGTCATGCACTTCTTGTGATTAATATAGAAGGTGAACTTTTCGTGACAAAATAACGGATGGCACAGCTTAGAATGATATTTCTTTATATAATGTATTTTTATTCGGTGTTTTTCACTTATCTAGACAAGAATTCAACTCTTAAAATAGTTGAACACCACTTTCTCTCCCCGCCACACTCCCCCTCTTTCTTTTATCTCTATTCTTTTCAACTATTAATTTACAGTATATATATATATATATATATAGATGCAAGAATTCATGTTACCATTTGAACATTTTTGTTTTTTTTGGGTCGAAATATAAGATTTAAACCATAAACTCACCTTTAAGTCTCATACCCTTTTAGACTTTTACCACCTGAGCCAAGGCCAGGCCCGATTACTTTTTTCTTATGTCCAATATATTCATAGCTAATATGTTTAGGTTTGGTCTATAGGAATATCATAAAAGGAAGGAATGTTTGTTACTATTTTAAGGGCTTTAGGGTTTATGCATGAGTTATTGGAGGATGCTAAAATGGCTAATCATTCTGGAACTTTTAGAATATTAATACACAACTTTACTATTGAAATCATAGCGAAGATGAAACGTTTTCCCCTTTTTTTGAAATGATGACAACCTAGTCTGGGGTGCTTAGAGTGATGGGAATTTTTTTCGTCAATCTGCTTACAACCTGCTTACCAGTAAGGAACAAGGGACAACTACTCGCAACAATTAGAAGTGGATATGGAAACTGAGGTGTTTTAATAAATTCTGTTATTTCCTCTAGCTTTTGGCTAATAACAAACTTCCCACCAACGAACTTTATTGCATCAGGAATATTATTGATTCACCTCTTTGTCATAGATGTGGTCTGAGGATGGAAAGTATATTACATGTTACTAGAGATTGTCCCAAAGCTCATATGATTTGGCTTGAAATTTTAGCAGGGCACCCTGATCATAAGTTTTGTGCCCCTATACGTTTGCAAAAAAATTCAAAGATTTGAATCTATTGGCAGAATTGTTGAAAAGTTTATATGTTGAGAAGAGTTTCAAGAGGCCTGTTAAGATTTTAGCTGTTTGCTGATGATCTTGACTCCTTTATACAAAATTGGATTGCTCAAGCTCACAATGGTTTTGGAAAAACTACTTGTTTTGTGTGTGGCATGTTGAGCAGTGTGGATCCGAAGCTAAATGTTCCTTAGGAGCTTTGCATTTGCCTACTAGAGAGTTGGCTATTCAAGTTTGGCATTTATTTGTTCTTCTTTTTCTTACTTTTGTTTAATGTCATGTTTTGGTGTGAGAAAGCACGGGATTTTAGGAAATTGGAATTTTGAATCATATGGGGCGTTTAAGTATTGTTTTACTTGAAATTTCTAAGAACAGACAAAGTTAGATAGTTGTTTCCATTATTTCAATTTCTAAATATGTGTAACACAAAGAACCTTTGAAAACTTTTTTATTTTTTAAAAAAAGTTTGTTCATTCTCAAAATGCATTTTGGAAACATAGATGTAACCATAGTCAGTAAAATACAGTACGGGAGAATAAGGGATGGCATACGTACAGAGCATAGTTCGGATTTCTTTGACAAAAATATGATGAACGGAAACGAAAATAATATGGATACAAGTATATATGACGAGTACAATACAAATTTTAATTAAAAATTTGAGACAAAAAATACGTGAATATATTACGTTATTTCATTTAGTATATGGGAAATAATTCCCGGGACCACTTCCGTGGACCAAATGTGAGCCGAAAGGTATGCACTGTTAAATAATTTGCGGGCTGCCCAAAAAACATAAAAAAGTGCATTTGAAAAGGAAAGCTTCTCAAAGAAGCTTAACCCATTTGTTTTCTGTTGGCTTACATGGCATAATTCCCATTGATTTTGATGATAACAATGCACTAAAGATGTTCAAGGACTAATGAATATCTAAGTGTTTATGACAGGTATCAAAGTCATGAATCAGTGCAAAGGACTCAAGTACATCACTTACAGCAAGAGAAAGAAAATTCAACAATCCAAAACTATCCTTATAAAGAATCTAGTCTAGACTGAATGATTGTTAGGATTTTTAATGTAAGATTGAATGTCAATCACGCTCACTTAAAATTCAAGGGTTTAAGCCTAAGCCAAATCACTTTTTAGATGCCCAAAAGATATTAATCACATTGCCCAAGTCAAGGGATTTCATTCCCTAAAACTTAGTATTTTAGCAGTTTGAAACAGGGTACTTTCAGACGGCTGAAAGTAGTGTTTCAGCAGGCTAAAATGCTTCAGCAGGCTGAAGAATGGACATTAGAAAATATCAGCTCTCTGGTATTTTCAGACGGTTCATTGAGCCTGCTGAAAGTCAACTTTAAGCCGGCTGAAAGAAGTGTTTAGACGGCTGAAGAGTTTGATCCTTGAACTCCAAAAATGATCCTCTCTGGAAACTTCAATAGCCTTCTTTAGATAGTTGAAAATGAAGTTTCAGACGGCTAAAAGTCATTTCAGCTGGTTGAAAGACTCCGGTTGAGTCATAACGGCTACTTTTCAAACTAACTTTTGAAGCATTAAATGCCCACCAAACTTCCCTTCCCAGTATTAATTGCTACAAAACGGTCATATTGGACTCCTTGGCTATATATATTAGCCTTGAGCTCATTTATGAGTATTCATTGAGCCAAGAACAAAATCATTGATTGCTGTTCACTTTCAAACCCTAGAAATTAAAGTGAGCATTTATTGAGATATCAATCCTAGTGGAATGAGCTTTTGAATCTGTGTTTATCTACTCTTGAAGAGAGTTTCTTGTATACAATCAATCATCAAATCATCTTGTCTCAAAGGGTTGAGGAAACCCTATGCTTTGAAGCTCTTGAAGAGGGCTTTGTGTAGGTGTTTGGAAAGAACACCTGTTACTGTAAAGGTCTTGTCTTCACCTTGAAAGAAGATTGGTTTAGTGGATTTGAATTCTCAAGGGAGCTCTTGAGGTGAGGACTTAGGCAAGAAGCCGAACCTCGTTAAAATTGTTTGCATTCTTTTTCTCTCTACATCTCCTTATTATTGCATACTTGTGATATTTCTTGCTCTTGCAATAATCTGATTTTATTTGTGTAATTAATTTTTATTTGGCCATAAACCCTATTCACTCCCCTCTAGGATTGTATACTTGGGATAACATTTTTCTCCCCTCTCTCCTACCTCCTTCTCCGTACCTATTCCCAAAACACATTGTCGGTGGACTCACTTCTCTCCCTCACCGTTCTTTTTCTGTTAATATTCTTTCACTTTGTCAACTATGGTTCACAGTGGTGGGTGGAGAAGGCTAGAGCTCATAAGTCTTGACGAAAGGTTGGGATTGAGGGCTTGAAGAAGGAAGATGGAGTAAATCGACCATATTTTGCATGCTCCGATGAAGATCTGCATCCTTCGGCATGCTTCATGTTTCTAACTTTATAGATTTGACTGCCAATGAACGAAGATGGGTTCAATATTGGTGTTGCTGGTTGAATACTGTCCTTTATCACAGGTGGATTGTAGATCTGGTTGCATACCCTACATCAATAGTGCAATAGGTTTTGAAACAAGTGACAACGAAAAGATCTGAGGGATATGACAGACGATGATGGACCTTGACTACTGCCGGCAGATTTGCACGGCAACAATGCCGATTTTCTGTATCCTTGTGATGGTTCTTCTGCTTCTTCTTTTTCTTCTTCTTCTTCTTCTTTTTCTTCTTTTGCTTCTTCTTCTTCTTTTTATTTTTTATTTTTTATTTTTTTTTTTGCTTCTAGATTTTGTTAACTAGATTAACTAGGTTTTGAATAACTAGTTAATTTTATAAGATTAATGAGATTTTTAAAATGATTTTAAGTAGGTTTTGAACTAGGTTTAGGTCTTGGATTTTTAAAAACTAATCCGTTTATTCTTAATTATCTAGTTAATAATACAAGATTAACTACGTTTTGATTAACTAGTTAACTGGTTAAGCAAGTTTTAAACTAGATTTAGGGATTGGATTTTTAAAAATTATGTCGTTTTATCCTAACTAGCAGGACTCCAATGAAGCGTATGAAAATATGGAAGAATTGTGAAGATGATGGGAGGCTCCTTTTGTGGAAGAAACGATGATATTCAAATTAGCCAATCACAAGGAAACCCCCATTAGTCGTCCCACGGAGTCGTCCTAAAAATTGGTCCTATGTAGACTATTTTTACATTGTTTTATTTAAATATTCATAAAAGAGAGCTACTAAACAAGACCAATACTTCCCTACAAAAAGGTCACCCGAGTGACGCATGAACAGACGTTAAGGAATCAAATGGTAAAGTAACTATAATAAATTCATCATTCAAACGCGCGGGAATCTCAAAGCACGATTTTGGCATGTGAAAATCTACAATCTCTTAAACAAAAATCAAGTAATTAATTGATCCATGTTAGGAAAAAAAGAAGCGTGAAGAAGCAGTACAATATCTAGCCCTAATCAAATTATTTTACAAAAAAAATATGAATTATTTTCATAAATTTTAACTTCAAAAACTTCATTTTTTTCTATGAAAAACCTAGTTAGCTTTACAAAAACCTAACTAATTTTACAAAAAATCTAGCTAACTTTACCAAAAAGCTAGCTAACATTACAAAAAATTTAGCTAACTTTATCAAAAACTTAACTAACTTTACTAAAAATCTAATTAACTTTTTGAAATTAAAAAAATTTAGCAAGTTCATCTAACCAGCAACAAGCAAAGAAGAAGAAAAATAAGGCCACATTAATGAGCTATAGAAGAGAAAATTTGTAGGAGTTATTGGAGGGTTAGGCCCATCGAATCCCCTCTGTGAAGCCTTCTCCTACCGCAAAAGCCAAGCCACCATCACACCAGTACACAAAGTAGGGGTTGCAACCTCCGTCGACCAAAAAGCCCTAACTTCACCTATCGCTGCAAAACCCATTCCCCATCTTCGGATGCCAAAGACATAAAGCATGCCAAATGCATCATCGAACTCTGGAAGCACACAGATCTTCATCGATGCACACAGATCTAGTTAATCCCTCGATCCTAGCCTTTCTTCAATACCCGTGAACCCTTAACCACCCTCCACCGTCAGCCATGGTCAATAGAGTTGAAACAAGAACGAGAGAAAGAAAATAGTGAGGGAGAAAATGGTAATGCATGGGGTTTAGGTATGGGTTTGGAGAGAGAGGGGAGAGAGAAATGAGAGTATCTTGCTAGCCGTGATGGGGTTTTGTAGCTTATCTGTTTATAGAGTCGAATATGGTGAGTGAGAGAGAAAAAGAGAGAGAGAAGGTTGAGATGGAAAAAACCTTGGGGTTAGCTTCTTTGAGATACTCGCTGCAATAATGGAGGCTCTATAGTGGGTCTACACATTTGTCTTCTTAGATCATGATGATAAAAGAGAGAGAGATCTTTATTCGAGAAGCTTAGCCTGTCTGGAGGGAGCTGATCTGTCCATCCATATCCATTAATTGCACTAAAACACTAAAAGTCCAAAAAACCAAGAATCTCGGCTAACGATTCGTCTAACAACTCTCAGCCCAACAATCTTGGTTTTTTGGACCGAGAGTCGTTAGACGACTCGTTAGCCGAGATTCTTGGTTTTTTGGACTTTTGGTGTTTTAATGCAATTAATGGATATGGATCGACAGATTAGCTCCCTCCTACCCAGACAAGCTAAGAGCATCTCCAACAGAGGTAGAAAAGTAGGATTTGCTACCTCTTCTTCCCAAAAAACGCTCCAACAAAGGTAGCATTTCGTTAGATGAGGTGGCAAAAGTACAGCCCAAAATTTGCTACCTGTTTCTCTCATTTCAAATTTAGAAGAGGAGAGAGAAGGTAGCAAATCATATACTTGCTTAAAATAATGATGGGAGTTTACCTAGAAATCCAACACTGGATTGCAGCATCTTCAACTGTCTTTAATAATAAAGCCCGGGAACAACCTTCCATCACCGTCGTCGTCGGAAGCCATCACCGTCGCTGGAGAAAGTCCAGCCATTCCACATATTAATCCCAATAAAAAAAATAATAATAAATAAATAAAAGCTATTTGAGTTACCAAATGGAAAATATTGAAGCAAATAAACTTGGAGCAGGAGAAGCCCACTGACCTTCCACTTGATAAGGGTATTCACTGGAGAAAATTGCTTGCAAAGTGATCCCTTTCTCGCCGGAGAAGCCCACTGTAAAGTGACCCATCTGAAGGAGATGCTCTATTGAAAAGGGTATTCTTCTTCATCTTCACGTGTTTCAAAAAAATTTTGAAGCCCCCTGTTGCAACAGCCCCTTTTTTAGATCTTCTTCTTCATCTGTCTTTCTTTTCTTTCTTTTTTTTTCTAATCTTTTGCCCCCTATTAAGGCAACCCACTGCCATGGTAAAATTGAAGAGAATCCCACTATAAAGTGACCCCTTTAAAGGAGACAATGTTGTTTCTGACCACAGCCAAAAAAAAAAAAAAAAAAAAAAGAAACGGTAAAGTGGAAGATCCCAAGGTTTGAGGGGTTGAGGGTTTGTGGGAATGGAAGTGGGAGGCAGAGGTGGAGAGAGAGAGGGACGGTGGAGAGAGAGGGATGGTGGAGAGGGATTGAGTTGAGGGTTTGTAAATGGGAGGAAATGCAGAGGACGAGGAAAGGGGTAGATTTTTAGGTGAAGGGGTGGGGGCGTGTGTGGCTAGGATCAATTTGTAGGTTAGAGAAGAGGAGGAGGACCATCCAAACTCCAAATGCCACCATTAATTCTTGATTTTTTTACCGTTCTGAAAATCCTATCGTTCTGATCACTTATTTTTTTACCGTTCTGCGCTTGATCAGAAATAGAACGGCAAAAAATGTGACCGTTGTTTTGTATTTTTTTTTTTCAATATTTTTTCTCCTACAAATACCATACAAATCCCTTCAATCAAACCATTCCCAAATCATTTCTTCTACAAATTTCTTCTTCCAATTTTCTCTATTCTAGTAAACTTTTTAAAGATTGTTGTTCTATAATTTTTTTTTTTACTCCAATTTTCTCAATTCTTGTAAATTTTTTCAAGATTATTCTACATCACTTATTTTTTTCACTCTCGACATTAATTCTCAAAACCCCCATGGAGATGATGATTTTTATGTACCCCAATTTAATATGCAATCTGAAAATTTTCAATTCTCATCCCAATTCCCTATTCAATCATCTCAATATCCTACCTAACATCAAAATCCCCTACCTTCATTCTCTCAATATACTAATCAACCATCACAACTTGATGTTCAATCCTCTCCCGATCACGAAGGCACTAGCTCTACTTGTTCAAGAAGTACCAATTTTAACGTAAAAGAGGATCACATGCTTGTGATGGGATGGCTCCACGTCTCTACAAACGCCGTGGTTAGAACCGATCAAAGTGGCAAAGCTCTTTGGACAAGAATGTTTAAATATTTCCACGATTACAAAGACTTTGCATCCGAACGAGATTATAAGTCACTTCAACAACGATGGGGGAAAATCCGTCTTGCAACAAGTCATTTTTGTGGGGCTATTGCATAAATTGAAAACAGACCCTTTAGTGGTGGTAACCAGCAAGATAAGGTAACATTTTAACTATAGAAGTTTTAATTTTTTATTTATTTATTGATTATTACGTTTCAAATGTATTTAATTATGCTTTTTATTTTTATAGGTTGAGCAAGCAAAACAACTATACTCTACCCACAACAATGGGAAGATATTTCCTTATATGCATTGTTGGAACATATTGAAGAACTACCCAAAATGGCACCAAGAGCAAAAAAAGATTACAGAGCTTGAGGAAAAAGAAAAGCTGGCAGAAAAACAAACAGCCTCAAATTCTTTTCCTAGCATCCCATCTTCTGGCATCTCATCTCTACCTATGTCAAAAAGTCCCATAGATCTTGAGGGAGACAACGCCCCAAGTTTGGCAAGACCACCAGGAAGGAAGGCTGAGAAACGAAAGGCCAAAATGTCAAACAACGACATTTCAGATTTGCCTATTATGAATTTACTTGAAGAATTGAAGGAAAGGCGAAATAAATCTAATGAAGAGAGAAAGCAGTGTAATACAAGAAAAATTGAGCTAATTCAACAGAAGATCGAAATGGAAAGAGAAAAGGCTCAAGGGGATAGAGAATTAGCCATGGAACAGGCTCAAGCGAATAGAGATAGGAGCCGAGTTGAATGAATCAGGGAAGAGGAGAGAATAATGCTGATAGATACGAGTAAATTGCCTCCTCATCTCTAACAGTTTTATCAACGCCTTCAAAGGGAAATTCTTGGAAGACCAGCCAATGATGAATGAAGACTTGTATTATCAGTATTATTATTATTATTGTATATTTTTTTTTTTTTTAGCTAATACTAATTTTGTTAAACCTATTATGTATTAATGAATTGCATTTGAATTAATTTTTAGTCTCTTGTAGTTTTGTTATAATAAAAACCATAAATTCATTCATAAACAATAAAAAATCATGTTAGAATAATCATGTTATTTTAAAAATAATATAAAAATAATAAATATTTTTTTATAATTAAAATAATATATTTATTATTTTAATAAGGGACATTATATACAGGCTTAATGAGTTAGTCTAATGAGTTCGCCTACATCCATTTAAGGTAGTAGATAATAATTAGTTACACCCATTATCCACGTTTGTAGGGATTTCATTTAATAGCAATTTTTTCCTTCTATGTTTCCTAATTTTATTGAATTTCAAATGTTACTTTTTATACTTCTCACCTTCTCACATTCTCTCCCCAATCAACCATTTTTTATTTCTTTTCATAGCCGATCATTCAGTTCTAGAATTCTTTGAGAAGCACATCGACAGCATCTGATCTATTCTACATCCACGTCAGTTGGGTTTTTCAAGCGAAGCAGGTATGTTTGTAGTGTTTTGTTGTTGAAGTCATTTAACCGAGGTTTGTTGATTTGTTTTTCTATCAACACGATCCCACCTTTTTGTTCGATATAGATTAACAGTATGGCAAAGTTGTAGCTCTTCAACAATTAAGGGTAATATCAAGCGACACAATTGTTATCAAGTTACAATAGACCTAATACGAGTAAGTTATTATGTGAGTTAATATGTGACTTACTCAATAACAAGTTATAACGTGATATCAAGTTACAATAGAGACCTAATATGAGTAAGTTATGATGTGAGTTAATATGTGACTTACTCAATAACAAGTTATAACGTGATATCAATTTAGTATATGACTTATTAGGAACCAAGTTACCATGTGAATTTCTAGCAACAAGTTACTTTCTGATATCAAGTGATTATATGATTTATTTAGAGTTATTTGAATTAAGTTATTTTTCTATTCACATTGTTAAAATGGTATGTGTTGTAGATAACAATTGGTGACCAAATAGCCACAAGGGAATGCATGAAATTTTTGATAGTGCATCTGCTACCGAGAATAGAGAGACTGAGGTTCGGATTTGTGTTCATAATAACTTATAGCATGTAAATTAGTTTACAATGCTATGTGAGTTGATATGATTAATGTCTTTGGGTCATTATTTTTAATGTCACAGGAAATGGATGATAATCACGACAACCATCCAGTCACCGATGGACAGAGTTTGGCTGTTTGCGGCAATAGCTTTGAAACTATTGCCGGTATGAATTTTAAATCGGAGGACGAAGTCCGCACATTCTACAGTTAATATGCTATGAGTTAAGGTTTTGGTTTTGCCAAAAAAAAAGTGTGAGGTGCGATGATGAAGGAAGTCTAAAGTACTATTTGCTTGACACATCCCGCAACTGTTTCGGGGGGTTGATGTTTTATTTGAATTGATTTTGTAAGATGTTTGAGTACTGCCCTTGACCACGCATACTTCTTCATTTCATCAAGGTTCTCAACGGTTCTAAAAAGTACCCAACTAACTCTTTGACCGGTTGTTGCAAACAACAAGTTGATAAATATATACAAACAACACAGGTGAACCGTGTCGGCAGCGTCATTATCACCATCACCAATCACAACCCGTTCTATCTTGGTTTTAATGGTTACTCCATCAGGCTTTTCACCATCACTGAAATGTCTTGCAAGGAATTCTGAAGTTGATGGCTTAGGACTCTTAAGATCGATCGATATGCATTCGCCCCCTGAAACAATACCAAATACGAGGCTGACATCGGTCTTCCTCAACAAAACATGACTGGCACCAAGCTTAAAACATCTACTTTCGTGCGTCATAACATTGTATGATCTTGATGACATCATCATCACACTTTTGAGTTGCTTTGATGTCTATTCCATTGAAAATCAATGCTTGAAATAGGTGCCAGAATGGTGTGCGCTCAAAGATTTTAATGTGTTTTCGTTTGAATGAGAGACTATGGAATAATTCAAATAATGCAACTAGCCTCGACCTGTATTGGGGATAATAAGATTTCCCCTTTCGAGGATTCCCTTCCCAAGATTCACCTACATGAGTAAAGAAAATTATATACAACTTGATAACTTATCCATTGTATCTACTTAATAACTTGATAACTTATCTATTGAAATCCCCATAATAACTTGATAACTTATCCATTGAAAATTATATACAACTTCATAACTTATCCATTGAAATTCACTTAATAACTTGATACGAAACACAACTACATAAGTTAATAAGCAGCAATTGTTATCAAGTGAATATTGAAATATTGAAACTAGTTGGTTTATACTCCAGAAAAAAATAAACAATAAAATTGGTTCTTAGCGAATATGCAAAGTGGAATCCATCGTTTGATGGGTTCCACTTCTTTTTCTCTTAATAGTCACATGATAATAACTATATTTTCTTTACCCAAAAAACAGAAATTTTATTGAAACTGATGCTCTGTCTAGGTTTTAAGCTGCTGCATGAATAGTGGCTTTGAGGAACTATATTGTTTTGTTTCTTTATTTCTTTAATTAGTGGGTCGTTGTGTCCTGCTACAAAGTTTGGGGTGTTGGGTTATACTTTGTGACCTAATTGTTGGTCTCTGTAGGTGCTTAAGTTTTTTGTGGGGTCTGTTGTCCTTGTTTAGGCCTCTGTTTTTATGATTTTTTATCTTGCTTATAGAGCTGTTTACCCAAATGTATTTTATTACTTAATATAAAAAATTCTTATTGATGTAGTAAGAATGGTTACTAGACAACATAACTTAATAAGTAGCAAAAATTACTAAACTAACAATTTATCCTTACAAATGGTCAGGATTTGAAGACAACATTCATATAATGAAATCTAACATCTAGTTTTATTTTTCTTATTTAATTAAATTCAAAGTCATGATAACTGAGTGCAAGAGGGACTGATGCTTGCATCAAGTCTCAACTTTTGAAATTTTGGTTTATTGGTAAATTGAAATCCTCTTAATAACTTGATAACTGAGGCTTCTATATTTCTCATTCTCTTTTCGCCTTTTACTCTTCTACAAAAGGAAAAAAAAATCTCTCCCTCCATATATATATAGTTGGTTGGTTCCTGTTAGTTCTGTTGATCATTAACCTCTCGTATGTTGCCAGATGTGAGCATTACAGGCGACGATGCAAAATTCGAGCCCCTTGTTGCAACCAGATCTTCCCTTGCCGCTACTGCCACAACGAGGCCATGGTTTTTGTTTTTTTCCCCCTCTCTTTCTAAATATATATACACTACATACATCATACATACATATGTGGGTGTAGAAGTATTTTGAACTTTTTAATTTTTGAATACAAAGTTTGGGTATATTATTGATTTGGGTTTCTGTAACTTTCTTTGTTTAGTGAAATATAGTTGTTCAATGATTTTAATCAATTTCATAGTTGTCAAACAAGCTTATTCACAATGGGGTTTTTCCCAATCATTAAAAAATGACCTAACCCTAATAAACAAGCATGATTCTGACCTGTTCTTTGAACCATTACTTGATAACTTATCTTTGACCGTAGATTATCGGCACTCAACGAAAAGAACTTGTCGATCTTCAAGTGTAACTTGATATGCTGTTTGCCGTGTAGAATAACTGACTGGTTTGAAGAGGAAACGACTAAATGTTCTATATTGTAACTGGGGAGAATGGAGTTTGTGGAGGAAGGAAGGAGAGGAGGAGAGAACGTGTGGTATTTGTTTATGGTTTTGGTGCTTAAATATGGAATGGGGGGGTTATTCAGTTATTGTTGCCTGATTTTGGAGATTTTGATTTTATTCCAAAATATATATACCTTTAAAGAAGACCAATAGAAAATGACCACATCAGTAGGTCTATATATTAGGTCTATAGAGTAGACCTATATGAAAGGACTCTTTTAATAATAATCACACTTGTTTTTTGTTCCAACCGTATTAAAATTTATAAAATAATGTTTAAATATATTTAAAGTATTAAAACATTAAAATATATAAAATAATAATAAAATATTGAGAGTTACTACCTCTCTTGGAGCTCCCCATTTTAGATGAGGTAACAAATTGTCATATAAGGTAGCAAATACAATTTGCTATCTCAAATTTGCTGCCTCTTGCTGGAGATGCTTTAAGCTTCTCGAATAAAGATCTCTCTCTCTCATTGTCATGATCTAAGAAGACAAATGGGTAGAGCTATTGTAAAGCCTCCATTATTGCAGTGAGTATCTCAAAGAAGCTAACCCCAAGGTTTTTTTCCATCTTAACCACCTCCTCTCTCTCTCTCTCTCTCTCTCACTCCCCATATGCACCTCTGTAAACAGATGAGCTACAAAACCCCATCACGGCTAGCGAGATCCTCTCATTTCTCTCTCCCCTTTTTCTCCAAACCCATACTCAAACCCCCATCACCAGCGATCCCCTCTCATTTCTCTCTCCCATTTTTCTCCAAACCCATACCCAAACCCCATGCATTACCATTTTCTCCCTTACCATTTTCTTTCTCTTGCTCTTGTTTTAAGTACTCTATTGACCATGTCTGATGGTGAAGGGTGGTTAAGGGTTCACGGGTATTGAAGAAAAGTTGGGATCGAGGGATTAACCAGATCTATGTGCTTCCAGCGTTCGATGATGCTTCTAGCATGCTTTGTGTCTCCGGTGTCCGAAGATGGGGAATGGGTTTTGTAGCGATTGGTGAAGTTAGGGCTTTTTGGTCGACGGATGTTGTAACCCCTACTATGTGTACTAGTGTGATGGTGGCTTGGCTTTTGTGGTAGGAGAAGGCTTCACAGAGGGGATTCGATGGGGCTAACCCTCCAATGACTCCTATGAATTTTCTCTTCTATAGCTCACTGATGTGGCCTTATTTTTCTTTCTTCTTCCTTTTCTTCTTCTTTGCTTGTTGCTGGTTAGATGATCTTGCTAAATTTTTTTAATTTCAAAAAGTTAATTAGATTTTTAGTAAAGTTAGCTACGTTTTTGATAAAGTTAGTTAAAGGTAATTGGGTTTTTGTAAAGTTAACTAGGTTTTTCATATAAAAAAAAATGAAGTTTTTTAAGTTAAAATTTATGAAAATAATTCATTTTTTTGGTAAAATAATTTGATTAGGGCCAGATATGGTATTGGTTCTTCACACTTCCTTTTTTCCTAGCTTGGATCAATTAATTACTTGATTTTTGTTTAAGAGATTGTAGATTTTCACATGCCAAAATTGCGCCGAGAGATTCCCGCGCGTTTGGATGATGAATTTCTTGTAGTTACTTTACCATTTGATTCCTTCACTCGGTTGACGTTTTTGTAGGAAGTATTGGTCTTGTGTAGTAGCCCTCTTTTATAAATATTTAAATAAAATAATATAAAAATAGTGATATACTAAATGAAATAACGTAATATATTCATGTATTTTTTATTTTAAATTTTTAATTAAAATTCATATTATACCCATATATACTCGTATCCATATTATTTTAGTTTATGTTCATCGTATTTTTGTCAAAAAAATCCAAACCGTGTGCCGTATGTATGTCATCCTTTATTCTCTCGTATTGTATTTTATTAACTATGGTTACATATATATTTCCGAAATACATTTTGGGAATGAACAAACTTTTTTAAAAAAATAAAAAAAAATTTCAAAGGTTCTTTGTGTTACACAATATTTGGAAATTGAAATATTGCAAACAACTATCTAACTTTGTCTGTTCTTAGAAATTTCAACTAACACAATACTCGAACACCCCATATGATTCAAAATTCCAATTTCCTACCTGTGCTTTCTCGCACCAAAACATGACATTAAACAAAAGTAAGAAAAAAAAAACACAAATAAATGCCAAACTTGAATGACCAACTCTCTAGTAGGGAAAATGCAAAGCTCCTGAGGGACATTTAGCTTTAGATCCACAGTGCTCAACATGCCATGCACGAAACAAGTAGTCTTTCCAGAACCATTGTGCGCTTGAGCAATCAAATTTTGTACAAAGGAGTCAAGATCATTGGCAAATAGTCAGAATCTTACCATGCCTCTGGAAACTCATCTCAACATATAAACTTTTCAACAATTCCGCAAACAGATTCAAATCTTTGAATTTTTTTGCAGACGTATAGGGGCACCCAAAACTTATGATTAGGGTGCCTTGCTAAAATTTCAAGCCAAATCATACGAGCTTTGGACAATCTCTAATAACATGTAGTATACTTTCCGTCCTCAGACCACATCTATGACAAAGAGGTGAATTAGTAATATTCTTGATGCAATGAAGTTCCTTGGTGGGAAGTCTGTTATTAGCCAAAAGCTAGAGGAAATAACAGAATTTATTAGAACACCTCAGTTTCCATATCCACTTCTAATTATTGCGAGTAGTTGTCCCTTGTTCCTTACCGGTAAGCAGGTTGTAAGCAGATTTACGAAAAAAATTCCCATCACTTGAAGCACCCCAAACTAGGTTGTGATCATTTCAAAAAAAAGGGAAAACTTTTCATCTTCACTATGATTTCATTGGTAAAGTTGTGTATTTATATTCTAAAAAGTTCCAGAATGATTAGCCATTTTAGCATCCTCCAATAACTCATGCATAAACCCTAAAGCCCTTAACATAGTAACAATCATTCCTTTCTTTTATAATATTCCTATAGACCAAACCTAAAAATATTAGCTATGAATATATTGGACATGAAAAAGGTAATCAGGCCCTGGCCTTGGCTCAGGTGGTAGAAGCCTAAAAGGGTATGAGACTTAAGGGTGAGTTTATGGTTTAAATGTCATATTTCGACCCAAAAAAAAACAAAAAAGTTCAAATGGTAACATGAATTCTTGCATATATATATATATATTGTAAATTAATAGTTGAAAAGAACAGAGATGAAAGAAAGAGGGGGAGTGTGACGGGGAGAGAAAGTGGTGTTCCACTATTTTAAGAGTTGAATTCTTGTCTAGATAAGTGAAAAACACCGAATAAAAATACATTATATAAACAAATATCATTCTAAGTTGTGCCATCCGTGATTTTGTCACGAAAGTTCACCTTCTATATTAATCACAAGAAGTGCATGACAAAGCCTATGAATCAAATAATAAAATAAATAAATAAAAAGAGAGTAAAAAGAAGAAGCATGGAGCTAGTCATGAAAGGTTACACGCTCTAGCAATTTGTTAGAGTTAATGAGCACGAGCCAAGAATTTCTGTATTGGTAAATGGACATTTGAACCCTTGTGAAGAGGACACCAGAGCCAAGCCCTCTTCTAACCATGGCTTGCAGCCATTACAGCAGGACCAATTCAATTTAATTAGAGTCTACCATGGGCCATCGCCAAGTAATATCATATAGCAAACTGTAAGGGAGTTGTGATAATCGATTTAAATTTTATTATTTTGTTGGCAAGCATTGGGGTCCTAATTTGTGCAATTTTGAGTTTAAATCCCTTGCAAATGCGTATCTCCTGTGTAAATATATATATATCTATTGGGTGAGAAAAACAAATTTTATTAATGTAAACTCGTAACAACGGTAATTACTAATTACATGAATGAACAACCCCCAGACAATAACAGCCCCAGTAAAAGCTCTTTGCCTTGACCTCTACAGAGACAACCAAAAAGAAAAACAGAGCGCAGACCAATTTTCCTAAAGCAAACTACTAGAAGAAACGCTTTCAATAATCAGTCTATTGTACACCCAAAAGGAAGAAGCATCAATGAGAATCCCCCATTTAACATAAATCAACAATTACCCGCACAAAACCCCATCAACCCCAAGATCAAAACAAACAAAACACCAGCTGACATACATCGAGATCATTAGAACAGCATATCAACTTAAAGCATAGACACCAAGATTTTCCAGCATTGTGTAAGAGAACCCCCAATTTCGACAGCAAAAGAAACCACTCAGAACACAAGGATACCAGCAAAGAATTAGCCAACAATTGAACTCTGAGAGCCACTGACTGAAGTCTGATTTCTACTATGCACCACAATGAAAACTGTTGCCACTTTCTGCTGTTTGCTTCTTCAGTCGCTCCTCGTCCAAATGCAGATCACCCCATCTATATACTATGATGAAAAGGACAAGCAACCCAAAACTTGACCCAGAATCAGTCATTTGGGGCACAAACGTCCATAAATGGTTCTTGTAGCCGGTGGAAGAAAACATGAGAATCTCCACCTAGCCATCTCATGTGCCACACCCATTTGCAGCTCTTGCTATTTTATAGACTCTGTAGTTTAGAATCATAGACAAGCCTGTTTTAGTACATCCTCGGGTGTGAGAGATGAGCCCGTCAAGGCGAGTGGGAAATTACAGAGTGAAAATCTACATCATTTCCCAACTTTTAAGCCACACTTTGTCATGAAATGTGCTTTATGAAATGCCAATATGATACCTTCCGTGTTGAGTTCAAAAAACTGAGCAGAACTCAATACCGTGTTGGCTTAATTTGAAATGGATGACATTGCTCAAATTTATTTATTTATTTATTTTAAAAAAGTTGCTTCTAAAATGATCAAAATGATCTCAATGCGTGGGCTACTTTTTGATCTTACAGCTTGAATTAAACCCAACATGGTACTAAGTTTTTTGTGCTTATTTTTTTTTAACATAGCACCCAATCCTTTTCCTTTTCTTAGGACCATCAATATGGAAGACCTTGGGTTTGTTTTTGTTCTAATTTCATAACCGATAAAGTTTGTGCTTGCTTGTAAAAATTATTAATTTGCATATTACATTCCTCGCAGAATTGAACTAAAGAAGCACAACATGATAAATACTCTTAAAATGAAAAACAAGAATATAGAACATTCCTAACTCTCTATTTGGTTCATGGATTCTACCAAAGAAAAAAAGAGGAAGGAAAAAAAAATGAGGAGGAAAGAAAATGAAAGGAAAAAATAAACTCATATCAAGTCAAAAGGAAAAAAATTATTTCAATTTTTATTTTCTTCCAATTTTCGATTGTAACCAAATAAAGAAAAATAGAATTTCTTATGTCTTATATTTTTTCCTTAATAAAATTCACAAACCAAATAAAACTCAAAAAAACAAAATGACATACCATTGGAATCCAGAATAAAATTTTCCCAATAAAACACATAAACCATTATCACTAATTTCTCTCTTTCTTCTCTCAGAATTAAGTATTAACGTACAAAAAATTTCAAAACGAAAAATAGAGCACCTAATCAAATTTCCATGTCATCCAGATGAGGCAATGGAAATCGGAGGATGGCAGCAATACCAGTCAATTGGCCGAGCTCCTCGGCCGACACATGCGTCGGCGAGAAGACAAAGGCCTTCCCTCCGGCTTTCTTCACCGATTTAACCAACTCAATATACTTCTTCCTCGTCGCAATCTCCGCACTCCTGAAAACATCATCGGTGATCAAAAGCGTCTCGATCGCCTTCATCTCGTTCGCAGCCTCCACGTTCCTCGAACCGTAACACGCGCGGTCCGGATCAAACAATAACGTCTCTGAAAATTCCTTCAAAGCCCTAATCTCTATGGCGGCCTGTGTGTCTTTGATCAAATTGATGACCTCTGAATCAAGCAATACCTCCTTCAAGCTGTTTCCCTTCTCGGGATTGGCACTCACGACGACGATACGCGACTTGTTCTCTTGTATCGATTTCAGCTTCAGCCTCTGCGATTCGGCGATCAAATAGCGTCGAAACTCGTCTTTCACCGAACCCTGACTCCCTATCACCACGCAACGCACGATGCTGAAATCAATGTGCTTTACGAAAGCATTCAAAACGTTTTCGAAAAACTTGTTCGCCCCCTTCTTGTGGTTTGCCGCCGGTGATGATGATGCTTCGACTTTTGCACAGAGGGTCGTCGCGCTTTTCCCGATTAAGTACACGTAGGCCGAACCCTCTTTCATGAGAATGACGGCGAGGTCGGCGCCTCCGGCCCGATTGCAGCCGTCGCGGAGGGCGTCGATGGCATCGGAATCCCACTTGCCCTTGGTCAAATCGAATTGTTTGTTCTTCTCCAACTCTAGGGTGTGGAATGCGCCGGCGGCGATGTGTTCGTTGGCCGTGATGCTCCTGCCGCGTATGCGCAGTATGGAGGAGTCTTTGTCGTAATCGACGGCTGTGATCTTGATCTCGAGGTTGATTCTGACGCGGGCAGGTTTCTTGCCTGCGCCGGAGACAGAGGTGTGGTGGATTTTGCGGGAGGTGTCGGCGGTGATGATGTCGCCTAGGGCGATGAGGTTGTATAAAAGCCAGAGGTCGTCTTGTTCTTCGGGGATGATCTTGAGCGTGCCTGGTTGGTTGAGTGAGATGCTCTTCTCCACAAGCTTCATCTTGCCCTTTTAGGTTATGTGAACGGTGTACAGAATTGTTCTATATTTAAATAGATGGGTTAACTGACTAGTTGATTTTAAAAGTTGATTCCTACTCGATTCGTAACAGGATTGGACTTTGTTTCCTCTATTCGATTCGTAACAGGAATGGACTTTGTTTCCTCTATTCTCCTTTTGGCTTCCTTTTTCGGTAATTTCCATTTTTATTTATTTTGATGACAATTCTTTTTTTCTTTTTTTTTTCCTAAGCAACGGGTGTCCGAATTGTCAGAATCTGATTAATTCTCACTTCCCATACGGGATCAACATCTCATGAGAACGTTTAACGTTCAGACTAATAACCTTGACTAATAACTGACCAAAAAATATTGGTTAGTTTCGAATCTAAAATGTTTGAGTTTACAGTTTACCCTTTCACCGCTAGACCAATTTTCATTGGTTGATAACATTTTCATTTGATTGTCATAATTCGTGGACAAATATTTCGAAACTAGTAATGTTACAACAGCGCAATCTAGCCCATCCCTTGTATACCAATTTTTTTTTTTTTTTTTTTTTTTTTTAAAAGTGGGAAAAAAGAAAAGAAAAAGAAGGTTCATTAATTTATTTTGGTAATTGGGTATTTTAACTTTTTAAGTTTATACAATGTTCCATTTGATTGTCAGAATTCATAAACAAATATCTCAAAACTCGAAATGTTACAAGAGCCACTCTAAACCCAAACTGTTTGTTCCAAACAGTCCACGTATGATTTGGTCACCTTGTAGAACGAGAAAATTTGCAACCACTCACAAGTGGACACGTGTCTTAAAGTCAACTAAATCATGGCAAATTAAATTTGGCCACGTGTCTTCTTATAAGTTGAGTAGGATATATTTATGGCAAATAAATGTGTGCCATGTATCTTTTATTACATAGCATTGGCGAATTACAAGTTGCCATGTGTTTTAAAATTACTACACAGGTGGCCAAATCAAATATTGACACTTGTCAAGTAAGACCAAATAAAAGGAAGACAAATAATTCTTCCAATCAAATGTTGCCACGTGTTCTGGTTAGGATGGCTATTAAATAATTAATATTTATCCTTTTATAAAAGATAAATAAGGGATAATTATTAAGAAGTCAATTCTTATCAGAATACTCTTCACCCTACCACTATAAATAGAGGTAGCCCCCAAGGGTCAAAGAGGAAGGAGATTCAAGCAACAAAGTTCTGTCAGACCAAAGCCTCAAAAGCTCTGACGTGACCAACATTCAAGCATTGAAGCTCTATTGGATTAAAGCCTCAAAAGCTCCATAAAACTTCTACACCAAAGACTCAAGACGAAGAACTCGCACCAAAGTTCATAGTCTCTAATATGCTCAAAGCCTAGAGACTCACACAAGAGATCCATTCCGCCTACATCGAAGGAGATTTCACCCACTGAATTGAGAACAAGATGCTTAAGCCCTCGAGTCAAAGTTTCAAGGAGAGAAGAATCAGAGGATTACATTTTACTTTGTAAACAAAGTCTACACAGAGATTGTATTCCGCTTCTACAAATTAATAAAATTATCTTTTGTCCACTTTTTTTGGTCTATTTATTTTTAGACACGAAATTTGTGCGTACAAATTTCTGGCACGCCCGGTGGGACCATCTCTGCCTCTCATCTCTTCTTTTCATCAACTCTCTACAAATTCAATGGCTCCTAAGAAAGCTACCGCTCAAGATCCTAAATCTCACAGATCAATCAACCAAGCCGCAGATCAGGAATCAAGCTGTGACACCCTGAACTTGGGCCCTATGACTCGAAGCAAGAAAAAGGCAATTGCTGACTTATACGCTCAAACTGCTGTGTGCAGACCAACATTAGGGTCTGGTTCTACCACCCCTAGAAGCCCAGTCATCACCATAGACTTTTTGCGAGGAAACAAGGACACCGTTGAGGAGGATGACTCAAATACCAATTCTGCACCTGTTACTCTTCATGGAATGCCACAATCCAAGCTAATGTCACCTACAGACTCTGCCAGATTTGGAAGTTTCAATGCTGTGCCTGTGATGGTGACTAACACGCTATCTTTGGAAGAACAGATTGCAAGTATGGCCAAGGCTATTGAAGTTCTCACAGCTGCTACGCAAGAAAGAGACATGCAAATGGCTATACTAGTAGAAAAGATTGGGAATTTGGAACAGCCTAGGATGGGTGCACCGCAAATGAATCCCGAGTTAGGTCAATCTAGCAATACTGCTGCTAATGCGACAACAGGTCAACCGCAAGTGAATCCTGAGTTAGGTGGGTTTAATAATATGGCCACTAATGCAACAACGGATACACCACCGAGGAATACTAACGTAGGCGACTCTGGTAATGCTGCTATCAATTCGCCAACAGGTATGCCACATACGAATCCACAAAACATGACCGGAACTATTCCAAGGACCAGAGTTTCGTTTGGCGATTTTCATATCCCTTCAGATGGATCGGTTCTAACGGACCAATTGAAAGAGTTCATTATTGGTACCATTAAGGATAAAGTCGAAGGCAATGCTCGGTTCTCACATGCATATGCTAAGCCATACACTCAAAGGATAAACCTTTTGAGGATGCCTACTGGCTATCAGCCTCCAAAGTTCCAACAATTTGATGGCAAAGGTAACCCGAAGCAACATGTAGCTCACTTTGTGGAAACTTGTAATAATGCCGGCACTGACGGAGATCTACTGGTTAAGCAGTTTGTTCGATCCTTAAAAGGTTTCGCTTTTGATTGGTATACTGATTTGTCACCAGGCTCAATTGATAGTTGGGATCAACTTGAACAAGAATTCATTGATCGCTTCTTCAGTACTCGTCGTACGGTTAGTATGATTGAACTAACTAGCACTTACCAATGGAAGGAGGAGCATGTCATTGATTATATCAATAGATGGAGGAACTTAAGTTTGAATTGCAAAGACAGGCTTTCTGAAGCTTCTGCCATTGAGATGTGCACTCAAGGGATGCATTGGGGTTTACGTTACATCTTGCAAGGGATTAGGCCTAAGACCTTTGAAGATTTAGCAACGCGTGCTCACGATATGGAGCTTAGCATGGCAGCTAGCGGAAGCCAAGGTCCACCAATCCAAAACCTTCCAGTCCAAGATTTTCACAAAGGAAAATAAAAGCAAGATAATCGTAAAGGGGGCAAGTATCCCATCAAAAATGACAACAAAGAATCTATGGCTGTGAGCTCAGCGCCGCTGAAGTTTGTACTCAAGTCAAAGAAGAAGATAGATGAAAGACCTGATACCTTTCAAGATAAAGGAAAGAAGAAGACCACTTTGAAAGAAATGCAAGAAAAGGAATACCCTTTTCTGGATTCTGATGTTGCAGAAATGCTAGAAGATTTCCTCAAAAGTAACCTTATTGAACTTCCTGAGATGAAACGTCCTGAGGAGGCTGGTAAGGTAGATGACCCAACATATTGCAAGTACCATAGATTGGTCAGCCATCCTATAGAAAAATGTTTTGTCTTGAAGGAGAAGATCTTAGAATTGGCTCGCAAGGGAAAGATTGATCTTGGAGTGGAAATAGCAGCTTCAAATATGGCTGCGGTGACCTTCGGATCTCCTACCTCTTCCAAAGAAATGGTGTACGAAATGCCTATTTCTATACCATCGCACACAACTTTTACAATGAAGTTTGGCTCGTTTGATCCTATTCGAGTTGAGTGTACGCCTGCACATTCTCCAAAAGCATCTCATTTGGACAAAGGCACTTCAGATGTGACAAAAGTGATTATGCAGTTAAATTCTAATGGGGGCATTGCTTGTTCAGAACCCGAATTGTCAAATTCTGAAGATGAAGGGTGGACTCTCGTTACTCGCCGTAAGGCCCGTAAATCCAATTCATCAAAGTCGTCTTACGTACAACCGATAAGGACTAAAAGAAGGTCTCAACTTGCAAAAAGGTCAAAGGCGAAGAAGACTTTGAAAAATCAGAAAGTAGCGTCCATCATAACTGAGAAAGAGTTGGCACGCATTCTGATAACTTTGTGGGACTTCATGCCAAAATGGTTCCAAGATACTGCCTACCCTTCGTCAAGTACATTGCCTTGCTATGAAGTACACAATGAAGAAGAGCAATCAGAAAGAAAAGAAGATGGACTCGCTTTAGAAAAGTCAAAAGGTGAAAAAGATTCTCACATCAGCCTTAATATTGTCGCTTCAAGCATGTCAACCATCACATTTTCTGATGAAGACTTACTCTTGGGTTCTAATCCTCATAATCGTCCTCTTTTCGTTACTGGCTATGTTCGTGAATGAAAAGTTAATAGAATGCTGTTGGATGGCGGATCTGCTGTAAACATTTTGCCAATACGTGTCATGAAGGAGTTGGGCGTTTCCATGGACGAACTCTCACATAGTCGTTTGATGATTCAAGGCTTTAACCAAGGTGGTCAAAGGGCTATTGGCATGATAAGACTTGACTTGCTGATCGGAGATATGGCTTCTAATGCATTATTTCATGTTATTGAGTCCAAGACTTCATATAACATGTTATTGGGGCGGCCATGGCTTCATGACTATGGAGTGGTTCCTTCTACTCTTCATCAATGTTTCAAATACTATCAGAATGGGATCCAAAGGAAGATGGCGGCTGATGACAAACCATTCACAGAGGCCGAAACTTATTTTGCTGATGCCAAATTCTACTTGCAATCCAATGTGGCAAAAGATGTCCAACCTAATGCTGTACCATTAACTGGAGAGGTTAGTACTCAAGAGCAAAAAGCCACTCGAAAGGTAGAGGCAACAAATCATGCCAAAGGACATGGAGAAACAAGCAAGGCTAAGCAAACTAAAGTTACATGGGGGCAAAAGCCAAAGGATCAGATTCATATTAATCCCACTAGAGCATCCCCTGTATTGCGTTATGTGCCAAAATCTAAAAGAAAAGAAGGGCAGTCTCCTTTTATTGGGTATGATCCTACCGTGCTGGAAGCCTTAGAAGATTTAACTCTCCCAGTTACAAAGCTCGCTGTGACAAAGATAATGAAACCTCCCATCCAGGGTTTCGTTAGACCATCGCAAGGAATTGAAGTGGAGCATGGTGATTTACCAGAAAAGAGGACTAGTGGTTTTGATCCTAATGCTTACAAGCTCATGGTTAAAGCTGGAGGTAGTTGTCAAGATTTAATTCCTGTTGGAAACTATCCCAATGAGGCGACCAAAGGAAAGGAACATGGTTTGACTAATACCCAAAAGATGTTAAGAGAAAAGGGTTATGCTGTAGAGAATCCTAAGACTGGCCTTGGGTTTGTTCCTCCTGCTCCTATTCGTATACCGATGAAAAAAGCTAGCTTGCAATATATCGCAATTGATTCTAAAGAAGTGGGCAAAAATATTCAAACAACACCAACAAGGCTTTCAGTATTTGATCGTCTTGGTGAGACTTCTTCACGAGTGTCGGTCTTTGATAGGATTGGGCTTCAAGAAAATGCCACTTTGGGAGAACGCAGACCAGCATATACTAGATTGGGTGATCACATTCCATCTCGACACTTATACAATAAGAAGACTAAGCGTCGTAAACAAAGAAAATCATCTTTTGCCATCCAAGATTCTAAAGAATCTTGTAGTGTGATCCCATCTCGGATGAAGCGACATATTTCGTTAAATATCACTATTGGTGAAGAATTAAAGATTAAGAGTCACACGGTGGTATTTACAAATCAAAAGGATTCTGGTCAAAACATACTTGAAGATGTGTGTGTGGATAGCCTTGTAGCTACCGCATTACATATATCAATCAAAGAGATTCCCAAAGAGGAACCTCCGACGGAAGAAGACGCGGCAGATGCTCCAGTAGCGTTTGAAGAAGGAGTCCAATCTACTGTGGATGAATTAAAAGAAGTTGATCTTGGTACTCCCGATGATCCTCGTCCTACTTTCTTAAGTGCTAATTTGAGTACTGAAGAAGAAAAAGCTTACATAGATCTCTTACGTAAGTATAGAGATATTTTTGCTTGGACTTATAAAGAGATGCCGGGTTTAGACCCAAAAGTTGCTGTACACCACCTAGCAGTGAAGCATGGAGTGCGTCCCATCAAACAAGCTCAACATCGATCTCGACCAGAGCTTATCCCGCAAATAGAAGCAGAAGTCAATAAACTCATTGAAGCAAACTTCATTCGTGAAGTAAAGTATCCTACTTGGATATCAAATATCATCCCAGTAAGAAAGAAGAATGGGAAGATTCGCATCTGTGTTGATTTTCGAGATCTCAACAATGCATGTCCAAAGGACGATTTTCCATTGCCTCTGACTGAAATCATGGTTGATGCTACTACTGGTCATGAGGTTTTATCTTTTATGGATGGTTCGTCTGGGTATAATCAAATTCGAATGGCACCAAAAGATGAGGAACTTACAGCTTTTCGTACTCCAAAAGGGATTTACTGTTACAAAGTTATGCCTTTTGGGTTGAAGAACGCTGGAGCCACCTATCAAAGGGCCATGCAAAAGATCTTCGACGACATGCTTCATAAGAATGTGGAATGCTATGTCGATGACTTGGTAGTCAAGTCCAAGAAAAGAGGAGACCATCTCCAAGACTTAAGAATGATTTTTGAGCGGCTGCGGCGATATCAACTCAAAATGAATCCTTTAAAGTGTGCCTTTGGGGTGACATCAGGAAAATTCCTTGGGTTCATTGTTCGACATCGTGGTATCGAAATTGACCAATCCAAAATTGATGCCATCGTAAAAATGCCAGAACCACAAAACCTACATGAGCTAAAGAGTCTTCAAGGACGATTAGCTTATATCCGTCGATTCATCTCTAATTTGGCTGGTCGCTGTCAACCTTTCAACCGATTGATGAAGAAAGATGTTCCATTTGAGTGGGATGAAGCATGTACTAATGCCTTCAGAAGCATTAAGTCATATTTGCTTAAGCCACCTGTCTTAAGAGCACCAATTCCTGGTAAACCTCTCATACTTTATATTTCATCACAATTACGCTCTTTGGGGGTTCTCCTAGCTCAGGAAAATGAAGAAGGAAAAGAGAATGCTCTTTACTTTCTCAGCAGAACGTTGACAGGCTCAGAGTTGAATTATTCTCCAATTGAGAAGATGTGCATGGCCTTGATATTCGCAATCCAAAAGCTAAGACACTATTTGCAAGCTCATTCTGTTCGACTCATTTCTCGTGCAGATCCATTGAAGTACATTATGTCTAAGCCTGTTCTTTCTGGGAGACTAGCTAGATGGGCACTATTGCTGCAAGAGTTTGAAATTACTTATATTCCTCAAAGGGCTGTAAAAGGGCAAGTCTTAGCCGACTTTTTAGCTGATCATCCTATACCAAATAGTTGGGAGATATCTGAAAGCCTTCCTGGCGAGGAAGCACTTCTTATTGAAGTTCGCCCACCTTGGAAAATGTTCTTCGATGGGGCTGCACGTTATGATAGTGCCGGTGCTGGAGTCGTGTTTCTTACTCCCAAAGGAGATATATTGCCATATGCATTCTTTCTCACTCAATGTTGCTCAAACAATGTGGCTGAATACCAAGCTCTTCTTCTTGGGCTTGAAATGGCGGTAGATATGAAGGTTTTGCAGCTTGAAGTTTTTGGGGATTCTAAGCTAATCATAAATCAACTCCTTCGTGAGTACGATGTTAGGAAACCCGAGTTAATGCCGTATTTTGATTATGGCACTCGTCTTATGGGATGGTTTGATCGTATCACCTTACAACATGTGCCAAGAAAAGAGAACAGACAAGCAGATGCTTTGGCTAATCTAGTATCAACCCTCATTTTATCTGATCTCCAAGTCAAAGTGCCCATTTGCCAAAATTGGGTAATACCACCAACTTTTGATGATGAAATTGAAGAAGGTGAAGTAAATCTAATCTCTGTCTGTGAAGTCGAGAAGGAAGATTGGCGACAATCCCTTATTGACTACTTAGAACATGGGAGATTACCTGATGATCGTCGACATAGGGTTGAAATACGACGAAGGGCACCACGGTTCATATACTTTAAAGATACACTCTATCGTCGTTCGTTTGATGGTGTTTTCCTTCGCTGTTTAGGAGAAGAGGAAGCTAATCAAGCATTACAAGAAGCTCATTCTGGAATATGTGGTGCTCATCAGTCTGGCCCTAAACTTCATTTTCAAATAAAAAGGATGGGGTACTATTGGCCCACAATGGTAAAAGATTGCATGGATTATACTAAAAGGTGCCAAGCCTGTCAATTCCACGCAAACTTTATACATCAACCACCGGAGCCATTGCACCCAACTGTTGCTTCTTGGCCTTTTGAAGCATGGGGACTTGATGTGGTTGGACCGCTTACTAATAAGTCTTCTGCTGGTCATGAGTATATACTTGCAGCAACATACTACTTTTCAAAGTGGGCGGAAGCTATACCTCTTAAGGATGTGAAGAAAGAAACCGTTGTTGATTTCATTAAAGGAAATATCATTTATCGTTATGGTGTGCCTCGATACATCATAACCGATAATGGAAAGCCATTTTGTAATGCTCTTGTGAATCAACTTTGTGAAAAGTTCAGCTTCAAGCAGTATAAATCTTCAATGTATAACGCACTAGCCAATGGCCTTGCCGAAGCTTTTAATAAAACTCTTTGCAATCTTCTCAAGAAAGTTGTAAGTAGATCAAAGAAGGATTGGCATGAAAGAATTGGAGAGGCTCTTTGGGCATACCGAACAACATATCGAACACCTACTCAAGCTACTCCATATTCTTTGGTCTATGGTGTTGAAGCTGTCCTTCCACTAGAGCGACAAATCCCTTCATTAAGGATTGCCATTCAAGAAGGGCTTACAAATGAAGACAATGCTCGTCTACGATTAGAGGAATTAGAGGCCCTAGATGAGAAGAGGCTTGAAGCACAACAAAGGTTAGAGTGTTATCAGGCTCGTCTCTCTAAAGCATTCAATAAGAAAGTTCGACCTCGCTCCTTTCAAGTGGGAGACTTGGTGCTTGCCGTTCGACGACCAATCATCATTACTCATCGAATGGGCAATAAGTTTCTCTCGAAATGGGATGGACCATATGTGATTCAAGAAGCTTACACAAATGGTGCTTACAAGTTAGTTGATGGAGATGGGTTAAGAATTGGCCCTATCAATGGCAAGTTTCTGAAGCGCTACTATGCTTAAAGGCTGGATAGCGCTCCTCTTCGCATGAGCCTAAACTGCATGTTGCTCCTGGCCCGCATGAGCATAAACTGTGTATGGCACCCAAAAATTCGAGTAAAGAAAAAAAAAAAAGCTCGTTGAATCGAAAACTCGAAAGGGCAATTCAAGCAAAAGTTAGAGCACAAGAAAAAAAGTGAACTACGTTATGACTTGATCCTTTCCTTATGAAATGGTACGTAGGCAACTTGGGAATTACCTAAGTTCAGTCAGCTAACCAAAAAAAAAATCATCATGCTCCTGGCCCGCATGAGCAAAAACTGTGTATGGCACACAAAAAAAAAAAAAAAAAGAAAAAAAGTGAACTACGTTATGACTTGATCCTTTCCTTATGGAATGGTACGTAGGCAACTTGGGAATCACCTAAGTTCAGTCAACTCCTAAAAAAAAAAAGGGTTTACCTTTTACCACAAAGACTTGAGTTATGAGCAGTATTTTCTTAAAGGCTATAATTATGTTTCATCTTCCCTTCTATTATAGATGCTTTTAATTGTTGGTCTTGCTCAACCAAACGTACCGGCTTTTCTTACAACTTCACTTGCTTAGCTTTGATGCTTTTCTGGATGCATGTCCAAAGTCACTCATTGCGCACTCGCTTGAAAGAAAGGTTGGTCATATCGTAGTAAAAGGTGCTACGGGATTTAGGCAAGGCAGGTCAATGAAAATCTTCATACTCGAGCTCTCCTCACCTATAAAGGATGCCTTTAAAGTTGTCCTATGGTATTGTGCGACTGGGATGGGACGCTTTTGGCACTAAGTCATTAACGTCTTGGATAAAGTATCCATGGCAAGGAGTTATGAACGACTCGGATAGAAAATGTATGGTATTGGCGTCATGAATGGCTCAAATAAATTCTCACGAGTCTATCCCATGGCCTTCATCTGCAGCAGCTCAAATAAATTCTCACAAGTTTGTCCTATGGCCTTCATCCGTGGTGGTGCAAATAAATCTTCACAGGTCTGTCTTGTGGCCTTCATTCGTGACGGCGTAAGTCAATCCTCACGGGTCTGTCCCGTGGCCTTTATTCATGGTGGCGTAAATAAATCCTCACAGGTCTGTCCTGTGGCCTTCATTTGTGACGGCGTAAGTCAATCCTCACGGGTCTGTCCCGTGGCCTTCATTCATGGTGGCGCAAATAAATCCTCACAGGTCTGTCCTGTGGCCTTCATTCGTAACGGCGTAAGTAAATCCTCACGGGTCTGTCCCGTGGCCTTCATTCATGGTAGCACAAATAAATCCTCACAGGTCTGTCCTGTGGCCTTTATTCGTGACGGCGTAAGTAAATCCTCACGGGTCTGTCCCGTGGCCTTCATTCATGGTGGCGCAAATAAATCCTCACAGGTCTGTCCTGTGGCCTTCATTCGTGACGGCGTAAGTAAATCCTCACGGGTCTGTCCCGTGGCCTTCATTCATGGTGGCACAAATAAATCCTCACAGGTCTGTCCTGTGGCCTTCATTCGTGACAGTGCAAATAAATCCTCACGGGTCTGTCCCGTGGCCTTTATTTGTGATGGTGCAAGTAAATCCTCACGGGTCTGTCCCATGGCCTTCATTGGTGATAGCTTAAATAAATCTTCACGGGTCTGTCCCGTGGTCTTCATATGTGAATGGCCCAAGTAAGAATCTTCACGAGTCTGTCTCGTGGCCTTCAATTATATCACATCTTCATTATGACTTTGGCTAGGCATAACATGGGTGGTCGACTCCGAAGTAAGCAGTCGTTCATATTCAATAAAAGCCGAGGATAGTAATTGGAGATGATGATGAGATGGATAGGATAAAGAATTCTTTCAAGGCATTTGGAATTTACAAAAAAAAAAAAATAAATAACAAAAAAATAAATTTGTACATGTGTGTCTTCATCGGCCAATACTACATTCAAGGAATAAGGAAAAAAATGTGGTGTATATAAGTGCATTCAAAGTGCTGCTAGTTTGTGCATGGTCATTTGTGCAGGTTAGAGATTTATTTATTGATCAAGTAAAAAAAAAAAAAAAGCATTGATGATCTGATTGTTAGATTACGAACAAAAAAAAAAAAAGAAAAAAAAGGGCTTCCGGAGACCTCGTGTGGCACCGTGTATACGTGAGCAAAATTGCAGGCCACAAAACATGACATGTTTGATAGCAACAATGAGATTTGTGTAACTCTGACAGAGGGCATGCAAAATATGTTTACATACATATATTTATGTGTGGAACAAGTCATGAAAGCTAAAAAGAAGGTCTAGAAGGCTACAAAGAACTAGGCAGGTTGATTATGCATTAAAAAAAAAAAAAAAAAAAAAAAAGGTGGAGCCGTGGAGGTGGAGTCCCCAGAAAGAAAAAAAAAAAAAAGAAAAAGAAAAAGAAAAAAAGGATGCTATGCGTTTTCAACTGAAAAAGAAAGAAAGAAAGAAAGAAAGAAAGACTGAAAAAAAAAATTGGATGTTATACTGACAAAAAAAAAAAAAAAAAATCAATCAGAAGAATGATATAGTACGTGGTGTATGGCGGGATTATATGGAACCATCGCTGCAAAAGAACCATAAGGGAGCCTCAGCGGAGTCACGATGTCAGGCTGACGGATGATGTAGGCCCCAATCGAGCCCGCAAGAAGGTTAATTCTAGTCAATCCATGGCGTGATCATGGTACCATAAATTTTTGGGCGTTGATTATTGTGGTAAAGGATTTGTTTTTTTAGTCCAAGTGGGTCCCTTTTCTTTGAATCAATGCACTGAACAGGGGTAAAGAAGAGCTGCCATTGATCAAATTTGAGCAGGGGTACCTTATGCGTGGAAGTCAACAAAGCTTTGGGCTGGATTCATGTCTATTTTGTCCTTTACATGATTTCATGCATGATGCAAATAGCAATTTAGCAAAAAAAAAAATATGCTGAATAAGAGAAGCTAGGAAGAGGACGTGCTCACCTGTGAGAATTCTTGCACGCAAAAAACAAAGAAACAAGGGCTGAACACGAATTGATTTTAGAAGGAAACAAGGAGTTTATTTTATAGACACTGGATGAAGCAAGTTCAATTCAATTAGAACTTCAATTCAGATTTAAATTAGGACTTCTTCAAGAATTCTGCTTGACAAGTTTATAGTCCTATGTGAACTAGTTATGTGGGTTTCCTATTTCATTGTGAAATCTAGATTCTGATAGAGCACTTAGTCTAAAAGACGTGTTAAGGCTTGGTTGGAATTAATTTTACTACTGTGAGCATCCGTGGGTCTTTAGTAATGATCCAAGAAAAACTTGAAGTATTCATCACGTGGATCCATGGAAAGTTGAGAACTCAAGCCAAAGTTAGACTTTTGGAAGTCACCAAAAAAAAAAAAAAAAAAAAAAAAAGGGGGCATGTATGGCAGGCTATTATCCAAGAAGACTTGGAAACATCCACTATGTGGGTCCAAAAAAAAAAATAAAGCCAATGATGGCACTTTTGGAAGTTAAAAAAAAAAAAAAAAAGAAAGGGAAAGAGGAATGCAAGAAGCCATGTGGGGGCATACATGAAGAGGCTTGTTCACTATGATTTTGGCTTGGCTCCAAATTAGTACAATTAGTTACTTCATTGTTTCTTTTTACAAAAAAAAAAAAAAAAAAAAAAAAAAAAAAAGAGAAAACATTCAATGATTAGTTGATTGGCTAAAGTTCCAACTTGGCTATTACTCCAAATTCAATTAAAAAAAAATGACGATGGCATATGGTGTGTGCACAAATTCATCAGTTCAAAAAAATAAAATAAAATAAAATAAAATTTCGAGACATGCCCGCTTTTTTACACTACTAAATTGTGTACGCAAACAAGTCTCGAGGGGGCATTTGTAGAACGAGAAAATTTGCAACCACTCACAAGTGGACACGTGTCTTAAAGTCAACTAAATCATGGCAAATTAAATTTGGCCACGTGTCTTCTTATAAGTTGAGTGGGATATATTTATGGCAAATAAATGTGTGCCATGTATCTTTTATTACATAGCATTGGCGAATTACAAGTTGCCATATGTTTTAAAATTACTACACAGGTGGCCAAATCAAATATTGACACTTGTCAAGTAAGACCAAATAAAAGGAAGACAAATAATTCTTCCAATCAAATGTTGCCACGTGTTCTGGTTAGGAGGGCTATTAAATAATTAATATTTATCTTTTTATAAAAGATAAATAAGGGATAATTATTAAGAAGTTAATTCTTATCAGAATACTCTTCACCCTACCACTATAAATAGAGGTAGCCCCCAAGGGTCAAAGAGGAAGGAGATTCAAGCAACAAAGTTCTGTCAGACCAAAGCCTCAAAAGTTCTGACGTGACCAACATTCAAGCATTGAAGCTCTATTGGATTAAAGCCTCAAAAGCTCCATAAAACTTCTACACCAAAGACTCAAGACGAAGAACTCGCACCAAAGTTCATAGTCTCTAATACGCTCAAAGCCTAGAGACTCACACAAGAGATCCATTCCGCCTACATCGAAGGAGATTTCACCCACTGAATTGAGAACAAGATGCTCAAGCCCTCGAGTCAAAGTTTCAAGGAGAGAAGAATCAGAGGATTACATTTTACTTTGTAAACAAAGTCTACACAGAGATTGTATTCCGCTTCTACAAATTAATAAAATTATCTTTTGTCCACTTTTTTTGGTCTATTTATTTTTAGACACGAAATTTGTGCGTACACACCTGTTTCCACATCAGCAATGATTGTCTAGCCTCCCAACGACTAGAAGTGTTCATGTTATTAAATCTTTGATTAATTGGTAAATTATTTCAATTACAAAAAAGATGAAAAACATAATGTTAGTTGGTAGCACAATAAATATTTAAGTTAGGCCAGGTTAATTAATCAACCAAATCCTGAATAGGCATTGATTTTTTTGCTAAGTAAGTAAGATGAAAGAATTGAGGCGGAAATTCATAGGATCATATGTCGGCATGACTGAATAGAGGTGATGAAGTAGCATCTAAAACTGATAAACACACCACAACCCAAATCCTGAGGCCTACTTAATTTGTCTCAACTACATGAGAGAGAGAGAGAGTTGCTGAGAAATGTTATATACAACAACTTATGTGTAACATCACTTATACAATACGTTTATGTGGCACTATTCGAATGGAGTAAAACTCCCTCAATTATTTGAACCATCTACTCCTCACGTTCTTTTTTCCCCTCTTTTCTCTCTCTCTTCCTTCATCTGCCTTGATCTCTCCCCTCCTTCCATCTTCCTCTAACTCCCTCTTTCTCCTATTTCATCGACCTTTTGAAGCTTCCATAACTTAGGAGCAATGTGTCTACAGAATTATAAACAAGAAAAGATAGAATCATAAGCAAAACAGATTAATTGTTTTGTTTTATATATATATATATATATATATATATATATATATATATATTTATGTTTTGTCAGGCAATAGAAACACACGCACACACGCACGCATCCAGGCGGAGTCGTACTCACGACCTCCGCGAAAACCCCAACTTAGACAAAACATCATACACCCTAATATGCAAGGGACAAATTTTAAAATTTCTTTTCATTTTCCAAAATTGTTTTTCTGAAAATTGTTATGTGAGAACATGACCGAATTGGCCTTTATGTTGAGGTAACAAATCAGAAGAAAGTGCCAATGTTGAGATCAAATATTTTGCACCTTGATGGAGAGAGCGTCGTTGAAATTGTACAAAAATGCCTTGGATCGAATACGAAATCCACAATCACAGCAAGGTTCCCAAGCTTCGCTAGCTCACCAACAGACCTTGAAGGTTCTTACTCTGCATCAAATATTATACTACGGTTACTCAAATTGCTCTTGAAGCTTCGGAACCACACCATCGGCGCAGGAGAAATTATACTGTTGTTGCTCGAACAGCTATTGAAGCTTCGGATGATCCATCGCCGCACACTCCAGATCCAGGTACGGATCCATATCCAAAACCATATTAGCGCGAAGGGGTTGGTAGAGTGGATGTCGTCGCCGTCACCGGCAATGAAGTGGGCGACGGCATCGACCTTACAGGTGACATGAGGGACAGAGAGAGAACCAGCGACCATGGAAGCCACGGCCAAGGCTTGCTCTACGTAATCCCAAAAGAAGAAAGAAAAAAAAAAATTAGACCTATGCAGTTGAAACATCACCCTATAATAAAATATTAGACCTATGCAGTTGTCACGAACAACAAGGATGACTTTCATAGATGAATTAATATTTAATTGACAATTAGGAAGGGAATAGAATCTCACATACATATTAAAACTGCTAGACGGATTGCACGTCACAAAAGTAGTGCCCTTCAACCTGTAGTCCCAAATGAAGACTCGTTTACGTCTTATATATATATGTGCCTAATTCAAGTTGTTCATCCTCACCTGATTAGAGAGAGAGAGAGATGGCAGCAGTGGTGTTGATGATAATTGCAGCATCACTTGTGATGGGGTGCACCAATGTTGCCGAGGCCTGGAAGGAGGAAGCGGGTTTCATACACGTGGGTGGGAATGTGATGTGCCAGGACTGCACCATGGGCTGGAACGAATGGGTTAATGGTGCCAGGCCTATCAAAGGTAAACTGCTTCTCTCTCTCTCTCTCTCTCTCTCTCTCTCACTGTCACACACACACATACAGAGGGTTTGGAGAAGAAAAGGAAATTAATGTATTTACATGCATTTTAAATATTTCAAGCGAAACCTTAAACATATGAAACAAACAACAGTAGAAGAGCATGTTTATAAGTTTTATAATTGATTATATAATTTGTGGAGAATATTGTTCTCTTAATTGATTTTGCAATACATCAGCCCACTTTGTCGGTTATAATGACCAATTTTATTTTCCTTTTGAAGATTATAGATGGGTAGCCGATCAAAAAAAAGTTATAGATGAGTATGCTATTAACAGTGAGGTCACATCGAAGACTTGTTTTCTAGTAAATAATGCTAATTCTTGCTTAAATACATGTTATGTGGAGGGACTATACAGCATCCACGCACAGAGAGTAAACTTGCACATCTAATTTTTTATTCTAAAAAGTTTAGATCACATAGTTGACTTAATTTTTTTTTTTTGTTCTTTTCATTACAAAATCGGCACAGGTGCTGCTATTTTCTGCTACTTTTAATGAAACTGTCAAGAATTTTGTAACGAGAATTGTAAAGGATTACAATCAAATGTTTGTTAAGAAAGAAAAGCTCTCGTTGGAGGCAGTAAAGCAGTACAAGGTGAACCGTCCAGATGAACTCGCCAAGATTCTAGTGACTAAAGACAAAATTTTGGAGTCAGGAGAGAAGGTGGGACAGACAATTGTATTCGTTCGCACAAGGAATAGTGCTAGCATGTTGCATAAAGCACTTGTTGATTATGGTTATGTGTGGGATATTTATGACCAGCGAATGAGACCACGACACGTGTATCTCTTCGGTAATGTGTTCAGGTAATTCTTTACCCTCGGTTACTTCGAACCGCCCTCGGGCAAGCACGCCCTCGGGTCACCTGAGCCCTCGGGCAAGCACGCCCTTGGGCCACCTAAGCCCTCGGGCCACACGAGCATATATCTCTCACGTGCACCGAATTTGTCCTACTTCCCAAATCCGATAAGGAAAATCAGGCTGGGGGCAGAGCACGCTCTTAGAAACCGACTCAGGGGATACAACTGTCAACGATTAGGCCTGTAACCCCGAAAGATCCGCGATCTGGTCTGAAACCCCTATTTAACCATGGTTAGCTCGGAACCCTAAATTTACCACGGTCAGGTCAGAATATTGGCCCAATCTGGAACCTAGCATTTGCCTATGAAAGGAACATTATTCGCACCAAAGAGGGTAAGTTCCCTTGACACAAAACCCTAGAGATTCCCCTCTTCTTTTTACTCTTTTTCTCTCGACGCTGAGACTGACTTGAGTGTTAGAGGGTTTTAGACCGGGAAACCCCCGGTCTCCCTTGACGATCCCCTTTGTTTTCAGGTCATTGTTCACCACAGCACCTAGCACTACTGTTCATTGAAGAAGCCCAACATTTCCGCACGTCCGGGAGTTATCTCAGTCCCTACAACTCCCTCGGGCCGTAGTCGCGCGGCGTTCCGGATTTTCGGACCTCCTTTTTCAAAGCGCTCCACCAACTGTCCGGATTTTTCCCCGTACAGTTTGGCGCCGTCTGTGGGAGAATCGAGCAAAAAGTCGTTGTCGGAGCTTGACTTCTCATTTCTACAAATGGTGAGGCGAACCGGATCTGGAGCAACGTATGCCGGGCCAGAGCACAACGGCATGAGCATAGTCCTCCCTCCACCACCTTCCGGGCGTCCTCCAACAAGCGCCATCTTCATTGGAGAGACCAGTAGGCCCGCGATGCAAACACCAACGCCAGAGGTTTAGGCCGCCTACGAACGGGCGGTCGCGGAGCACTCTAACCCGGAGGCAGTAACGTCCGTGGTCGCAATGCTCCAAGAGCGACTAGAGGAGACGCAACGCGAGAAACTCGCCCTTGAGCAAGAATGTTTCAATCTAAAGGAGCGTAGCCACTACCAAGCCACCCCTCGCCGCGGTCAGCTAACAGTAGAGGATGGCGGCGACAAGGGGAGCTACACTTCTCACCCCGCTAAATCCCGGCCGTGGCGCGGAAGAGGCCATGTTCAAGAGAGGCGGTCCTCGAGGAATAAGGATCAAAGCCAAAGAAAGATGAAGGATAGAGTCGAATGCCAAAGAACCGACAGAAGGCGACTGTTCATTCAAGACTCTTATTCAAGGGTCGTTACCGAGGCCAGTGCTGGTCACGCTAGACGGGATCGTCGGGAGGATAATTGGGGTCAAAGAGGGAGTGAACGACGTTCAGAGACATTCGCTTCGAGGCCTGATCGAAGAGATAGGGAGCGTTATGTGAGCGCAAGCGGGAGTCGCCACCCAATTTTAGCTTTGGGAACTGTGTTTTTTGGTCAAATTCGAGGTCCAGAGATTCAAGTCCGGAGCTAGGGTACATTATTGGGAAGGTATTAGGCACCCAAAAATGCCCGATCGAAACCGGCCTCCGTGAATAATTGTTGGCTTTAATTAATCAAGGTATTTAATCAAATTCAACCCTAAGCATGCGAAAATGCAACAATATGCCAAGCACGCGAATGATTATGCAAATAAGAAAATGATCAAGTGGAGAAATGGTTAATAGCACATGGCATGGCAGAATATACAAGAGATAATAACTCACGGAAAGCAAAAATAAGTAAACAGATAAAAGAGTGCCTAGACTACAATGCGTACGCACCATGTATTGGTGCGTACGCACCATGTGGTGGTGCGTGCGCACCAAGTGGATTCAAAATGACCATTTGAAGCAGATGAGTTTTTTCTGTCAGAGCACATGGTGCGTACGCACCATATAGTGGTGCGTACGCATCAGCAAGACAATTTCCCTACATTCTCCACTAACATGCATTTTACAAATAAAATACTAACACCACTAACATTAATTTAATCTACAAAAATACCAATCAGCATACACTAATATTAAACAAAAGATACAACCATTAAAATACACCAAAAATACTAACACTAACATTAAATATTCTAACCATACTTAATAAAATAACCTAACTAATATTATAATGATATAATCTAATCTATTTTAATCAAAACCAGAATAAATTATGATAAACAATATAACCCACACGTACTCACATTAAACTCATGAATATAATATTAAAATTAACATTAACTAATTCTCTACCAGGAGAAATGGTGCGTACGCATCACGCAGTGGTGCGTACGCATCATGCAGTGGTGCGTACGTACCAACTTAGCTCAAATGATGAACGGTCAAAAGTTGGTCAAACTGTGGTCAAAATGACCAACCAAAGGTCCCACATGATAGGTCTCAATAAGACGAATCCACCTGTCGAATTTGGAGTCAATCGGGCCAACCTAAGGTCTTCAAATGCTAGGGAACACGGTACCTGTGGGTGAGTACGCCCACACTGGATCACTGTCCACTTCACCTTCAACCTCAGAACGGGTTGAAACTGAAAAACGCAGTGTTGAGCTTTGTCCCGTGCTAACTTCTCCCTAACTTATCTTACTCATTTCTTAACCAAATTTAATGATTCAAAAACCAAATTAAAGCCCTTGCAGAGCACTACAAGCGCGCATAAATCGTTCATCCAAAAACTTGCAGAATCATGATTATTTTTTGGGTCAAAGTCTTGAGTTTATAACCCGGAAACCCGTCAATTCAATAACTCATGACACGGCTATTTTCCTTCAAATCTAACATTACCAATGATTTTCTTGACCTTAACAGTGTAACATGGCATCATTATATTAGACAATAACTCATGAAAACAAATATGCAGTATAAATTTACAGTGCATACATATATAGGTGTATGTATGATACGTACCCCTCAGGTTTGAATGCTTCCAATATCAACGCAGCAATTCCCTTCTCGCGGCTTAGGATCACAACATTCAACACTCTTTTCTCTCTTCTGGTTTTCTGGTGTTTTGGTGGGTATTTGATTTCTCTCCCTCTCTCTTTCTGGCCGTTCCCTCTTCAGCCTCTATTCAAAAAAGGAAATAGCTCTATCTCTAAAAAAGGACCTTCCCCCGACTGATTGATCCTCCCTCCAGTCCCATCAGTAGAGTATAAATAGGGCTCAATTAGGTTTTGAAAACATCCCCTGACTGGCCCATCCCCTACCCATGCGGGGAACACCCGTGGGAATCTCCCCACTCCCCCCCCATACTCTCCCCCATGCTCTCATGTTTAGTGGGAGACAGATCTGAAGGGGCCTGAAAAAGGCTTAAGGTGCGTACGCATGGAAACTTGGTGCGTACGCACCACCCATTGGTGCGTACGCATGAAATGTAGGTGGACAGTATTTTCCTGTTGTAATCTTGGCTACTCGTCGGGAATTGCTTTGTCATTATCTCAAAACATACAATAAACCTCATCATTGGGTTTCCAAAATACGTGATTTCAAATTAATTAGGTGGTACAAAATGGGGTGTCTACAGTTGCCCCTCTTTCGATTTCACTCGCTCCTTCGAGTGGTGTCGAAAGATTCCATAGACCCAATCATTTTGACCGCCTAACAACTCAAAATCAAATGTAACCATGCATGGGGTCGAATTAGGGATCACCTAACTACCTACGTACCCTTTTGTAAGGGATCAGACCCGCCGTAGTTCATGCATATGTGAGAATCCGACCTCGTTTGGGCTATAACGAGGATGGTAATAGGTATAAATCAATGGATGACAGTTATCTTGAAGAATAAAGCAGACCCCAGAGCGGGTTAAAAGGATACATCGGGCCCCAGGGTGGGCGTAGATTCAGTCATATCGGACCTCGGATTAGGTACGATTTCCTTCGCATCGGACCTCAGATTAGGTACGATTTCAGTCGTATCGGACCTCAGATTAGGTGCGATTTCAGTCGTATCAAACCTCAGATTAGGTAACATTTCAGTCATATCAAACCTCAGATTAGGTAACATTTCAGTCATATCGGACCTCAGATTAGGTACGATTTCCTTCGTATCGGACCTCAGATTAGGTACGATTTCCTTCGTATCGGACCTCAGATTAGGTACGATTTCCTCCATTTCGGACCTCAGATTAGGTTTCGGACCTCAGATTAGGTACGATTTCAGTCGCATCGGACCTCAGATTAGGTGCGATTTCAGTCGTATCGGACCTCAGATTAGATACGATTTCATTCATATCGGACCTCAGATTAGGTTTCGGACCTCAGATTAGGTACGATTTCCTTCGTATCAGACCTCAGATTAGGTACGATTTCAGTCGTATCGGACCCCAGATTAGGTACGATTTCATTCGTATCGGACCTCAGATTAGGTACGATTTCATTCCTGTCGCACCTCAGATTAGGTACGATTTCATTCCTATCGGACCTCAGATTAGGTACGATTTCATTCCTATCGGACCTCAGATTAGGTGCGATTTCAGTCGTATCGGACCTCAGATTAGGTGCGATTCCATTCCTGTCGGACCTCAGATTAGGTGCAATTTTATTCGTATCGGGTTTGTCACACGGCGACGCGATTTGAGGAATACGTGGGGAAGGCTTGATGCGTACGCATGAACAACTGGTGCGTACGCACCCGTATTCAGTGCGTACGCATTAGATGCAATTCTGCCAAAATTTTTACCGAGACGGCATCGTTTCTTTTAAGGGGTGTTTCAAATTCTGAAACGACCTCTTCTTCTCCGGCGACGCTTCCCATTACCCCGAAAATCACTCCCCACTCCTCCATAACTCCATCTCCCACTCACTCCTATTTCATAAAAAACTCATTCTCTTGCAAACCCATTCCCAACCCACTGTTCTCCTTCCTCTGTCTCTCATTCTTTCCATTCTTTTCTTCTTACTTTCTCTCTGCAACTTCCCGCCGGCAAACATGCCTCCCAAGAACAAACGGTTTCGCGGCGATGATGAAGGGTTCACCATCAACCGTTGGGATCCACGGCTCAACCCGCAGCAAATCCCCGACATCACCTTCAGGCCACAGGAGCATCTCTCCCACATTGCACGGCAACAAAGAGTAAGTCTTGAAACCCATCCCTCCATTGTTGAATATGCATGCCTTCAAAGATCTGATTTTTATCTCTCACCGTCCATAAAAATGTGAACTTTATCCTCAAATGATCATAGTATGTCTGTATATATCATAAAAACTGGAGAAAACTTGTGAAATCTGAGTTTGGAGGTTGAGGGGGTTCACGGTCCCGAGGTTGAAGACGAACCAGGGTCCTGAGTGCGTACGCATAAGTCCCACATGCGTACGCACAAGCCCCGCATGCGTACGCATTGGGGTGTAGTGCGTACGCACCTCGAATTAATGTAACAAATAAAAATAAAACAGAAATCTGATGGACTTAAGCATCGATGCGTACGCACTGCCTTGCCTATTCGTACGCAGTCGCCTCCTATGCGTACGCACTGTGACTAATGCGTACGCACCATAGGTCATGCGTACGCACCGAACTTGTGTTTGATAGAATTGACCTGAACCTGTACTTACCTGTATCTGTACTTACCTGGGTTCTCCTTCTTTCCAGATTCCAAAGAAGAAAAGTGGACGTGGCAGTCTGGAGAGTTTGACTACTTGGTGGGACCGGTTGACCCCCGATACTCAGCAATTGGTGTCGGATGTCGGGTTTGGGACCGTGGCTGCAGTGACGATTCATCGGGCTACCAGCAACACCTTGGTTTTCTGCCTGGCAGAGAGGTGGTGGGACACCACCCATACCCTTCATTTAGCGGGTAGGGAGTGGACTCTCACCCCTTACGACTTCCACCGTCTGACAGGTCTACGGATGAGGGGGAGGCCCTTCACTTTTGAGCTGACGGAGGATCAGAGGAAGGCGTTGACCCAGCGTTTGTTGGGCATGCCTTGCCCCAATGCCACCATGAAGTATCCAGCTTTGTACAATGAGTTTCTTGGGAGAGGGCAGGACTCTGTGGAGGAGCGTGTTATCATGGCTCGAGCTTTCATCCTCTACCTTATAGGGGCTTTCCTAGTCCCTAATGCTGCGCAGACTTTTGAGCCAGGTTGGCTCTTAGCATTGGAGGACCTTGAGGCTGCATATGAGTATGGATGGGGGTCGGCTGTCTTGGCACACCTTTATGCCACCACGGATGCCCTTAGTCGGGTAAAATCCGACTCTTTGACAGGTTGCTGGAGGCTTTGGGCGGTAAGTAACCGTATATGGGTTCCATTCTCTTCTATTTTCATGCTTTGCTCTTTTCTCAAGATGTTTATTGATTCTCTTTGTTTGTCTTGCAGCTATGGGCCCAGGAGTACATTGACTTGAGACCTCTGGGCGATCAGGAGGACTTGTCCCACATTGGAGTCCGAGAGTTACCTAGACAGGCTTGAGCGTGTATGGGTCCACTTTTTGCTTTCTATTGTTCTCTTTCCCCTTTTTGTTTCCTTTTGGCTGATCATGTCCTGACAATAGGTGAATCCCCGCCCTTGGGTTGGTCGAGCCGAGGTTGGTCCCCCAGAGTGGGAGGAGGACGCGCACGCCATGGCTGAGGTGTCCTGTTTGCTGTCCTATCCCCGTGCCCGGGCCTTTTACTTTGCCGAAAGGGTCGTGCCCCAGCTGACTACAGATCTTGAGTTGTGTGCCCGAGTCCCCTATGATCCTCCTGCCTTCTCCTTGGTGCCCTATCAGATGGGTGAGCTAGATTTGGATGAGTGGCGAGGTGGCATTCATTACATTTCTCGTCTGCTGAGCCTAGAGCATGACTATGCCACCTTTGCCAGGGAGCGCCTCATGCCCCGCTTCATTGGTCACCAGGTATCCATTCTGTTCCATTCTTGTCACTGTTTTGCTTTCCATAAGCTTGCCCCTGTCATTGCACTTTTTTCATACCCAGGTTCCTGATGCGGGCATTCCTCCCGAGGGACTTCCTCCTGCATTCCCCTCGTGGTCGGTTCCTCTTTACTGATGAGAAGGGCGAGGCGTATGAGGAGTCCATTGTCCCCGACCCGCGAGCGCATCCACTCCCTTTCCCTCCTGGCACGCGTCAGGTAGCATTTCTTCTTTCTCTTGACAGGTCCTGCAAAATAGTTAGTTCGAAATATGCATGCCCTAATCGCACTTTGATTTTTCAGCTTACCCTTGCGGAGATGGAGCTTGTATACCAGATGTTTGGTGGGCTCAAGCGGATGTTGACTGCTCATTCCGCGACAATCTTGCGCATGCGGGGAGGGCCGGCACCCGGAGGTGCAGCAGATGCAGGGTGGAGGTGGTGATGATGATGAGGGTGGTGATGATGGTGGGCAAGGTGGTGGTGGGGCTGGTTCATCCAGCGGTCCGTCTTATCGCCCTAGGGGCTTTTAGACTCTATCTTTCTTCTCTTTGAACAATTTACAATTTCAATTTCGGGGTTATGTACTTAAACATTTGCACTTGGTTTTTATTTCAGTATGTGCTTTTCTTGCTTTGAATTGCTGTGTGCTGCCTGAAATGATGTTGAAGTTGCATTGATCTGCTTAGTGTAAATATAGATGAAACCAGGTGGCTCGGTTACTGAAACAGGGTGTTCTGACAGTGTAGGAAACACGTAATGCGTACGCACCCAGAATTAATGCGTACGCACTTAGAATTAATGCGTACGCATCTCCCACAGATGCGTACGCATCAAATGAAATTCTGTCCTTTTTTAGGGCCCACAGCAGTCTCTCTTGTTTGTCTCTTTCCCAAAAGGGCATTTGCTGTACTTTTTCTTTATAAAGGCTTCTTCTTCATTACCCTAGCCGCCACTTGAACTCTACCAGCATCATCCCTTCCACCTCCTATTTTTCACTAATGGCGAACCTTTCTAACTGGCTCAAATCTTTGGATGGCCAATCTCGCAGGGAATTTAAATCCCAGTTTCAACTGTCTTCTTTGCTTGATTATTCCCAAGTGCGGGTTAACCAAGACTTTCTCAAACTGGCTACCGAGTTTTGGGATCCTTCTCGTCATGTGTTCCGCTTCAATAACACGGAAGTGTGTCCCACCATGGAGGAATTTGGGGCCATCCTTGGGCGTCCAGATTTCGACCATATATTACTACCATCCGTAGTACCTCTCAAGGCCGAGGGCCTAATTTCTTCTTTATTCGGTATTCCAAACAGGGTAGCTCGGAGATGGTTTTCAAATTCAAGGATAGACTTCCAACTTGTAGTTTCGCACTTCAGCCAACTTCCTCCTATAGTTACAGGTAATCAACTCCCACACCGTTTGAATGCCCTTTGCTTTTGTATCTTGGCATGTTACTTGTTTGTAGATGCCCCCGACTCCGCCGACGTGGCCCTATTGCAGATTCTTCCTTTATTGAGGGAATCCAATCCAAGCATGATGGTCTTAGCCGGAACTCTCAATGCTCTAGATAGGTTTGTGAGGGGCGAGGTCCTCTTTGTTGGTGGCAGTCCCTTGCTGTTGCAGGTAAATTCCCCTTCATTCCCGTCCATCCTTTCTTTTTCATTCTGCTTTTGGCTTCTTTTTCCTTCATCAGTGCGTACGCATGTGGATGGGATGCGTACGCATTGAATCTTGATGCGTACGCATAAAGGGTTTGATCCACTTTTCCCAATTTTTCAGATTTGGTTATTCGAACGCTTGCAGCTCATAGTAGAACCCCACGTGAGTCCTTGGGCGTACCAACCACAACTTTACCGCCGTCGGGCCTTGATTAAACCTTTTCCTAGCATCGAGGAGCTTCGCGGCATGCTTTCTAACATTTCCTGTCATGGTATTCGGTGGAACTGTCCTTGGTGGAGAATATCCGACATGACTCTAGGTCTGATTTTTTCTCACAGCGTGATGCTAGCTGGCCTTCGGGAAGTGTCCTACTGTCCCGTGCTTCGCATCCAACGGCAATTCGGCAGGCCTCAAAGATCGCTGCTTAAAGAGCACATGGGATATGTCTGTCCACTCGGGGCCCGCCTTGTTGAGCGCATTCAAGGGGCATGGCCCAACAGGATGCGGGTTTTATCCGTCGCCGCCCCTGAGCTGATTAGTCCCTCTGCTGCTTACTACGGCTGGCTCGCCTCCGACATTGGGGGATCGAAAGAGGATGAAGTTCATCGTAAAAGAAAAAGACTGAATCAAGACGGTCATGATGGTAGTGGATGAGGGAATGATTTCCAACGCTGAGGCGTCTCTTGTTGATTATATTGCATTTCATGTCATTTCCATTTTAGTTCACAATAACAAGGCAAAATGTACCATTTGTTCCCATTTAATGGATGAAACTTATTTCAATTAACTTTGCATTGATTTAAATTCCTTCGTAATACAAGATAGGGTCTACATCATATATAGTATTTGCGCAAACGATCCAGATTGACAGGTTGCGTAAACTCATTTCCCTCTTCGTCCATTAGCCTGACTGCTCCTCCTGACAATATAGCCTTGATGATATACGGGCCTACCCAATTGGGCCTAAACTTGCCCCTAGGATCCGATACCCGAGTCAACATTTCCTTGAGCACTAGGTCTCCTTCCTTCAGATTTCTCGGCCTCACCTTTTTGTTAAAAGCCCTGGCAACCCTCCTTTGATACCCTTGTACATGGTACAGTGACTTAAGCCTTCTTTCGTCCAACAGTGCCAATTGTTCGTACCGGTCCCTTTTCCATTCAACTTCAGGGATTTGGCTTTCTACCATGACCCTTAATGATTGAACTTCTAATTCCACCGGTAAAACTGCTTCCATCCCGTATACCAACGCGTACGGCGTTGCCCCAGTAGACGTCCTTACTGATGTTCGATATCCCCACAATGCTCCTGGCAACTTTTCTGCCCAATCCTTGTAAGTCTTTGCGGACTTTTCTAGGATGTGCTTTATGTTCTTATTGGCTGCTTCTACAGCTCCGTTGGTCTGTGGCCGGTAAGGGGAGGATTTGTGATGCTTAATACTGTACTTCTCGAAAATACTTTGGACTTCCCCCTGAAAATGTGATCCATTATCTGAAATGACCTCGTGTGGCACCCCATACCTGTAGATAATGTGAGTCTCGATGAACTTAGCCACGTGCTTGGCTTTCAATTCCGTGTAGGCTTTTGCTTCTACCCATTTTGTGAAGTAGTCGATGGCTACCAATATGTACTCGTGTCCACCCGTAGCCTTCGGGGTAATCTTACCTATAACATCTATGCCCCAGACAGAGAAGGGCCACGGCGATGTCAATTGATGTAACTCGACCGGAGGTGTGTACTGCATGTTGGAATAGACCTGACATTGGTGACATTTTCTCACGTACTCCACGCAATCCATTTCCATGGTAGTCCAGTAATATCCTAACCGAATCAGCTTTTTAGCTAACATCCTCCCGTTCATGTGGGGTCCACAATCTCCTCCGTGTACTTCACTCACCAGTGTTTGGGCTGCTTCTTTATCGACACACAACAGATGAATGCCATTGGCTGACCTTTTGAACAGGTTTCCACTGCATAAAACATACTGTGTTGCTAACAACCTCAGTGCCCGCCGGTCTTTCCTGGTAGCTTCCTCAGGGTACACTTCTCGCTCCAGGAAGTTCAAAATATCAAAATACCAAGGTTTCCCATCGTCAAATTCTTCTTCTATGAACATAATGGTGGCTTCATGGGCAGGTCGAGAGCTTTGTTGTATGATCAAGGGTTGCAATTGGGCTTTTTCTGGGATGTGGATCAATGAGGCTAAAGTGGCTAGGGCATCGGCGAATTGATTTTGGGATCGGGGTAGAGGAGTGAAGGTTATTTTCTGGAACTTTAGAGCTAATTTCTCGAGGTAGCTTTGGTAGGGTTTCAGATGTTCTTCCTTGGTTTTCCAAATATTTTGAACTTGAGCGATCACTAATGCCGAATCTCCATAGACCTCGACTTCTTCCACATTAAGGGCTAGCAACGCCTCCAATCCCGCGATACAGGCCTCATACTCGGTAGTGTTGTTTGAATTGTGGAAGTTGAGTTTAATTGACAAGGGTACTATGCAGGTTGTCTGGTGTGATCAAATAACTCCAACTCCATTCCCGTATTGGTTCGATGCTCCATCAAAATACATCTTCCACGTTCGTACACATTCAATGTTCAAGAGGTTTTCGTCGGGGAAGTCGTCGTCGAGGGCCTGTCCTGGGACTGAATGTTCGGCACAAAAATCGGCTACTGCTCCCCCTTTAATTGCCTTCTGGGTGACGTAAGTCAATTCAAATCCTGCGAGGAGGAATAACCAACGCGATAATCGCCCATTGAGTGTTTGTTTCTCGAACAGGTACTTGAGCGGATCCATGCGGCATATTATCCACACCTCATAATTTATCAGGATATGCTTCAACTTCTGAACAGCCCAGACTAGCGCGAAGCATGATTTCTCCACTGCAGTATACCTCACTTCGTACTCGTGCAACTTTTTGCTCAGGTAATAGATAGCATGCTCACGTCCTTGGTCATCGTGCTGAGCTAACATGCTCCCTAGAGCCTCCTCAAATACTGATAGATACAACAACAGCGGCTTTCCAGGGCGTGGTGGGACTAGTATCGGTGGTTTCAACAAGTATTCCTTTATTACTTCGAAGGCTCGTTGACATTGATCGTTCCATTCCTTGGGTTCCCCTTTCTTTAACAGTTTGAAAATAGGCTCGCAGGTCGAAGTGAGTCCTGCTATAAATCTGCTGATGTATTGCAATCTCCCCAGGAAACCCCGAACCTCTTTCTCTGTCTTGGGCGGCGGCATCTCCACAATTGCCTTGATCTTAACAGGGTCAACCTCTATGCCTCTGTTTGTCACCATATACCCTAATAGTTTCCCTGATGTTACTCCAAAGGTGCACTTCTGCGGGTTCAACCTCAGTTTATACTCCCTGATTCGCTCGAAGAACTTTTGAAGGTTGTCTAGATGACTCTCCCTGGTTTCTGACTTTACAATCATGTCATCGACGTACACTTCCACTTCTCGGTGCATCATATCATGTAACAAAGTAGTAGCCATTCTCTGGTAAGTGGCCCCGGCATTCTTTAACCCAAATGGCATAACCGTATAACAGTAAGTCCCCCATCCCGTGGTGAAGGTTGTCTTGGTCATATCTTCAGGTGCCATCTGAATCTGGTTGTATCCCGAGAATCCATCCATAAATGACATTAGCGCACTTCCCGCAGTGTTATCCACTAGGACATCAATATGTGGGAGGGGGAAGTCATCCTTCGGGCAAGCTTTGTTGAGGTCACGAAAATCCACACATACTCGGACTCGCCCATCTTTCTTCGGTACTGGCACTATGTTGGCGACCCAATCTGCTTGATCAACTGCCCGTATGAATCCCACCTCTAATAACTTCGAGACTTCTTCCTTTACTTTGATTGACCATTCAGGTTGCATTCTTCTCAACCGCTGCTTGACAGGCTTAGATCCTTCTTTGACGATGATGCGATGTTGCACTATCTCCGGATCTATGCCAGGCATGTCTGCGTATGACCAAGCAAATACATCTTGGAATTCCTGCAATAAGGTGCTAAGACTAGACCGTTCTTGCGTGGATAGTGTAGACCCAACTTGTATTTCCTTAGGATTTTCATTAGTGCCTAAGTTAATTAAAATAGTTTCGCTTTTAATGGGTTCAAAATTTCTTTCTTGGTTGTCATTGATTATTTTGTTTAAATCAGGATCCTCAGACATTTGTGCAATATATTCCTCAAGAGACACGTCAACATAAGCAAAATCAGAATCCATTTCATTGGCAATAGGGGTGGTTACAGCAGTAGTGTTCTCGAGAAACTTAGGAACAGAGCTAGTGGTGAGTTTGTCCTTGGCTGGAGGGGATTTGTCACCCGCGTTGGAGTACGCGCGGATCTCAGCTCCTTTCTTCCAAACCCACAGGCTTGTGCCCCCATTTGCTTCAGTGATCAGCTTAGTCAGGTTTGTGACGGCCTCTTCTTCAGTCAGGACTAGTATATCTAAACCCTGCTCAGACAGCAGTAGACTCAGATTCCCCAGATTTTCAGCCCAGTCTACTTCTAGCACCTCTTTCCCTCGAGGTTTTCCTTTGGTGATGCCCAACCTCAGTTCTGCGGCGAAGAAAACTTCCAGCCCCGGCACCCTTCTCTTGCTATATTTGTCAAACCATGGCTCGGGGAATCCGCAATAGGGGAAGTCTTCCCCTTCCTTGACGAAATTCCCGTTAAGGGTATTCTTGTTTTTTGGCAGTTCTTCCTCCTCGGCATAACCTATTCCCTTACGGTTTGTCTGCATGCGGAAATCCGGGAGTTCAGTGACTCCTTGACCTCTTTTTCCCATCCCCATACCTGGCATGTACCCCATCTTTTTCATGATGTGAGCTACCGTGTGTCTGATCCCCTCCCCGAAATCAGGGTGAACCTCTTCCATCCCTTCATCTTTTCTTTCCAGCATTTGAACCAGTTCGAAACCTCTCCACCCTGGATTTTCCTCTCCTGCTTTTATTCCCGATACTTGGCCCGTGATTTCTCCGTCGCCATGAATTATCAAGACACCTCCTTCCCATGGCAGCTTAATCTTTTGATGTACAGTGGACGGGACGGCTTCTAGTGGGTGCAGCCACGTTCTCCCCAAGAGCAAATTGTAATTGGCGGGTATGTCCATGACACAAAATTCAACAACGGATATAACAGGTCCCACCTTACAGCATGCTTGGAAGGTCCCTAATACTGGTCTGGAGCTATTGTCATACCCCCTTACTGTTATTGCAGATGGCGCCAAATCTTCATTGCCAAACCCTAACCTGGTTGCTGTGCGCATGGGGCATACATTCAAGGCTGATCCGTTGTCCACCAATACCACTGGGATTTTCAAGTCTTTGCATTCAACAGTAATATACAAAGGTTTTGCATGCTCCGATCCTTCAGCGGGGAGATCTTCCTTCGAAAAAGTTAAGATGACCTCGTCTGGAGACTCCCCCACCCTCATTAGGGAGAGGATCTGCTGAGGTGTAGTTTCAATTGGAACCTCTTGTTTCGCCAATGCATCTAACACTGCCTGTCTGTGTTTTCTTGAAGCCACTAGTAGCCCCCATAGACTGATGTTTGCCTGTGTTTTCTTGAGTTGCTTCAGAACCCTATCCTCTTCCTCTTCTTGCTCCAAGATCCGCATTCGCTGCCTTAGTTCTTCCCCATCCCCTTCTTGATTTACCTCTCTCCCTGGATGGTCGCCTTCTAGGTGAGAAGGTTTGAAATGTCTCCCTGCGCGGGTGAGGTGCATGGAGTCTTCGGTGTCATCTGCCTTGATCTCAGCCCAAATATTTTTTGTCGTCCCATCTCTTTCTTCGTCGCTGTCTTCCCATGGTGCACATACAGCTACTATCAAAGCCAACGGGTCGTAACCTTCCGCACCTTCCGCAAGCATGTTCACATATGGCGGTGTGGCACCTTTGTAGTTGGGGAGAGGATTCTGATGTACGTTGGGCTTTTTCTCTTCCCCGGGGGGTGGTAGCTTGCCCGTGTCAATAAGATCTTGGATCTCGTGCCTTAGTCGGACACAGTTGTCAGTCCGATGCCCGATGCGCTGGTGGAAATCACAGAACTCGTTTTGTTTCCAGAATGATGGAATAGGATTAGGCAATGGCCTTACTTCTAAGTGCTTGCAGATGTCCTCTTTTCATTAGGTTAACAAAGGCTTTGGAGAGAGGGACCCCCAAATCATGAAAAAACCTTGGTTTCCTTTCAGCTTGTTGCACGGCACTGACCGTAGCTTGCGTGGGCCCATTAGCCCGATTTGCCCCACTTGGAGCGCTGTTACTTGCCCCAAATACTCTTCTGGGCTTGCCCTCTATCTGCCCCTTGTGAATTGCATCTTCTATCCTTGTTCCACACTGGTACAACTGTTGAAAATCCATAACTGATGAAGTCAACATTTTATCGAAGTAGACCGGCGTCAAGTTCCTCAGTATCATGTTGACCTGGTCTATTTCAGCAGGACGGCTCACCATTTTTACTGCCTTTGTCCTCCAACGGCTTAGGAAGTCTGAAAAAGTCTCGTCTGGCTTCTGCCTTGTCATTTCCAAATCTCTCAATGTCACGTCTAACATGGTGTTGTAGTTGTATTTGTCCGTGAATTCTTGAGTCAATGCCTCCCAAGAATCAGTGATCTTCTTGTCCACTGCGTAATACCATTTGGAAGCGTCTCCTGATAGTGAGAGGGGAAGGCGCACAAGACTTGATCCGAATTTAGCCCCCTCATTTTAGCTATGCTCAAGTATTGACGCAAGTGTTGCTTGGGGTCCCCGGTTCCATCAAATTTCTCATAATCTGCGATCTTGAATTTTTCCGGAAGCTGAGTCTTTGATTCAGAAGTGATCCCATCCATGGAGAACATGAAGCTGTCTAAGCCTTGTGACTTCCGCCAGGCGGTTTTCATTTGGTTCATCTGTTCTTTCATTTCTTGGTTTTCTGTTTCCAGTTTGTCCATCCTTGGATCTTTTCCCTTTGCCCTCACATCCCTCTTGGCTTGGTATTCTTCATAGTCTCCGTCATCCCATATGCCATCAGTGCCTCCGGTTCTTTGGATAACTATTCCTTCTCCTTCCTCCCTACTGGGTGCTTCTGGGCTTTTAGGCTTGTCTTTCCCTGTTTCCAAGACGCTCAGCCTCTCACTCATCTTGGTAACCATTTCTTTCATTTCAGCTCTGTCACGCACCATCATGGCCATGAGTTCTGCCAAGGTTGGTTCTGTCGTCTGTCCGCGTTCCATCACTACTAGCTCGGTTTCTGCTTTTCTTAAACGGTTCGATGTAGGGGAACGGACCCAAGCCCAGCCTGGTGTACGCAAATCTGACCGTGAGTGCTCAATTCTTTACTGAAATTTTGACCAAGGCAAGTGATTAAGTTCATGCCCCTCTTATTGAATGAGAGCTTTATTAGGCTTTACCCAATTCTGTCCTATCATACCTTGGGCCTCGTCATGTTTACTAAATCTTTCAAGTGCCCAAGGTTTGACAGGTACACAAAGTAGATCATTTTCCAAGCTTAGGCCCATTACAAATGCTCTCATCTCACAAACTCTTTTGGATCCAAGCCCATCTTTTTTTTTTTTTTTTTTTTTTTTTTTTTTTTTTTTTTTTGGGCTTGAGTCCAATTTCAAAAATCACACACCTTACTCTCATTGGGCCTAAGCTTAATGAATAATCAACTTCGAACTTCAATTTTAAATCAGATTTGCTTTTGTTCATCAAATCGGGTGAATCCTAATGCCTACTCGGTCCATGCAGTCCATTAGCCTTTTCAACTTGAGCCCAACATTCACACACCTCACCTCTCATTGAATCAAAGGCCCAAAAATTTATATTTCTTTTCTTTTTTAGGTTTGACCTGTTTGGGCTTTCCTATTTCCATTGGTAGACGGAAAAATGGGCTAGTGCTCCTCTAACCCGACAACACTTGACGACCCAAAAACTTGTTACGTTCGAATTTAACCCAAACCCGAAAGCCCGTTTGCTCGACAGCCTAGCCCGTGGCTGTCGACCGACGCTATTTCGGCGATTGACAGCCTAAGTGTCCGCTTTGTCAATAAAGTGGCAGCGTCAGCTGCTAACCACGGATCTCGAGGGGATTAATTTAATCCCCTACCACTGGTAGTGTAGGGTTTTTGATAGCGTGTCGGGCCTCCCGACAATGCATCAGCCCTCGAGTCCCTCCCTTGACTCTTGGCTTTAAAAAACGAAAATCGATCGCCGGCGATCCAAAATTATTTGACACTCAAACCCTTACCTCCTCAAATCTCTTACTCTCCTAGATCTATGGCCTCTTCCTCCGCTTCCCGAAATCGTCCTGACCTGAACGCTGTGCCAGAGGCACAACCAGACATATGGCGACCAATATTCCCAACCCAAAATCAACTTATCACGGTCAATGATACCGTGGTACACAACCCTACAAACGCGACGGCGGTAGCCGCGGGACTCATCACTCCTCGTGATGAAAGGATTTTAAACGCTAGGTCCGATATGGACCTTATGGGGGACGCCATGGCCTTGAGTGTTCGGGCCACCATAGTCACCTCTAGCATGGCTCGGCGTCTCCACACTAAGGGTGTGGAAGTCGGGAGGTTAAACCACCATATTCTCAGCCTTCAACGAACCATCCGTCAATCCGGTCGGACGATAAGGACTTTGAGAGAGGAGAACAGAGTACTGAAAGACATGGTGGACGCTTATGCCAGGGGCGTCACACCTAGGGTTGTGGCTCTAGAAGGGCTCGAGGATCAGATTCGGGACCAACTTGAGAGTCTCCGGAAACGGCCCGAAGCTGGTCCCTCCAATCCTACTCAAAGTACTACTAACGAGTAGCATCTTTCTCCTTCTCCGTTTTGTTGTTCTTTTTCTGGGTCTTTGTTTTTTTTTTCTTTTCTTTTTCTGGAGTATAGTAAATGAACATAAAAGGAAATTATATTCACATGCATGAACTAAAACCAGACTACATATTCTGCACTACTAGCTACAGTAAGCCAAAATACAAAATACATATTAACTCCCAAAGTAGTGCATGTAAACGGGCAAAAGTCCGATGATTGCCAGAACTGGAATCATCCTCCTGAATGGGATCCTCTCACATGCGCAGAAATAGGCCACTTGGAGGGTAAGCACAGTGAACAGGATAGCGAAGACGACGGGACCCCAGGAACACATTGTGGCGGAGGAATGAGCCTTGTTGGGGCGACAAAAGGGAGCACTTATAGACGATTTTCCGACGACTAGGAATAGTAGGCCTACGAACAGAAAAACCCTTTTATTTTGTTTTACTTTTGGGCCTAGGTCCAATAACAATATCTCACATCTTCCCTCAATCGGGCTCAACTTGAAACAGCTAATGAGTAGCATGGGCCTCGCCCCGTACCCGCGATAAATGCCTAATCATGGATGCATTATGACACACAACATGACACACATTCAAACAAGGTTATGCAAAAAAGCGGCCGGTTGGGGTTTTCTATGTGGGTTTAGGCAATGGGTACTTCAACTTCAAGGGTCACCCAAGCTAGGACGCTCAATGAGCAATCCGTTAACGTACTCACTAGCTTATCACAGGCTAGTGGCACAGGCTGTGGGTTAGTGATGCCAACTTTCAGTAACCATAGGCGCGAATGGGGCCCGGTACCTTCCGTCAGACTTTCACCGAGGGTATAAGGGTAATCGTGCCCGTGTGTGCAATTTGTGGTTTCATTCAATTAAATTCCTTTGTTTTAATTAAAGCCAACAATTTATCATATGGAGTCTAGCTCTCAAATCCCCAGTGGAGTCGCCACTGTGAGCGCAAGCGGGAGTCGCCACCCAATTTAGCTTTGGGAACTGTGTTTTTTGGTCAAATTCGAGGTCCAGAGATTCAAGTCCGGAGCTAGGGTACATTATTGGGAAGGTATTAGGCACCCAAAAATGCCCGATCGAAACCGGCCTCCGTGAATAATTGTTGGCTTTAATTAATCAAGGTATTTAATCAAATTCAACCCTAAGCATGCGAAAATGCAACAATATGCCAAGCACGCGAATGATTATGCAAATAAGAAAATGATCAAGTGGAGAAATGGTTAATAGCACATGGCATGGCAGAATATACAAGAGATAATAACTCACGGAAAGCAAAAATAAGTAAACAGATAAAAGAGTGCCTAGACTACAATGCGTACGCACCATGTATTGGTGCGTACGCACCATGTGGTGGTGCGTGCGCACCAAGTGGATTCAAAATGACCATTTGAAGCAGATGAGTTTTTTCTGTCAGAGCACATGGTGCGTACGCACCATATAGTGGTGCGTACGCATCAGCAAGACAATTTCCCTACATTCTCCACTAACATGCATTTTACAAATAAAATACTAACACCACTAACATTAATTTAATCTACAAAAATACCAATCAGCATACACTAATATTAAACAAAAGATACAACCATTAAAATACACCAAAAATACTAACACTAACATTAAATATTCTAACCATACTTAATAAAATAACCTAACTAATATTATAATGATATAATCTAATCTATTTTAATCAAAACCAGAATAAATTATGATAAACAATATAACCCACACGTACTCACATTAAACTCATGAATATAATATTAAAATTAACATTAACTAATTCTCTACCAGGAGAAATGGTGCGTACGCATCACGCAGTGGTGCGTACGCATCATGCAGTGGTGCGTACGTACCAACTTAGCTCAAATGATGAACGGTCAAAAGTTGGTCAAACTGTGGTCAAAATGACCAACCAAAGGTCCCACATGATAGGTCTCAATAAGACGAATCCACCTGTCGAATTTGGAGTCAATCGGGCCAACCTAAGGTCTTCAAATGCTAGGGAACACGGTACCTGTGGGTGAGTACGCCCACACTGGATCACTGTCCACTTCACCTTCAACCTCAGAACGGGTTGAAACTGAAAAACGCAGTGTTGAGCTTTGTCCCGTGCTAACTTCTCCCTAACTTATCTTACTCATTTCTTAACCAAATTTAATGATTCAAAAACCAAATTAAAGCCCTTGCAGAGCACTACAAGCGCGCATAAATCGTTCATCCAAAAACTTGCAGAATCATGATTATTTTTTGGGTCAAAGTCTTGAGTTTATAACCCGGAAACCCGTCAATTCAATAACTCATGACACGGCTATTTTCCTTCAAATCTAACATTACCAATGATTTTCTTGACCTTAACAGTGTAACATGGCATCATTATATTAGACAATAACTCATGAAAACAAATATGCAGTATAAATTTACAGTGCATACATATATAGGTGTATGTATGATACGTACCCCTCAGGTTTGAATGCTTCCAATATCAACGCAGCAATTCCCTTCTCGCGGCTTAGGATCACAACATTCAACACTCTTTTCTCTCTTCTGGTTTTCTGGTGTTTTAGGTGGGTATTTGATTTCTCTCCCTCTCTCTTTCTGGCCGTTCCCTCTTCAGCCTCTATTCAAAAAAGGAAATAGCTCTATCTCTAAAAAAGGACCTCCCCCCGACTGATTGATCCTCCCTCTCCAGTCCCATCAGTAGAGTATAAATAGGGCTCAATTAGGTTTTGAAAACATCCCCTGACTGGCCCATCCCCTACCCATGCGGGGAACACCCGTGGGAATCTCCCCACTCCCCCCCCATACTCTCCCCCATGCTCTCATGTTTAGTGGGAGACAGATCTGAAGGGGCCTGAAAAAGGCTTAAGGTGCGTACGCATGGAAACTTGGTGCGTACGCACCACCCATTGGTGCGTACGCATGAAATGTAGGTGGACAGTATTTTCCTGTTGTAATCTTGGCTACTCGTCGGGAATTGCTTTGTCATTATCTCAAAACATACAATAAACCTCATCATTGGGTTTCCAAAATACGTGATTTCAAATTAATTAGGTGGTACAAAATGGGGTGTCTACACGTTACGAGGCCATCGAGGGCTCAGCAAAAAGGGGTCGGCGAAAAAGGAGTCTGCGAGAAGAGAGGAGAAGGAAAGTTGGAGACATGATCTCCGACGAGTTCGCAAAAAAGGTCCGAGCGGAGATTAAGACAATGAAGGAACCAGCATGCCCGACGCCGAACTATTTAAGAGTAGGCAAATCCCCTTTTGCAAGTTGGATCCAAACCACGCCGACTCCAAAAAACTATAGCGAGGTTACTTTCACCCCTTATTCCCCTCTCGTGGATCCTGACTACCATCTGACGTACTATGTCCAAAAGATGTCCCTCTACATAGACAACAAGGGTTTTATGTGCAAGATTTTCCCAATGAGCCTCGGGGAGATTGCTCTGAGATGGTGGGCAAAGATTTCAGAGAAGTCGATCCGAAGATGGGACGATTTGGTCAAGTTCTTTCAGGATCGATTCATAACAAGCAAAAAATACGCCAAGATTATGCAAAACTTGTACGAGATGAAGCAAGGGATCGAAGAGCCCTTGCGTGAGTACTCCCAAAGGTTCTGGGAGCTCTACACCAAAATCGAGGAACCAGACGAGCGAAGTGCTCTCGACATCTTCAGATAAGGGTTGGTCCGATCTTCTCGGTTATTCGAACAGCTTACACTTGACCTACCGCCTAGCATCGGGAAATTACTTGATCGAGTCCAAAGATACATAAGGCTTGATGATGCTTTCCGAACGACCAAGCAAACCAAACAAACAGAAAAGAAGAGAGATCAGAATCCCCGAATGGACTGAACGAAGGATGACCGAGTCCGGGGAGAACCGATAAGAGACAAGGCGCTGACGAATCCGAATTAGGCTATGCTCACTATATTCACCATGCCAATCTAGAGGCTTCTGCGAATCGTCGAGAATAAAGACTTCTTCGAAAAGCCGAGACCGATGGGCGGAGATCCCGAGAGGAGGAACAAAAAGTGGTTTTGTGAATACCACAAAGATCATGGCCACAAGACTGAAGATTGCAAAACCTTAAAACATAACCTGGAGACCTGGGCGAAGGCCGGACACCTAAGTGAGTTCATAGCCAAGGATGACGATCGAAGGAACCCCGAGGAGAAAAAGGTCGAAAAACCGAGAGCCATAGCTGAAGGATATACCGTCTTGGGAGCCATTGATGTAATCAGTGGGGCCTACGATAGGGCTTCGGTCTCTGTTAACGCCCTTCGCATGCAATACCAGAAAGCTTCGCACCTTCAGGAAGTGTTCGAAGTAAAATCAGAACCAACCCTCGTGGCCGAAAGAGGGAAGGATGATTTGAGTTCTGCCTTATTTTTCGGGAAAGACTTTCCGATCGCTAAAATACACCACCCTCACAATGATACCTTGATAGTCCGAATGATGATCACAAACTATGATGTCGGAAAGGTCTATGTCGACAACGGAGCCTCGGTAAATGTCATGTTCAAAAGGCTCTTTGATTAGCTAGGATTAAAAAAGGATGATCTCTCCCCGAGTAACTTGAGCTTGAAAGCGTTCAATGGGAACCTTTCCTATCCCCTCGGGCAAATAGCCTTAGCCATCCGAACCGGTCCAGTTCAAACCATATAGCACTTTGTCGTCTTAGAAGAGCGTTCAGCATATAACGTAATAATGGGGCGACCTTAGCTCCATGCCATCGAGGTAGTGCCCTCAACCTATCATCAATCAATCCGCTTCCCGGGCCTGGAGGGATAATGGAGCTCCGCGGTAATCAAGCTGTAGCCCGAGAGTGTTTTATGTACGAGCTTACAGGCCATACTCCATCTTCGGCGGCTAAGAAGAAAGAAAAAGATAACGTTCGCCACCCTGAGATGGCAGAAGAAAGCGGGACCGAGTCGAAAAAATCCAAGAAGGACGTTGACGCATTATAGCAATTAAAGCACGGTTGGCTCGGGATAGAAGACACTTTACTCGAGCCCGACGATAGGACGGGGGAAGCATTCTGGAAGATGATAATTGATGATGAAAGTCCCGAGTGTTATTTCCTACTCGGCAGCTCCCTTTCCGAGAGGGAAACATCCGAATTGTTCTAGTTCCTGAAGGAAAACATCGATGTGTTCGCTTGGTCGGCACACAAGATGCCGGGAATCGATCCGAATATAATCCAACACAGGCTCAGGGTCAATCCGAGCTCCAAGCCTGTTACGCAGAAACAAAGGCGATTGTCTGATGATCGGGCTCGGGCCATAAACGAAGAAGTAAAGAAACTCTTAAAAGCCGGATTTATACGGGAAGTGATGTATCCGACATGGCTCGCCAACCCGGTTTGTGTCAGAAAAAAGAACGGCGAATGGAGAATATGCGTCGATTTCACGGACTTGAACAAAGCCTGCCCAAAGGACAGCTTCCCGCTTCTAAAGATTGACCAAGTCATCGATTCAATCGCCAGGTATGCCCGGTTGAGCATCTTTGACGCCTTTTTCGGATATCGCCAGGTCCCAATGGCCGAGGAAGATCAAGAAAAAATGGCCTTCATCACCCCGACCGGCGCCTACTGCTACAGAGTGATGCCCTTCGGTCTCAAAAACGCCGGGGCCACATACCAACGGCTCGTCTCTCGGATGTTTGAGGGGCTAATTAGAAAGAATTTGGAAGCTTATATAGACGACATGATTGTGAAAAGTATGACCGAGGGCGGCCACATAGCCGACCTTGCCGAAGCTTTTGGAAGGCTACGACAGTTCGGAATGAAGCTCAATGCCAAGAAAAGTTCTTTCGGGGTTGGGTCCGGAAAATTTCTCGGGCACCTAGTCACTCGCCGGGGGATCGAGGCAAATCCCACTAAGATAGAGGCACTACGATTGCTGAAAGAGCCGAGCACATACAAAGAACTTCAACGATTGAACGGGATGATCGCGGCGCTTGGACGCTTTATCTCGCGCTCCTCGGATAAATGCCAACCTTTTTTCCAAGCCCTGAAACAAAAGAAAACAAAGCACATTTGGACAGAGGAATGCCGAGTCGCTTTGAAAAATTTAATTAGGCACTTAGAGAGCCCCCCTATTTTATCAAAACCGAGCCAAAGAGAACCATTGTTCCTTTACCTGGCGGTTTCGCAAATGCCGTTAGTGCCGTCGCAGTTCGGGAGGACGGAAAGGGGCAAAGACCTGTGTATTATGTAAGCAAGACCCTACTTGATGTCGAAACACAGTATTTGCCCTTGGAAAAGATCGCCCTAGCACTCCGAACAGCGTTGAGAAAGCTTTGACATTATTTCCAGGCTCACACCATCATTGTTCTCACAAACCAACCGCTCAAAGACATTCTTCGGAAGTCTAATCTCTCCGGAAGAATCTCCAAGTGGGGGATCGAGCTAGTGGCATTCGACATACAATTCAGACCGCGAACGACAATCAAGGGGCAAGTTTTGGCCAACTTCATTGCCTAGTTTACTGATCAGGGCCCAAAACAATATCGAGTCAAGAGTTCGCCCGGACACTCGAACACCTCCTCTTCGGACGAACTCGGGGCCGAGGATAGTGGAAGATGGGACCTATATGTCGATGGGGCCTCGAACAACCGAGGATCCAGAATCGGGATTGTTCTCATAGCCCCGATAGGTGAAGTTTTTGAAAGCGCCATCAGACTACAATTCTCCGCATCAAACAACGAGGCCGAATACGAAGCCGCATTAGCGAGACTAAGGCTTGCCCTAGCATTGTCAGCAGCCAAGCTGAACCTCTTTAGCGATTCCCAGCTGGTGGTCAGGCAGTTAAGAGGGGAGTATGAAGCCCGAGATGAAAGGATGAAGGCATACTCGGAGCTTACTAAAAAGCTTATTTCGGATTTCGAAAGCATTCGCATCTGTCAACTGGTCTGAGAACAGAACAAGCATGCGGACACGCTAGCATCTCTGGCGTCAGCCCTAGAAACAAGAACCCGAAGGACGATTGACGTTGAAACTATTCAGGTCCCGAGCATAGAACAGAGCATGGAGGTAGACGAAATTGTCGAGCTCAGTCCAAGCTGGATGGATGAGATAATTGAATATCTTAAAAACAACGTTCTTCCAGAGGACCGTCACCAAAGACACCGGATTAGGGTCAAGTCGGCACGATACTGGCTTTCCTCGAAGGGCCTACTTTACCGACGATCCTTCACCGGAACATACTTGAGATGTGTTCATCCGGAAGAAGTAAAGGGAATCTTGCAAGAGCTCCATGAGGGAAGTTGAGGAAGTCACGTCAGGAGACGTTCGCTCGTGCACCGAGCTATAACACAAGGCTATTGGTGGCCGTACATGCAAAAGGATGCTCTCAAATACGCCCGAAAGTGCCCAAGCTGCCAGTTCTTCTCGGATAAAATCCATCGACCGGCAGGAGACCTACACCCTTTGACAAGCCCTTGGCCCTTCGCGAAATGGGGCCTCGATTTAGTTGGATCACTTCCCCGAGTGAGCGGTAATAGGAGATACCTTGTCGTCGCAACCGACTACTTTACAAAGTGGGTGGAGGCCGCTGCCCTAGCCTCCATCAAAGACTCCAATATTATCCGTTTCCTTTGGGAGAACATTTTCATGAGATTTGCGGTTCCCCAAGCATTCATCTCGGATAACGGCACTCAGTTCGAAAGTCGAAGAACTCAAGAGTTCTGCACACAGTTCGAAACAAAGTTCTTCTATGCAAGCCCAAGCTATCCGCAGTCAAATGGACAAGCGGAGGCATCAAACAAGGTGATTGTGAAAGGAATTAAAAAAAGGTTAAAGAAAGCAAAAGGAAGATGGCCCGAGGAGCTTCACGCGGTCTTATGGGCATACAGGACAACCCCCCGAAGGTCGATGAATGAAACCCCATTTGCACTCGCCTTCGGAACTGAGGCAGTCATCCTAGCCGAAATGGGGTACCCAACATTAAGAATTGAAGGGTCCAGTCAAGAACAAGACGAAGAAAACCTGGCACGAGAGCTTGATCTAGCTGAAGAAAGGAGAGGCGAAGTCCTGATCCGAATGGCGGTTTACCAACAGGAACTCCGGAAATATTATGAGAAGAAGGTCAGCCCTTGGGAATTCAGGGTTGGCGACTTCGTCCTCAGAAAGGTAAACTCAGGTACCCGGGATCCAAAGGAAGGAAAGCTCGGAGCAACTTGGGAAGGACCCTATGAAGTTATCGCCGTTGGAGAAAAAGGCTTTTATGATCTAAAGCATTGTGAAAACAATCGAGACCTACCAAGGTCGGTGAATGTATCGAATTTGAGAATATTCTATAAGTAAAGGAAGATGTAATTCGGGCCCGGTCGGCAAAACACAAGCCCGATCCAATCAATGAAGTCTTTTTATTCAAGAAAGATGCTGCCATTATTGAATATGCCTAGTCTTGTCATGATGACGAGGACCGATCACCCTAGCCTCACCATGACAACAAGGAAATGTATGCAAAGACCTTTAGTCTCGCCAAGGTGGTGAGGGCTGATCACCCTAGCCCCACTAAGGCGACAAAGGGACGATTGCTAAAGCCTCTCGGCTTACCTGAAAACAAAAGAATAAGGAAAAAGTATATTCACCCGACACATGAAGAGGAAGCTCAGGAGAATATCCTGAGCAGCAGCGACTTGCCAACATATTATACACACTAACGGGCGAGAAAGCGAGATAAGAAAGGCACGTGGCCTCCAACGCACACAATGGCATCCATAAAGGAATGTCCGAAGAAAAATAAACTCTTAACACTTGGAACATACATTGAAATAACCAAACATACAATGAGAGCCCATCGGGCCAAAAAGGAGCATATATTCATAAAATTGAAGTTCTTTACAAAATAGATGTTCTATACATGATAAGCCTCTCGGGCAACAAAAAATCAAGAATCAAAAGTAAAAAATCTACAATGTAGTGGGAGCCTCGGGAATAGAGTGCTCGGGATCCTCGGTTACAGGATGCTAGAGGTCCTCGGTAGCTAGCTGCTTGGTGTTCTCAGTGGCTGGCTGCTCGGTGTCCCCGGGCACCCCATCTTGATGCTCGGTTGCCTCAGGCTCCTCGGGTGAGGCCTCCCGTCCTCGATGTCATCCCCTTCTTCCTCTCCCTCATCGTCAGAGATGGGCAACATTACCTTCTCAAAGGGGATCGTTCCCAAATCCACCTCTAGATAGGCTTCCTTAACTCGAGAACCGAGAGAGTCCCAACCGAGTTTGTAATTCCACTCCATATATAGCTCCATTCAGTCGACGTACTCCTCGGCGGCTTTGTCCTCGGCTTGCTTAATCTGGGCTGTCCGAGATTCGACCTCGGTCTGCCACTGATCATACCACTCATCGGCTTGCTTCTTCTAGTGTGAAGCATCACCTCGGGACTGATCAAGCTTGGACCTTAAGTCCTCGGTCAAAGCTTGAGACTTGGAAAGTTCCTCCTGAGACAACCGAGCCGCCTCTCAGATACTCTGCAGCTCCGATTGCACCTTGGCCAACTCCTCCCTCAGCTGGCTTCCCTCGGCCTTAAGATCAGACCTCTCGGTGGACCACTCCACCACTTCCTTCTTATACCTATCCTCAGTCTTGAGGAGGCGCTCGGTAAGGAGCATCGTTTGTTGCGCGGCCTGCATTCACCGAACACAGTTAGAAAAGATAACAGACTCAAAAATTTTCTAAGTGTTGAAAGAACACTAGCTTACCAGAAGTTGATGGATGAGGGTCTCGTAGCCCAGGTCCACCGACCTATGTTTCTTATGGCTCGCCATATCCGACGGGAACTTCAACAAATTCCCGATGGAATGGTAGGTAAACTCGGGGTCGGTAATGACCGAGAGGCACTGGTCGGTTGGAGGAGGGAATTGAGGCAAGTCTCTCATGATCTCTCGGCACCCTCGGTCAATGGTCAGGGGTTGGTAATCCGAGGAAGGGAAAGGGTAATCCATCTCCACCATTTTCCTTTTCTTGGCCTGCCCGGGGGATTCGTCCTCGATCACGACCATCTGTTCCGGCTTCTCCGAGGACACCGTTCCCCGAGAAGTGTTCGATTCAGCAGACCGAGGAATTGCCAGAGTAGCCGTCTTCTCGGTTACCTTCGGGGTCGGGTCTCTCGGAGCAGGCTTCTTGGGCGGGAGAACCAGAGGTGCCTTCCCCTGTTACTGCTTCCTGCGCATTGCCTCCTTAAGGGGGTTAGATCCCTTCTGCTTGCTCGGGCCTGCTCCCTTCTTCTTCGGCGCAGGAACCCTAATGGAGACAGCTCGATTAGCCATACCTTCGGGTGACCAATCTTGTGAGGAGTTTGAACCTTCTCCTTCACCTCGGCCCGGTGTACTGAGAGCAACAACTACACTCGGTTCTGGCACAGGAGCTTTCTTCCTTTTTGCCTGACCGAAGGATGGGTACCCTTTGGGAACGCTTGTTGCCTGGAAGCTTCGGTACCTCGGCGGGTACTTGAGAAGGACGTGAGCTGCCTGACCAAAGTCGTCCTCCCCTCGGTAATTCAATACCTTTTGGATCTCGGTCTCTTTCACTTCAAACAGAAGCTCAAAACCAACTTCAGCTGTGGAAAAGAGAACAAGTCATGAACCGAGAGGAAGAAAAACAAAAAAAAAAAAAAAATGCATGATTGAAGTACCAAAATTCTAAGAACTTACAGGGCTCCCCGAGCTCCCGAGGGACTCTTCGTCCTTCTTTCCCGAGCAAAGGAGGCTCAAAGTCACCATAGATGAACACCACCTCGGACTAATATACCTGGCTATTATCAGGGATGTGTGTAACGAGCACTTTCTTGGGGTCTCGGGACCTGAGGTAGAACCCTCCCGGCGACCGAGATAGCTGGTAGCAGCTGAAAATTTCTTCAACACCTAGGTTGGTACCGAGAATCCTATTAAGTTCTACGACACCGAGCACTACTTTATATGTGTTTGGTTTTAATTGGATGGGTGCCAGGTTGATGAAGTTGAGGAAGTCAACTAAGAGCTCGGGGAACGGAACCCGAACACCATCCTCGAAGAAGTTGATGTTGTGGATAGGCACTCCCCCTCGGTGGTCGGTAGAACCGATTTCTTTACCGACCTCGGCAGACCGAAAAGTAATCCTAGCCCCGAAGCCGAACTTCTCCCCAAAGTCCTTCTCCTTGTTCGGGTTCCCTCGGATTTGATGAGTCATCTGTTAAGTACAAAGCTCAGTAAGCATAAAATGTCCTAAGGCACCTGGAATAGATAATAATCCTATTTCTAAGGGAATTCCCGAACAAACCTACGTATTTTGCTTTCTCGGTTTGAAAATTTGGTCTTAACCGAGCACATATGTTGTGCTCGGTTCAAGCACATCGCAAACAACCGAGAACATAACTTGGTTTTTACGAATGAATTAAAAAAGAGAGATCTAAGGCAAAATGAATGGAGAAAACGAAGAACACCAAGAACAGGTGAAGAACCTACTGAAAAACTCAAGGAGGGCGATTTCCGGCGAGATGTCGATGGTCGGAATCCTTTTTCCGGCAAAGTCTCTTCGGTAAGCAAAGCTCTGTCTCTGGGAGTGAAAGTGAGGGGATAAGGGTAGCAAAACCCTTATATACCTAGCCTCCCGAGGGTGACGTCACCCCATCGAGCTTCGTGCCCAACAGCTGCCTCGGGCACACAAAACGGTGCTTTATTAAATGTCAGTCCCGCCATGTCAGAACCATCACATCCTCGGTAACTGCGTGACCGAGGACATAATGGCTCGGGGGAAGTTGTGTGGGATATTTATGACCAGCGAATGAGACCACAACACGTGTATCTCCTCGGTAATGTGTTCGAGTAATTCTTTGCCCTCGGTTACTTCGAACCGCCCTCGGGCAAGCATGCCCTCGGGCCACCTGAGCCCTCGAGCAAGCACGCCCTCAGGCCACCTAAGCCCTCGGGCCACACGAGCATATGTCTCTCACGTGCACCGAATTTGTCCTACTTCCTAAATCCGACAAAGGAAATCAGGCCGGGGGCAGAGCACGCTCCCGGAAGCCGACTAAGGGGATACAACTGTCAACGATTAGGCCTGTAACCCCAAAAGATCTGCGATCTGGTCTGAAACCCCTATTTAACCATGGTTAGCTCGGAACCCTAAATTTACCACGGTTAGGTCAGAATATTGGCCCAATCTGGAACCTAGCATTTGCCTATAAAAGGAATATTATTCGCACCAAAGAGGGTAAGTTCCCTTGACACAAAACCCTAGAGATTCCCCTCTTCTTTTTACTCTCTTTCTCTCGACGCTGAGACTGACTTGAGCGTCGGAGGGTTTTAGACCGGGAAACCCCCGGTCTCCCTTAACGATCCCCTTTGTTTTCAGGTCATTGTTCACTACAGCACCTAGCACTACTGTTCATCGAAGAAGCCCAACATTTTCGCACGTCCGGGAGTTATCTCAGTCCCTACAACTCCCTCGGGCCGTAGTCGCGCGGCGTTCCGGATCTTCGGACCTCCTTTTTCAAAGTGCTCCGCTGACTGTCCGGATTTTTCCCCGTACAGGTTATGAGGTTACTACTATTCAAGGTGCTCTTAGGTAATAAGATAGAGACAAGAAAATCAAAGAGTTCAAAGATGGATTAACTCAAGTTCTCATATCAACTAATCTTCTTGCCCGAGGTTTTGACCAATCACAGGTGCTGATATTATGTTTTCCTCCTTTTTTCCCCTCCTAAAGTTTCCAAAATGTCTAAATCCTGACATAGTTTCTTTTAAAGGTTAATCTGGTTGTTAATTATGATCTTCCGGTGAAATATGAATCCCCATCAGAGCCTGACTATGAGGTATACTTGCATAGGATTGGCAGAGTAGGACGTTTTGGTCGTAAGGGTAAGTTATTCTTTTAAGCATTTTGTGGTGTTGCTTTTTTGTTTCATATGAAGAGTGGTTCCTTCCTTGAAATATAAATAGTGGTAAATAGTGGTTGGTCAACCTATCATCTTATAAAACTGTTTTTATTCTCCCTCATAATGTAATGTAGGTTTTGCTTCTTCTCCTTCCCCCCGCGGCGGCCGCCCTCTTTCTTTTTTCTCTCTCAATTCTTTTTATTTTATAAATATTTAAGTTAGTGCATGTTGGCATACCATTGTGGTTGACATATTATTGTTAAGACATATACTTTCTTATATTGAGTTCATTGGGTTTGTATAACACTTATGAATATACCTAGGTATATATATACATTTTAGGCACTATTTTAAATCAAATCATCTGTCACACCTCATTTTTGTCACCTTAGCTAGGGCATATCATTTCATTTAGGATTTTGAGTCCTTTTTGAGTCTAGTCTTTTGCATTGAGTTTCTATGGCATTGAATATCATGTGTATGAATTTTGAAGTGATTTGGAGTTCATTTCGATGGTCAATAAGAACTTTTGCGACTTTAAGGGCATAATCGTCTTTTAAGCCGTATATTTTCCATTTGACCTTGGAATGAATCCCGAGTCATCCCATCAAGTTCATATGGTTATATAGAATCTATATACAGGTTCAATTTCATGAATTAATGGTTTAAGATCAATTCGGCTCGTAATGGTTCGGGTTGGCTAAAAGACCCTTTCTTGGTTTGCTCAAATTGACTCATAAGACCCAATCAATTTTCTCTCATTTAACTTCAATTGGGCTTTATTTATGTCCTAAACATGTTTAGAAAGATCAATTTTCGATTGGGAAAGCATTCGGTTCGACCTTGTGTACAAACCCAGCTTAGCGACGGTGAAGCACCATGGTTAACCACCTTTGTAAAACCTAACCATGCACCCATGGTTGAGGATTTTTGTCCTAAAATGCTTAAAAATGTGTTCCCCTTCGAAACACGGTTGTTTTGGCTTTTATTTCGTCAAAATCGGACTTAATTTGAAGATTTTAGGACTTCTGAAGCAAGTGGAAGTCAAAACCGAAGCGGAAATAGGAGGGCCTCGGGTAACCGTCCGGGGCTGGACGGTCAGCCGTCCAAGCCCAGACGGCTAACCGTCCAGGCCTAGGTGGTCACCCGAGGAGTCCTTCTTTAAGTCAAATTCTGACTCTTCTTTCCCTCTTTTGACGGTTTCCTCCGCCAAAACAACTTGTCTGAGCTTAGGAGTGTGTAGGTTTGAGTTGTTTGAGCACCAAGAGAGTCTCTAATAGCCCTAGGATCATTATTTAGTGAATTAATCCTAGCCATTGGTTTAGGGGGTCAGTTCTCTATATAAAGGACATGATATTCAGCACATAGGGGGAGGTTAATTGCACTTTACACTTAGAGAGAGAGGGAGCTACGAGTTTGGAGAGCTAGAAGGACTTCAAGAGGAGGCTCTTCAACCCCAAGCAAGCAAGGAAACAAGAGGATTGAAGACAAGGAAGAGTCTACAAGAGGTAAGCCTATCCCTTTTATGCTGAACATGAATTCCTGCTTCTCCTTCTTCTCTTTCTTCTTCTCCTTCTAGGATAGTTGTGGTGCATGCAATTGTTCTTCTTATGGATGGAATTCAATGTCTATGTGATGTTATATGAATGATTTTAGGATAGTTTATGGCTTTATATGCTTGATAATCCCTGGTTTACTAAGGATTTGATAGCCTTATTCGCTCTATCTTCTTAAATCATGCATAGTTCACATGTTTAGGTTGCTGTGATTATTATCATGAATTGATGCTCCTGTTAGTTAGTATATGTGATATGAATGATATTCATGATAATTTGAGCATGTCTTAGAGTTGTTTCATATGTCCTAATACATGGTTGTGAAATTAGGGTTTCGATAACCCTGAATTCGCACAAGTTTTATACAGCATACTTAGCTTAGTTTTTTGGGTTGTTGCTCATCATAATCATTCTATATATGCTGTATATAGTTGAATCATGCTAGGTTTGCATTCATATAGTATATTTTATAGGGTTTTTGGAGACATTATCCTTTTCTAAGGATAATTATCCTTTTCGTTGAGTGAGGTTTTGTATGAGAGTCTTCTGTGATGTGTTTAAGCATGAAATCACTTCTATTGTGTTCTAGGGTATATATTTTACGTAGGATATGCTGATTGCACCTCCCCATAACGACTTTCTTACGTGAAATTATCTTAGGATAGTTTCGCTTAAGAAAGCTCGCCGTAGGGAGGTCTATTTTCATATTTTACATGAAATATCATCGTTTTGGTTATAATATGCTTTGTTATCATGTTTATTGATGTTATTGGAGTCTCTTATGCTTGTTAGTGTGTCTTTCATAGGTTTTTATGCATGTTAGTTGAGTCACTACATGTAGGATTGAGTTAGGGTCCTTAGTTATTCATTATTCTTGTTGTTTGCATGATTAATGGATGATTTTAGGCCTTGTCAAGGTTCTGTCCAGATTTGCATATTGTTTTCTTTGCATGATTGTGTGCACTTGTAAGGGTGCAAACAGGTACAATACTTGTCCTATTGCAAATAGGGCTGCTATGGTCTGAAATGGCTAATGATAGGAGCTTGTGCGCTCAGGTAAGTAAGGTTTGAAGGTGCCCCAATTCACCTTTCTTTTTCTATCTTTTCTCTTCTCCTTCCTAGGGTTACTTCTTAATACAAGCTTATGGTAATTATCAAAGGTTTCCTTCAATAATAAATTCTGGTTTTTATCAAAGTTTTCCTCTTGTGGAAGTTTTCAGTTTTGGATTTAATCAATACATTTTCAAATAAGGAAACCTAGGGTTTTTACCATAGGTTTGTATTAGGTTGTAACCCTATTCTTTTCGAACTACGTGGACTTTGATCCATGTATTTCGCTGCATGGTACGTAGGCGCTCTTCGTGAGGCTCAAGTCCGTTCTAGGATCCAAGCATCCTAGGTTTTTCTTCTCTTTTCTTCTTTTTCTGTTTTGTTTTACTTGTTTGATTATGCATGGATGAGATGGATGGATGAAATATATGATATGCATGCTGCCTTGTGATGATATATGATGATATTTGAGTGAAAAAGATCTTAAGTTAGCCCAATTGAATTAAGAGACCAACTCGGGCGATGTGGGTGCCTATGGGCTTTTGGCCCAGAACCTTCCCACATCGTAACTTAGCCCCCGAATCCATTTTCTGGTTTCAAAGACTTTGCTTTTCCTTTAATGGAGTCATGTGGTTTTGAAAATAAAACTTTTTTGTGGTTTTCCTCTTTTCCCTAAAAAATGAGGTGGCGACTCCCTTTTTGTTTGTTGTCTTTCATACCTATTATTATCATTTTTGCCAAACCCTTGTGGGCTCCGCGCTTTTTTTTCGTGGGTTCACATCATCCATGCTTTTTTTTTTTTTTTTTTGGATAAAGGATCAAATCATCCATGCTTGAGTACATATGTATATATTAAATACAAATAAATAAAGATTAACATAAATTGGACTTCTATGGTTATATTTATATAAATATAGGATATAAATATAGGAAACAAAAGAGTGATGTTAGCAAAAAGATCGATCTCTGCCTTCAAAGCAAGATCCTCGCTTGCAGGAGGGAAGAGAGAAAAAACATCCCCACTCGAATAGCTAAATATGCCACCAGTACCAAGTTTTCCTGGATGGCCTAGAGAGCAGCCATTGAAATTAAAATTGATGAACCTCTAGGCGGAGTTCTCCAAGCAGGGATAGAACAAAAACACAACCTAGACAAATAACAAACAACACACCATTCCGTTAAAATAGTAACACTATCTAGTCGAATAACAAACAACACACGATTTTCTCAAAATACTCCCTAGAGGAATACATTTGAAACTCTTTGGTAACAGAGACCTAAAGAAAAGTTAGGAAAATATGCTTGTCCCAAATAAACTCCCTAGGAATAGGGTTCCAGACCCCGCCACATCTATTATGGACCACCCAATTCCAGACCCATCATGGAATTCCACTTAACTGAGTCCCATTGTGTTCATAAGAGCTTTGAAGGTGACTGTATCACTCTCGAGGAGAGAACGAGAAGGAATTGCTCTTCTAGTCCACCCAAAATATTTGATGAAGAGAGTAGGAAACTACTGCTATATGACTTCAGAAAAAGCCCAGTCCCTGTTGCCTCGGTTTTGATTTTGGATCTAACGAATCTTTGTCTCCCTCTACTCTAGTGGTGATCAAAGGATCAGTACGGTCCTTAACAAAGAGTCAGGAATAACTTGCCTTTCTCATGAAATCAAACTGAATTTCTCAACATATCTTGTACGATTCTATATAATAATTATAAATGATTTGTTTTTCCTTTTTGGGTAATGTCACGTTTCAACCAAGTGACAAGCGGTTTAACTAGTGACCCACCCCGGACTGGTTTATATGGCTCATGAATCTTACATAAACTTGTTGCATCTTAATTGATACATTTATACATGATCTTCTCTTCTTTTTGTTGTTTGTTTGGGGAAAATACAGTCACTTATGATTATCTAGTTGTGTTGTTTTATAGGACAAAAATTTAACCCAGTTACTATTGAGAAGCTGATGAATTGAACAAAGAAGTATCATAGAAATATAGAATTGATATATACATGTGTTGAATGATTTGATTTGATATCGATTCTGTTTTTTATGCTAACAAGAAGAGTTTAATGATTCTACAGGAGCTGTTTTTAACTTGCTATGTAGCAGCAGGGATATTATTATGGTTATGGAAAAAATTGAAAATCATTTTGGGACTCAAGTGGCAGAGGTAATCTTACAGTGAATGCTTTATTTATTTACTGTTTCCTTAATGTTCTGTTGACAGCCTGAGAAATAGTGGGTTTAGAGAACAAAAATTTGAATGTTATGTTAGGTTGGTGTTGGTATGGCTGTCGTAAGTCCAGTTTCCAAGTTGTCTTTTCCTACTATTTCCTGGCAAGCAAATGGAGCTTAAATTTAGATGCTTTAAAAATTAGCTTCATGAAATTGAGACAACTACGAGGTCACTGTCGTGGTAGAGTAGAAATGCTCCCTACCTGATCTGATTTTTATTTTTATTTTTAAAATTTTAAGTCAGTAAAATTATTATTTTTTGCCTCAACTTTTGGATGCAGGTAAACTTGCAAAGCGACAAGGCCTTTGAGGAAGCTCTAGCAGCTGCTGGTTTGGCTTAGACAGCGACAAGGCCCTAACAAAATGTTGTTGGACAGTGGCGTCAATTTTTCCAGTGCAAAGCCTGAACAAGTGAAACACGTCCTGTAGCACAATGCACATATAAGCTGAGAAAACCCACCAGTGGGTTTTATATGTTTGCTGTCCATACACTTTAAAGTGATCACTGAGACTAATATTTGGGGTCTCAACAATTGTTGGTCTTTTAAATGGGTTTGTGTCTGCAATTGTTGTCGTGATTACTTTAGAGATTGTTCTTCCCAAACCCAGTTTTTGGAAGTCTATGGTACGTAGTACAAGTTTTTCCTGTATGGCATGGGCGAGGTTTGCATATCTGACATTCATTTTTAGGTTGGATCTTTGGATCTTCATGGAGGCTTATTTGTATGTGAAGAATGAACATAAGTTCCAAATGGATTGCGTTTACTTAAGAGCCTGTTTGGTTGTCCAATTCGAAATTAAATAATCCAAGAAATTTTATATAATATTGTAGACACACACTCCATCATCTTGAATTAACAAATTTAAGAAAATAATGGTTATCATCACAAATGAGTGTAAATTCAAAATAGTGATATTTCATAAATTCCTTAAAATTGTATCTATAACATCTTCCATAGTGATGGATTTAGGCCTTCAATCCTATGTAAAATTTCTTGAATTGTTTAATTTTGAATTGGACAACCAAATAGGTCCGTAGTTTTAAGTACAAAGTTTTGTTTTGGTAGGTGTATAAATAAATTTTCCTTAAATCGATCAGTACCACTGTTAATGGGTCTGAGCTGTGTTCGGGACGAATTTGCAAGTCAGCCTTTGCGATTAATAACAGTAAACCCTTAGGGCAAACTCCGGTTTCATATAAGACCTCACAATAGACTGTTAATGGGTCTGAGGTCTCGGCAATTTGAAATCAGGTTGCTGCCAATTCTGAGTCAGTTTCAGTCGTAAGCTTCTGATTCCCTCCCTTATGCTCCAAAGGTCTGCTGCTAGATTGCTGGTTTCATCTTCTTGCTATTCTTTCAAGCGTTAAGAGTGGAGCGTAGGATGTTGAAGTTCAAAGATGGCTTCAATTCTTGATGTTTAGATAATCCATAGAATTCCTAAAAATATCATATCCCCACTCAGCTTAACAAATTTTTTTTCCCTATAGTAGATTCTCCTTTCACAGGCTCTTAGGCTATGTTTATTATGACTTATGAGGGAATGAGGGAGGGAATGAAATGGTGATTTCATTCTCTAAAAAAAGGTTAAGCACAAGGGAATGGAATGACTATTCCCTTGTGGGGGTCTATTCCCTCTAATGTGGGAATAGCCATTCCTTCTCAAATCAGCAGGAATGGCTATTCCCTCATTTCAAGGAGTAAAAATAATTAAAAACAAATCCCACTTTTGCTTTTTCATTCTATTCCCACCCTTTACCAAACATTAGGATGGAATGTCCATTCTCATTCCATTCCCATTCCTATTATCATTACATTCCATTCCCACTCCCATTCCATTCCATTCCCTCAAACCAAACACAGCCTTAGTCTGCTTAATTATTATAGGGTTAATAACGGTTTAATACCTTCAACTTTGGGGGTAATTTCAATTTGGTCCATAAACTTAGAATTGTCTCAATTTAGTGACAACTTATGAACTTTTGTTGCAATGTGGGATAGGGACCAACGTCCGTTAGGTTTTTGGATGGAAAATGCACGTGAGCGGCACATGCGGCTGACGTGGAGCTTATGTGGCTTATGTCCGCTGAAGTGGAGCTTATGTGGCAGCCACATAAGCATTCTCGCCCAATTATAGTCGACTATATCATTTTATAGTCGACTATAATAAACAGAGAGTTGAAGTTGATGTTTGAACATTCAATATAGTTGACTGGCAAACGTTATAGTCGACTATAAAATGTTATAGTCGACTATAATAGACAGAAAGTTTATTTTAGTTCCAAAATCCATTTATAGTCGACTATAATTTTTTTATGGTCGACTATAACAGTAAAAAAATGTAGTTACATATATTTTGATGTGAAATTATCGTTTATGTCTGTGATGTTAACTTAGGCCATTTCAAATAAGATGTTACCATACTCATATACTTAATGGAGCAATCATTTACAATACTAAAGCCTTAAAAAGTGGGGCAAAGCTTACACTCGCATTGTATAGGAAGGTTTTAACCAAATTCTTATTTAGCATCAAAATTTTGGGTTTATAACAAAAACCTCACCCTTATAAAGATAAGATTAATACAACTATTTAGCTTAGTTGAAATGGGTTTTACATGTCTCCAAAAATGGTAAATTATAGTTTGAACCCACCTTTAAACTAAGTTATGTAATTTTTGCAGCAAGGACACGAACAAAATAGCCTCTTATTCCCCCCCTCTAATGCCAACACCCTTTATGCAGCTAAATCTAAAGCCACCAAAGTACATTCCAGCCATAATGAGAATCTACCAAGAAACAAAGAAACATAGCAACATCCTTCCCATCCATCTTAGCAACCTAATAGCATGAGATGCAACCAACACGAATTTGCAAGTCAGCCTTTGCGATTAATAACAGTAAACCCTTAGGCCATGTTTGTTTGGTTGGAATGGAATGGATGGAATAGAATCACATTCCAATTCATTCCCAACAATATATTTGGATGAGGTAGTTAAATTGGAAGGGAATAAAAAAAAGGAGGAATGAACCATTCCACTCCATTCCAGGTTATTTTAAGTATGGAATCAGATTCCATTCCCACTCATTCCATTTCAGCCAAACAAACATGGCATTAGGGCAAACTCCGGTTTCATATAAGACCTCACAATAGACATGTGTACTTGGCATTGTCAACTTATAGTCATGAGGTCTCGGCAATTTGAAATCAGGTTGCTGTCAATTCTGAGTCAGTTTCAGTCGTAAGCTTAGTTGATCCCGACTCCCATCCGCTTCTAATTCCCTCCCTTATGCTCCAAAGTCTACTGCTAGATTGCTGGTTTCATCTTCTTGCTATTCTTTTAAGCGTTAAAAGAGGAGCGTAGGATGTTGAAGTTCAAAGACGGCTTCAATTCTTGATGTTTAGATAATCCATAGAATTCCTAAAAAATTCATATCCCCACTCAGCTTAACAAAATTTTTTTCCCCCTATAGTAGATTCTCCTTTCACAAGCTCTTAGGCTATGTTTGTTATGACTTATGAGGGAATGAGGGAGGGAATGAAATGGTGATTTCATTCTCTAAAAAAAGGTAAATGTTTGGTTGCATAAGGGAATGGAATGGCTATTCCCTTGTGGGGGTCTATTCCCTCTAATGTGGGAATAGCCATTCCTTCCCAAATCAAGAGGAATGGCTATTCCCTCATTTCAAGGAGTAAAAATAATTAAAAATAAATCCCACCTTTGCTTTTTCATTCTATTCCCACCATTTACCAAACATTGGGATGGAATGTCCATTCTCATTCCATTCCCATTCCCATTCCCATTCTATTCCATTCCCTCGAACCAAACACAGCCTTAGTCTGCTTAATTATTATATTTTTCTTGACGTGGAAGAAGTACTTTCTCCTTTTCTTAAGGGGGAGAGTTTGAGTGAGGTCTTTTCGGGTGCATAAGGAGACTGGTAAGGGGAAAGGGACGGACGACGACTATGCAGCCCATGGGTCCATTGGGCCTTCCTTTGAACAAAAAACGTGGAGTTCTTTTCTATACAAGGTAAGATTTGGCATGTTAAATCCCTAGTGAGTAAAGAATCGTATTATACCGTATAATACATGTACAGATGTTTTTTTTTTTTTTAAATTTTAAAACTCTCATTTATTGTACAAAGTTCAAACATCTATACTACCTATAAAAAGTTGAATGTGAGAAAAACTTTTGATTGACTAATATATACCCTTATTTTAAAATTTAAATAAACAACTATCCTTCTGCATCCTTTTACTTTAATTGCAATTGAATAGATGACAACTACTATTGTAGTAAAATTTGTACAGGAGACATCTATACTCTTGCATGTAGTTAACTTATATAGGAAACATTTCTCTTTGTATTTTATTAGAGTTCTATGCAAAGTCATTATCTTCAATAATGATTATTTTTTTTTTTATTTAAATTTTTATTTGAAATTGTTAATGTTTTGTGGTTAATCAATATAATATTGTGTTACTATATATTATTGGAAATTATTATATTCTAAATTTATTTGTAACTAACTTAAAATTTTTCAAATTAGTTATACTACCAACTATAAGTTTCATTAGAAGTAAAAATATAACCAAACCGATATTAATAGCTAATTCTTTAAAAATTATTCTTTCATTTATATTTCATATAATTGGAAAATAACCACGTGCAACGCACGTGTGCCTACATCTAGTAATTACAAACACTCGTTTTTTTTATAACAAACGTATAGTTTACGTATTTGACGTATTTTGTATAATATTTATGTTAAAATACTCTTAATTATATTGTTGACAAGTTGACTCTTACTACAATCATCAACAATACCCATAATTTTAAAATATCTTTATTTCAATCTTTATTTTGTTAAATCAAGATCTAATTATTTTTAATTTTCTATTGAAATTCCATATCTCTTTATATATATATATATATATATATATATATATATTTTTTTTTTTTTTGGGTTTGTTAAAAATTAGATGAATATTGTATCTACTCTTTTGCTAAACAGACGATGTTTTATATGATTTTAGGATGAAAATTATAAAATAATTTAGAAAACAAAAATACAAAAATATATATATACCAAGACTTACATACTTTTTAATTTTCGTCATCTTCTTAACAAAATGCCTACTCCTTTCTAAGAAAATTTACAAAAAACAAAACATACATGCGATTAATTTTTTAATAATTTTTTTATAAAGGGAAAAGATTGTTGGGCCGAGAGTCGTTAGACGACTCGCTAGCCAAGATTCTTGGTTTTTTGGACTTTTGGTGTTTTAGTGCAATTAATGGATATGGATGGACAGATCAGCTCCCTCCTACCCAGACAAGCTAAGAGCATCTCCAACAGAGGTAGAAAAGTGGGATTTGCTACCTCTTCCTCCCGAAAAACGCTCCAACAAAGGTAGCATTTCGTTAGATGAGGTGGCAAAAGTACAGCCCAAAATTTGCTACCTGTTTCTCTCATTTCAAATTTAGAAGAGGAGAGAAGGTAGCAAATCATATATTTGCTTAAAATAATGATGGGAGTTTACCTGGAAATCCAACACTGGATTGCAGCATCTTCAACTGTCTTCCATCACCGTCGTCGGAGGAACCCATCACCGTCGCCGGAGAAAATTGCCAGAGAAAGTCCAGCCATTCCACATATTAATCCCAATAAAAAAAAATAATAATAAATAAATAAAAGCTATTTGAGTTACCAAATGGAAAATATTGAAGCAAATAAACTTGGAGCAGGAAAAGCCCACTGACCTTCCACTTGATAAGGGTATTCACTGGAGAAAATTGCCTGCAAAGTGATCCCTTTCTCGCCGGAGAAAATCGCCGGAGAAGCCCACTGTAAAGTGACCCATCTGAAGGAGATGCTCTGTTGAAAAGGGTATTCTTCTTCATCTTTACGTGTTTCAAAAAAATTTTGAAGCCCCCTGTTGCAACAGCCCCTTTTTTAGATCTTCTTCTTCATCTGTCTTTCTTTTCTTTTTTTTATTTTTTCTAATCTTTTGCCCCCTGTTAAGGCAACCCACTGCCATGGTAAAATTGAAGAGAATCCCACTATAAAGTGACCCCTTTAACGCTGTGTTTGGTTGGGTGGAAAAGGGGAGGGAAGGAAAGGGGAGGGGGGAAAAGGGGAGGGAAGGAAACAAAATCCCTTGTTTGGTTGGGAGGAAAGCAGGAGGAAAGGAAGCCAACGAAGGATCCCCTTTCCGTTCCCGCCCACCAAAATCAATCCGCCCAAAAACGGGCGGAAAAGTGGATGGAAAGGCTTGCTGAAAACTTGATTGACCAAAATACCCTTGAATGGGTTTTATAACAGCAGACATACTGTGCAGCTCACTTCTCTTCTCATTCTTCATACAAAAAGCTTTTAGTTCTCCGGCAAACAACACTATTTGCTCCAACTGGTCGCCGTTCACTCTCCACCAAATTTGCTCTCAGGTATGCACACACCATCAATCTACCTTCTGAAAGCCCGATCTGAAAAAAAAAAATAAATAAATAAATTACCCATGATATCATTCACAAATCCTAACTACACGATCCAAATTGTCGGTATAATCTTTTTAGAGAAGTTTTGAAGAGAGCAGCTGAAGAAAATATACCAAATTGAAAACCAAATCGTCAATATTTAATTGTGAGTGTGTGTATATATATAAGCATGAGAAAGGGGCTGTTACCGTTGCAGATCTAGGCGTGGAGACCGTCGATGATGGAGAGGTCGAAGTGGGTTGCGAACCATGAGGCTTCGACGAAGATGGGTTCAGTTTTGGAATCGGTTGTGAGTTCGAGTTTCAGGCAGGTGTATCTTGGTTGATCATCATCCATTGTTGCTTTTGGGAGATTCTCTGAGGCTTGTATGCAGTTCAAGCAGCAAGCAAAAAAATAAATAAATAAATAAATTTTGCAAGCCATTCATCCCATGATGAGGGACAAGCGGGGTAATCTTTCTGAGCAATTGGTTTAACACCACCTTTATAAAAAGTGCATTAATTTGTTTGAGAGTTAAATAATTTTAAAAAAAAAAAAAAGGAAAGGAAAAAAAAAGAAACGAATTACCCCAAAAAAAAAAAAATCTTTCCTTTATGAGGGTAATATGGTAAAATACCTTTTTTAACCCCTTTCCTTCCTTCTTCCTCTCCCTTCTTACCAAACAAAGAGGGAGGAAGGAAAACCCCTTTCCATCCTCCCTACCAAACAAGAGGAGGGAAAGAAGATTTCCTTTCCCTAAAGAAGGGTTTTCCATTCCCTCCTCCTTTCCTTTCCCTCTCCCTTTCCATCCCTCCAACCAAACACAGTGTAAAGGAGACAATGTTGTTTCTGACCACAGCCCAAAAAAAAAAAAAAAAGAAAAGAAAAGGGGGAAACGGTAAAGAGGAGGATCCCAAGGTTTGAGGATCCCAAGGTTTGAGGGGTTGAGGGTTTGTGGGAATGGGAGTGGGAAAGGGAGTGGGAGGCAGAGGTGGAGAGAGAGAGGGACGGTGGAGAGAGAGGGATGTTAGAGAGGATTGAGTTGAGGGTTTGTAAATGGGAGGAAATGCAGAGGACGAGGAAAGGGGTAGATTTTTAGGTGAAGGGGTGGGGGCGTGTGTGGCTAGGATCAATTTGTAGGTTAGAGAAAAGGAGGAGGACCGTCCAAACTCCAAATGCCACCATTAATTCTTGATTTTTTTACCGTTCTGAAAATCCTATCGTTCTGATCACTTATTTTTTTACCGTTATGTGTTTGATCAGAAATAGAACGGTAAAAAATGTGACCGTTGTTTTGTATTTTTTTTTAAAAAAAATATTTTTTCTCCTATAAATACCATACAAATCCCTTCAATCAAACCATTCCCAAATCATTTTTTCTACAAATTTCTTCTTCCAATTTTATCTATTCCAGTAAACTTTTTAAAGATTGTTGTTCTACAATTTTGTTTTTTACTTCAATTTTCTCAATTCTTGTAAATTTTTTCAAGATTATTCTACATCACTTATTTTTTTCACTCTCAACATTAATTCTCAAAACCCTCATGGAGATGAAGATTTTAATATACCCCAATTTAATATGCAATCTAAAAATTTTCATTTCTCATCCCAATTCCCTATTCAATCATCTCAATATCCTACCCAACATCAAAATCCCCTACCCTCATTCTCTCAATATACTAATCAACCATCACAACTTGATGCTCAATCCCCTCCCGATCACGAAGGCATTAGCGCTCTACTTGTTCAAGAAGTACCAATTTTAATGTAAAAGAGGATCGCATGCTTGTGATGGGATGGCTCCACGTCTCTACAAACGCCGTGGTTAGAACCGATCAAAGTGGCAAAGCTTTTTGGACAAGAATGTTTAAATATTTCCACGATTACAAAGACTTTGCATCCGAACGAGATTATAAGTCACTTCAACAACGATGGGGGAAAATCCGTCTTGCAACAAATCATTTTTGTGGGGCTATTGCATAAATTGAAAATAGACCCCTTAGTGGTGGTAACCAGCAAGATAAGGTAACATTTTAACTATAGAAGTTTTAATTTTTTATTTATTTATTGATTATTACATTTCAAATGTATTTAATTATGCTTTTTATTTTATAGGTTGAGCAGGCAAAACAACTGTACTCTACCCACAACAATGGGAAGAAATTTCCTTATATGCATTGTTGGAACATATTGAAGAACCACCCAAAATGGCACCAAGAGCAAAAAAAGATTAAAGAGCTTGAGGAAAAAGAAAAGCTGGCAGAAAAACAAACAGCCTCAAATTCTTCTCCTAGCATCTCATCTTCTGGCATCTATTCTCCGTCTATGTCAGAAAGTCCCATAGATCTTGAGGGAGACAACGCCCCAAGTTTGGCAAGACCACTGGGAAGGAAGGCTGAGAAATGAAAGGCAAAAATGTCGAACAACAACATTTCAGATTTGCCTATTATGAATTTACTTGAAGAATTGAGGGAAAGGCGAAATAAATCTAATGAAGAGAGAAAGCAGTTTAATGCAAGAAAAATTGAGCTAATTCAACAGAAGATCGAAATGTAAAGAGAAAAGGCTCAAGGGGATAGAGAATTAGCCATGGAACAGGCTCAAGCGAATATAGATAGGAGTCGAGTTAAACAAATCAGGGAAGAGGAGAGAACAATGCTGATAGATACGAGTAAAATGCCTCCTCATCTCCAACAGTTTTATCAACACCTTCAAAGGGAAATTCTTGGAAGACCAGCCAATGATGAATGAAGACTTGTATTATCAATATTATTATTACTGTATTTTTTTTTTTAGCTAATACTAATTTTGTTAAACCTATTATGTATTAATGAATTGCATTTGAATTAATTTTTAGTCTCTTGTAGTTTTGTTATAATAAAAACCATAAATTCATTCATAAACAATATAAAATCATGTTAGAATAATCATGTTATTTTAAAAATAATATAAAAATAATAAATATTTTTTTATAATTAAAATAATATATTTATTATTTTAATAAGGGACTTTATATACAGGCCTAATGAGTTAGTCTAACGAGTTGGCCTACATCCATTTAAGGTAGTAGATAATAATTAGTTACACCCACTATCCACGTTTGTAGGGATTTCATTTAATAGCAATTTTTTCCTTCTATGTTTCCTAATTTTACCGAATTTCAAATATTACTTTTTATACTTCTCACCTTCTCACATTCTCTCCCCAATCAACCATTTTTGATTTCTTTTCATAGCCAATCATTCAGTTCTAGAATTCTTTGAGAAGCACATCGACAGCATCCGATCTATTCTACATCCACGTCAGCTGGGTTTTTCAAGCGAAGCAGGTATGTTTGTAGTGTTTTGTTGTTGAAGTCATTCAACCGAGGTCTGTTGATTTGTTTTTCTATCAACACGATCCCACCTTTTTATTTGATATAGATTAACAGTACGGCAAAGTTGTAGCTCTTCAACAATTAAGGGTAATATCAAGCGACACAATTGCTATCAAGTTACAATAGACCTAATACGAGTAAGTTATTATGTGAGTTAATATGTGACTTACTCAATAACAAGTTACAACGTGATATCAAGTTACAATAGAAACCTAATATGAGTAAGTTGTGATGTGAGTTAATATGTGACTTACTCAATAACAAGTTATAACGTGATATCAATTTAGTATATGACTTATTAGGAACCAAGTTACCATGTGAATTTCTAGCAACAAGTTACTTTGTGATATCAAGTGATTATATGATTTATTTAGAGTTATTTGAATTACGTTCTTTTTCCATTCACACTATTAAAATGGTATGTGTTGTAGATAACAATTGGTGACCAAATAGCCACAAGGGAATGCATGATATTTTTGATAGTGCATCTGCTATGGAGAATAGAGAGACTGAGGTTCGGATTTGTGTACATAATAACTTATAACATGTAAATTAGTTTACAATGCTATGTGAGTTGATATGATTAATGTCTTTGGGTCATTATTTTTAATGTCACAGGAAATGGATGACAATTACGACAACCATCCAGTCACTGATGGACAGAGTTTGGCTGCTTGCGGCAATAGCTTTGAAACTATTGCTGGTATGAATTTTAAATCGGAGGACAAAGTTCGCACATTCTACAGTTAATATGCTATGAGTCAAGGTTTTGGTTTTGCTAAAAAAAAGTGTGAGGTGCGATGATGAAGGAAGTCTAAAGTACTATTTGCTTGACACATCCCGCAACTGTTTCGGGGCGTTGATGTTTTATTTGAATTGATTTTGTAAGATGTTTGAGTACTGCCCTTGACCAAGCATACTTCTTCATTTCATCAAGGTTCTCAACGGTTCTAAAAAGTACCCAACTGACTCTTTGACCGGTTGTTGCAAACAACAAGTTGATAAATATATACAAACAACACAGGCGAACCGTGTCGGCAGCGTCATTATCACCATCACCAATCACAACCTGTTCTATCTTGGTTTTAATGGTTACTCCATCAGGCTTTTCACCATCACTGAAATGTCTTGTAAGGAATTCTGAAGTTGATGGCTTAGGACTCTTACGATCGATCGGTATGCATTCGCCCCCTGAAACAATACCAAATATGAGGCTGCCATCGGTCTCCCTCAACAAAACATGACTGGCACCAAGCTTAAACATCTACTTCCGTGCGTCATAACATTGTATGATCTTGACGACATCATCATCACACTTTTGAGTTGCTTTGATGTCTATTCCATTGAAAATCAATGCTTGAAATAGGTGCCAGAATGGTGTGCGCTCAAAGATTTTAATGTGTTTTCGTTTGAATGAGAGACTACGGAATAATTCAAACAATGCAACTAGCCTCAACCTGTACTGGGGATAATAAGATTTCCCCTTCCGAGGATTCCCTTCCCAAGATTCACCTACATAAGTAAAGAAAATTATATACAACTAGATAACTTATCTATTGTATCTACTTAATAACTTGATAACTTATCCATTGAAATCCACGTAATAACTTGATAACTTATCCATTGAAAATTATATACAACTTCATAACTTATCCATTGAAATCCACTTAATAACTTGATACGAAATACAACTACATAAGTTAATAAGCATAAATTGTTATCAAGCGAATATTGAAATATTGAAACTAGTTGGTTTATACTCCAGAAAAAAATAAACAATAAAATTGGTTCTTAGCAAATATGCACAGTGGAATTTGATGTGTTCCACTTCTTTTTCTCTTAATAGTCACATGATAATAACTATATTTTCTTTACCAGAAAAACAGAAATTTTACTGAAACCGATGCTCTGTCTGGGTTTTAAGCTGCTGCATGAATAGTGGCTTTGAGGATCTATATTGTTTTGTTTTTTTATTTCTTTAATTAGTGGGTCGTTGTGTCCTGCTACAAAATTTGGGGTGTTGGGTTATACTTTGTGACCTAATTGTTGGTCTCTGTAGGTGCTAAAGTTTTTGGTGGGGGCTGTTGTCCTTGTTTAGGCCTCTGTTTTTATGATTTTTTTATCTTGCTTATAAAGCTGTTTACCCAAATGTATTTTATAACTTAATAAAAAAAATTCTTATTGATGTAATAAGAATAGTTATTAGACAACATAACTTAGTAAGTAGCAAAAATTACTAAACTAACACATTATCCTTACAAATGGTCAGGATTTGAAGACAACATTCATATAATGAAATCTAACATCTAGTTTTATTTTTCTTATTTAATTAAATTCAAAGTCATGATAACTGAGTGCAAGTGGGACTGATGCTTGCATCAAATCTCAACTTTTGAAATTTTGGTTTATTGGTAAATTGAAATCCTCTTAATAACTTGATAACTGAGGCTTCTATATTTCTCATTCTCTCTTCGCCTTTTACTCTTCTACAAAAGGAAAAAAAAATCTCTCCCTCCATATATATATAGTTGGTTGGTTCCTGTTAGTTCTGTTGATCATTAACCTCTCGTATGTTGCCAGATGCGAGCATTACAGGTGACGATGCAAAATTCGAGCCCCCTATTGTAACCAGATCTTCCCTTGCCGCCACTGCCACAACGAGGCCATGGTTTTTTTTTTCCCCATCTCTCTCTAAATATATATACAGTACATACATCATACATACATATGTGGGTGTAGAAGTATTTTGAACTTTTTAATTTTTGAATACAAAGTTTGGGTATATTATTGATTTGGGTTTCTGTAACTTTCTTTGTTCAGTGAAATATAGTTGTTCAGTTATTTTAATCAATTTCATAGTTGTCAAACAAGCTTATTCACAATGGGGTTTTTCCCAATCATTAAAAAATGACCTAACCTTAATAAACAAGCATGATTCTGACCTGTTCTTCGAACCATTACTTGATAACTTATCTTCGACCGTAGATTATCAGCACTCAACGAAAAGAACCCATCGATCTTCAAGTGTAACTTGATATGCTGTTTGCCGTGTAGAATAATTGACTGGTTTTGGAGATGAAACAACTAAATGTTCTATATTGTAACTGGGGAGAATGGAGTTTGTGGAGGAAGGAAGGAAAGGAGGAGAGAACGTGTGGTATTTGTTTATGGTTTTGGTGCTCAAATATGGAATGGGGGGTTATTCAGTTATTGTTGCCTGATTTTGGGGATTTTAATTTTATTCCAAAATATATATACCTTTAAAGAAGACCAATAGAAAATGACCACATCAGTAGGTCTATATATTAGGTCTATAGAGTAGTCCTATATAGAAGGACTCTTTTAATAATAATCACGTTTGTTTTTTGTTCCAATCGTATTAAAATTTATAAAATAATATTTAAATATATTTAAAGTATTAAAACATGAAAATATATGAAATAATAATATAATATTGAGAGTTGCTACCTCTCTTAGAGCTCCCCATTTTAGATGAGGTAGCAAATTGTTATATAAGGTAGCAAAGTACAATTTGCAACCTCAAATTTGTTGCCTCTTGCTAGAGATGCTTTAAGCTTCTCGAATAAAGATCTCTCTCTCTCATCGTCATGATCTAAGAAGACAAATGGGTAGAGCTATTGTAGAGCCTCCATTATTGTAGTGAGTATCTCAAAGAAGCTAACCCTAAGGTTTTTTTCCATCTTAACCACCTCCTTTCTTTCTTTCTCTCACTCACCATATGCGCCTCTGTAAACAGATGAGCTACAAAACCCCATCACGGCTAGCGAGATCCTCTCATTTCTCTCTCCCCTTTTTCTCCAAACCCATACTCAAACCCCCATCATCGGCAATCCCCTTTCATTTCTCTCTCCCATTTCTCTCCAAACCTATACCTAAACCCCATGCATTTCCATTTTCTCCCTTACCATTTTCTTTCTCTTGCTCTTGTTTCAAGTACTCTATTGACCATGTCTGATGGTGAAGGGTGGTTAAGGGTTCACAGGTATTGAAGAAAAACTGGGATCGAGGGATTGACCAGATCTGTGTGCTTTCGGCGTTCGATGATGCTTCTGGCATGCTTTGTGTCTCCGGTGTCCGAAGATGGGGAATGGGTTTTGCAGCGATTGGTGAAGTTAGGGCTTTTTGGTCGACGGGGTTATAACCCCTACTATGTGTACCAGTGTGATGGTGGCTTGGCTTTTGCGGTAGGAGAAGGCTTCACAGAGGGGATTCGATGGGGCTAACCCTCCAATGACTCCCATGAATTTTCTATTCTATAGCTCACTGATGTGGCCTTATTTTTCTTTCTTTTTCCTTTTCTTCTTCTTTGCTTGTTGCTGGTTAGATGATCTTGCTAAATTTTTTTAATTTCAAAGAGTTAATTAGATTTTTAGTAAAGTTAGCTACGTTTTTTATAAAGTTAGTTAAAGGTAATTAGGTTTTTGTAAAGTTAACTAAGTTTTTCATATAAAAAAAAATGAAGTTTTTAAAGTTAAAATTTATGAAAATAATTCATTTTTTTGGTAAAATAATTTGATTAGGGCTAGATATGGTATTGGTTCTTCACACTTCCTTTTTTCCTAGCTTGGATCAATTAATTACTTGATTTTTGTTTAGGAGATTGTAGATTTTCACATTCCAAAATCACGCCGAGAGATTCCCGCGCGTTTGGATGATGAATTTCTTGTAGTTACTTTACCATTTGATTCCTTCACTCGGTTGACGTTTTCATAGGAAGTATTGGTCTTGTGTAGTAGCCCTCTTTTTAAGTCTTTTATGAATATTTAAATAAAATAATATAAAAATAGTGATATACTAAATGAAATAACGTAATATATTCATGTATTTTTTATCTTAAATTTTTAATTAAAATTCATATTATACCCGTATATACTCGTATCCATATTATTTTAGTTTATGTTCATCGTATTTTTGTCAAAAAAATCCAAACCGTTCGCTGTATGTATGTCATCCTTTATTTTCTTGTACCGTATTTTATTAACTATGGTTACATCTATATTTCCGAAATGCATTTTGGGAATGAACAAACTTTTTTAAAAAAATAAAAAAAAATTTCAAAGGTTCTTTGTGTTACACAATATTTAGAAATTGAAATATTGCAAACAACTATCTAACTTTGTCTGTTCTTAGAAATTTCAACTAAAACAATACTCGAACACCCCATATGATTCAAAATTCCAATTTCCTACCTGTGCTTTCTTGCACCAAAACATGACATTAAACAAAAGTAAGAAAAAAAATAACAAATAAATGCCAAACTTGAATGACCAACTCTCTAGTAGGGAAAATGCAAAGCTCCTAAGGGACATTTAGCTTCAGATCCACACTGCTCAACATGCCATGCACGAAACAAGTAGTCTTTCCAGAACCATTGTGAGCTTGAGCAAACAAATTTTGTACAAAGGAGTCAAGATCATCGGCAAACAGTCAGAATCTTACCATGCCTCTGGAAACTCATCTCAACATATAAACTTTTCAACAATTCTGCAAACAAATTCAAATCTTTGAATTTTTTTGCAGACGTATAGGGGCACCCAAAACTTATGATCAGGGTGCCCTACTAAAATTTCAAGCCAAATCATACGAGCTTTGGACAATCTCTAATGACATGTAGTATACTTTCTGTCCTCAGACCACATCTATGACAAAGAGGTGAATTAGTAACATTCCTGATGCAATGAAGTTCCTTGGTGGGAAGTTTGTTATTAGCCAAAAGCTAGAGGAAATAACAGAATTTATTAGAACACCTCAGTTTCCATATCCACTTCTAATTATTGCGAGTAGTTGTCCCTTGTTCCTTACCGGTAAGTAGGTTGTAAGCAGATTTACGAAAAAAATTCCCATCACTTGAAGCACCCCAAACTAGGTTGTCATCATTTCAAAAAAAAGGGAAAACTTTTCATCTTCACTATGATTTCATTAGTAAAGTTGTGTATTTATATTCTAAAAAGTTCCAGAATGATTAGCCATTTTAGCATCCTCCAATAACTCATGCATAAACCCTAAAGCCCTTAACATAGTAACAAGCATTCCTTCCTTTTATAATATTCCTATAGACCAAACCTAAAAATATTAGCTATGAATATATTGGACATGAAAAAGGTAATCAGGCCCTGGCCTTGGCTCAGGTGGTAGAAGCCTAAAAAGGGTATGAGACTTAAAGGTGAGTTTATGGTTTAAATGTCATATTTCGACCCAGAAAAAACAAAAAAGTTCAAATGGTAACATGAATTCTTGCATCTATATATATATATATATATATATATATATATATATATATATATTGTAAATAAATAGTTGAAAAGAACAGAGATGAAAGAAAGAGGGGGAGTGTGACGGGGAGAGAAAGTGGTGTTCCACTATTTTAAGAGTTGAATTCTTGAAAAACACCGAATAAAAATACATTATATAAAGAAATATCATTCTAAGTTGTGCCATCCGTTATTTTGTCACGAAAAGTTCACCTTCTATATTAATCACAAGAAGTGCATGACAAAGCCTATGAATCAAATAATAAAATAAATAAATAAAAAGAGAGTAAAAAGAAGAAGCATGGAGCTAGTCATGAAAGGTTACACGCTCTAGCAATTTGTTAGAGTTAATGAGCACGAGCCAAGAATTTCTGTATTGGTAAATGGACATTTGAACCCTTGTGAAGAGGACACCAGAGCCAAGCCCTCTTCTAACCATGGCTTGCAGCCATTACAGCAGGACCAATTCAATTTAATTAGAGTCTACCATGGGCCATCGCCAAGTAATATCATATAGCAAACTGTAAGGGAGTTGTGATAATCGATTTAAATTTTATTATTTTGTTGGCAAGCATTGGGGTCCTGATTTGTGCAATTTTGAGTTTAAATCCCTTGCAAATGCGTATCTCCTGTGTAAATATATATATATATATCTATTGGGTGAGAAAAACAAATTTTATTAATGTAAACTCGTAACAACGGTAATTACTAATTACATGAATGAACAACCCCCAGACAGTAACAGCCCCAGTAAAAGCTCTTTGCCTCGACCTCTACAGCTACAACCAAAAAGAAAAACAGAGCGCAGACCAATTTTCCTAAAGCAAACTACTAGAAGAAACGCTTTCAATAATCAGTCTATTGTACACGCTTTCAATGCGTGGGCTACTTTTTGATCTTATGGCTCGAATTATACCCAACATGGTACTAAGTTCTTTGTACTTATTTTTTTTAACATAGCACCCAATCCTTTTCCTTTTCTTAGGACCATCAATATGGAAGATGTTGGGTTTGTTTTTGTTCTAATTTTATAACCGATAAAGTTTGTGCTTGCTTGTAAAAATTATTAATTTGCATATTACATCTCTCGTAGAATTGAACTAAAGAAGCACAACATGATAAATACTCTTAAAATGAAAAACAAGAGTATAGAGCATTCTCTAACTCTCTATTTGGTTCATGGATTCTACCAAAGAAAAAAAACAGGAAGGAAAAAAACTGAAGAGGAAAGAAAATGAAAAGAAAAGATAAACCCATATCAAGTCAAAAAGAAAAAAATTATTTTAATTCTTATTTTTCTTCTAATTTTCGATTGCAACCAAATAAATAAAAATAGAATTTCTTATGTTTTATATTTTTTCCTTGATAAAATTCACGAACCAAATAAAACTTAAAAAAACAAAATGACATACCATTGGAATCTAGAATAAAATTTTCCCAATAAAACACATAAACCATTATTACTAATTTCTCTCTTTCTTCTCTCAGAATTAAGTATTACCATACAAAAAAGAGTAATGATTTAGAAGACGAAAAGGGGGACCGAAAATATGAGACGAATGGCAAAATGACCAACCAACCCGTTAACACACACAACATAAAAAGCTATCCTTCTGGATTTTTCTATCATCTGCCCTCAAAATACGGAAAGTACCCCCTCCTTTTTTATCCAGAAACATCTCCATCTTACATACCCACACCACCAAACTCAGCCCTCCTTTCTATATTTTTCAGATCTAAGCACATTTGTAAGAGGCTTCAACAGCGGTTCTGGCTACATGAGAACGCTTCAATGACGAGAGATCTTAGCACAATTTGTAGAAGAGATTTCGACAACAAATTTGGTGACGCGAGGAGGCGACGACTGGATCTGAGTACCATTTGTGGCTGAGGCTTCAACGGTGGTTTTGCCGGCTTGCTTGTGATGGGTGAAGGTCTTGACGGTGCGATTCTCATGGCCGGAGGTGCGGTTTGACAGAAGCGCAGTATTTTGCTTATTTTTCTCTATCTTTTTTTTTTTTTTTCCCTGCTTGTGGATCTGTGTTTTTCAAATAATTATCTTTAAACTCAAGATAATTATCTTCAAACCCAAGATAATTATTTAGATTTTTAGTCTAATCATCTAGGAAGTTAAGATAAAATTAAAATTTCTCATAAAATAACTTTATTTTTTATCTTGATTTTTCCTATTTATTTTTTCTTTCAAATCTTGATTTTTGTGTTCCTAGTTGCTGTTCAACTTTATGATGTTATCTTGATTTCTTTTTCTGATTTTTTTTTTCTTGATTTTTCTATTTGTTGGTTTGGAGTAAGTAATTTGATTTTTCAAAATCAAAGACTAGTGTCTTTTTTTTGTTGTTGTGCGGGATTCTCGGTTTTTTTATTTTGAGCGTGATTTTAGGTTGGGTATTTGAATTAAATAGGAAAGTGGTTTTTTGGTCTTTTTTGTAGGATTCATTAAGGACCGTTTTTTGTATTGGCAAATTGAAAGTCGACATGTCAGTCGGCACATCACTTCGGCAGTCTATCACTCGGCACATGTATCACTACTCTACAAAAAATTTCAAAACGAAAAATAGTAGAGCACCTAATCAAATTTCCATGTCATCCAGATGAGGCAATGGAAATCGGAGGATGGCAGCAATACCAGTCAATTGGCCGAGCTCCTCGGCCGACACATGCGTCGGCGAGAAGACAAAGGCCTTCCCTCCGGCTTTCTTCACCGATTTAACCAACTCAATATACTTCTTCCTCGTCGCAATCTCCGCACTCCTGAAAACATCATCGGTGATCAAAAGCGTCTCGATCGCCTTCATCTCGTTCGCAGCCTCCACGTTCCTCGAACCGTAACACGCGCGGTCCGGATCAAACAATAACGTCTCTGAAAATTCCTTCAAAGCCCTAATCTCTATGGCGGCCTGTGTGTCTTTGATCAAATTGATGACCTCTGAATCAAGCAATACCTCCTTCAAGCTGTTTCCCTTCTCGGGATTGGCACTCACGACGACGATACGCGACTTGTTCTCTTGTATCGATTTCAGCTTCAGCCTCTGCGATTCGGCGATCAAATAGCGCCGAAACTCGTCTTTCACCGAACCCTGACTCCCTATCACCACGCAACGCACGATGCTGAAATCAATGTGCTTTACGAAAGCATTCAAAACGTTTTCGAAAAACTTGTTCGCCCCCTTCTTGTGATTTGCCGCCGCTGGTGATGATGATGCTTCGACTTTTGCACAGAGGGTCGTCGCGCTTTTCCCGATTAAGTACACGTAGGCCGAACCCTCTTTCATGAGAATGACGGCGAGGTCGGCGCCTCCGGCCCGATTGCAGCCGTCGCGGAGGGCGTCGATGGCATCGGAATCCCACTTGCCCTTGGTCAAATCGAATTGTTTGTTCTTCTCCAACTCTAGGGTGTGGAATGCGCCGGCGGCGATGTGTTCGTTGGCCGTGATGCTCCTGCCGCGTATGCGCAGTATGGAGGAGTCTTTGTCGTAATCGACGGCTGTGATCTTGATCTCGAGGTTGATTCTGACGCGGGCAGGTTTCTTGCCGGCGCCGGAGACAGAGGTGTGGTGGATTTTGCGGGAGGTGTCGGCGGTGATGATGTCTCCTGGGGCGATGAGGTTGTATAAAAGCCAGAGGTCGTCTTGTTCTTCGGGGATGATCTTGAGCGTGCCTGGTTGGTTGAGTGAGATGCTCTTCTCCACAAGCTTCATCTTGCCCTTTTAGGTTATGTGAACGGTGTACAGAATTGTTCTATATTTAAATAGATGGGTTAACTGACTAGTTGATTTTAAAAGTTGATTCCAATTCGATTTGTAATAGGAATGGACTTTGTTTCCTCTATTCGATTCGTAATAGGAATCGACTTTGTTTCCTCTGTTCTCCTTTTGGCTTCCTTTTTCGGTAATTTCCATTTTTATTTATTTTGATAACAATTCTCTTTTTTCTTTTTTTTTGTCCCAAGCAACGAAGTGTTCGAATTATCAGAATCCGATTAATTCCTACTTCCCATACGGGACCATCATCTCATGAGAACGTTTAACGTCCAAATTAATAGCCCTGACTAGTAACTGATAAAAAAATATTAGTTGGTTTCAAATCTAGAATGTTTGAGCTTACAGTTTACCCCTTCACCGCCAGACCAATTTTCATTGGTTGATAACTTTTTCATTTGATTGTCATAATCCGTGGACAAATATTTCGAAACTAGTAATGTTACAACAGCGCAATCTAGCCCATCCCTTATATAACAAAATTTTTTTTGAAAAAAAAGGGGGGGGGGGGGAAAGAAAAAGAAGGTTCATTAATTTATTTTGGTAATTGGGTATTTTAACTTTTTAAGTTGATACAATGTTCCATTTGATTGTCAGAATTCATAAACAAATATCTCAAAACTCGAAATGTTACAAGAGCCACTCTAAACCCAAACTGTTTGTTCCAAACAGTCCACGTATGATTTGGTCACTTGTTTCCACACCAGCAATGATTGTCTAGCCTCCCAACGACTAGAAGTGTTCATGTTATTAAATCTTTGATTAATTGGTAAATTATTTCTATAACAAAAAAGATGAAAAACATAATGTTATTTGGTAGCACAATAAATATTTAAGTTAGGCCAGGTTAATTAATCAACCAAATCCTGAATAGGCATACTTGATTTTTTTGCTAAGTAGGTAAGATGAGAGAATTGAAGGCGGAAATTCATAGGATCACATGTCGGCATGACTGAATAGAGGTGATGAAGTAGCATCTAAAACTGATAAACACACCACAATCCAAATCCTGAGGCCCACTTGATTTGTCTCAACTACATGAGAGAGAGAGAGAGCTGCTGAGAAATGTTGTATACGGCAACTTATGTGTAACACCACTTATACAATACCTTTATGTGGCACTATTCGAATAGAGTAAAACTCCCTCAATTATTTGAACCATCTACTCCTCACGTTCTTTTTCCCCCTCTTCTCTCTCTCTCTCTTCCTTCATCTGCCTTGATCTCTCCCCTCCTTCCATCTTCCTCTAACTCCCTCTTTCTCCTATTCCATCGACCTTTTGGAGCTTCCATAACTTAGGAGCAATGTGTCTACAAGATTATAAACAAGAAAAGATAGAATCATAAGCAAAACAGATTACTTGTTTGTTTTATATATATATATATATATATATATATATATATATATATATACTACCTATAAAAAGATGAATGTGAGAAAAGCTTTTGATTGACTAATATATCCTTATTTTAATTTTTAAATACACAACTACCCTTCTACATATATAAGAAATATAACAATATAAAACACATACCTTAATAAAAATTTTAAGGAAACTATAATTCTTATAATAATTAAATAAAACCAAACCACCTTTCTGCATATATAGGAAATATAGCAATATAAAATACATACCTTAATAAAAATTTTAAGGAAACTATAATTCTTATAATAATTAATTAAAACAAGAAAAAAGATGCATTAAAAAAAATAAATAATTGCAAATTACTCTTCAACCATAAGAATACGTTTTTAGAAAATCCTTCTTTGTAATGTCTTTGATAGGAAGTCTTTCTCTATAACATTGATTCTTTAATTAACACGTAACCCTAACAAAAACCCATATAATTTGAAACTTGCTACATTTTAGGACTAATGGCAGCTGCATGTGTAGCCTCCAAGATACAAATTGTTTAAGCTATCATGAAATCATTGGATTGGTGTATACGAAATATGGAATTATGACATTTGTAAAATATGTAGACTTGGCATCTTATACTACTTGGTGTGTAATTTTCATATGTATTATAAATTATTATTATTATTTTTTTGTCTTCAAGATGGTGTGTAAACTGCATGGTTTTTCTTTTATCTTCTACTCTTAACAAGTGCATACACAGACACAGTCTCTTTGGTTTTATCATTGGTGGAAGTCTCCTTCCAATTAAATTTCCTTTTAATAGGGTTTCTTATTATTTCTAATTTTGCGTTTTAAATCATGCATAATATGAACTATATTCGTTTCTTTCTTCTTCCTTTTTTTTTTTCTTTTTTTTTTTTCTTCCTTTTAACTCTATTGGTTCGTGGTTCGTTTTCCACACTCTTCCATCGAAGACAACCAGGCAAAGTGAAGGTGTGTACAAGCACGTTCTAATTTGGTTCAATGAGAATCGTAACCGTGAGCGTGCTTGGTGAGATTTTAATTAATATTACTTCGTATTATTTTTATGATTATAGGTTCGTTTTGATAACATTTTATCAATAGGTTGTGTAGTTTGAATTTTTTAGGTTCTATATGGGCATCAATATTAGACAATTCAAGAAATTTTAGATAATATTTTAGTAATGGTCATCATTACATATAAGAGTAGAAATTCAAAATAATGGCGATTCATGAATTTCCAAAAATTGATCCTATAACATCAAATATAGTGATGGCTCTTTTTTTTTTTTAATGATAGATTTGTGTCTAAAATACTATAATTTTTTTTTTTCAATTGTTTAAATTCTAATTAGACTTCCAAACAGACCCTTAATTATATGATTTTGCAGGAAAAATAAGATAGTAGGAAAGATTTTTTGATTTTCTACTTCAATAGAACCATACCTATTTATTTTTGTGTTTTATTTTGAAAAAGAAAAAAAAAATTATCATAAGTTATGGATAGTCTACCTACCGAAACTGTATAGTCTACATAGATTTTTTTTCTTTTTTTTTTTTCTTCCTTTTAACTCTATTGGTTCGTGGTTCGTTTTCCACACTCTTCCATCGAAGACAACCAGGCAAAGTGAAGGTGTGTACAAGCACGTTCTAATTTGGTTCAATGAGAACCTTAACTGTGAGCGTGCTTGGTGAGATTTTAATTAATATTACTTCGTATTATTTTTATGATTATAGGTTCGTTTTGATAACATTTTATCAATAGGTTGTGTAGTTTGAATTTTTTAGGTTCTATATGGGTATCGATATTAGACAATTCAAGAAATTTTAGATAATATTTTAGTAATGGTCATCATTACATATAAGAGTAGAAATTCAAAATAATGGCGATTCATGAATTTCCAAAAATTGATCCTATAACATCAAATATAGTGATGGCTCTTTTTTTTTTTTTTAATGATAGATTTGTGTCTAAAATACTATAATTTTTTTTTTCAATTGTTTAAATTCTAATTAGACGTCCAAACAGACCCTTAATTATATGATTTTGCAGGAAAAATAAGATAGTAGGAAAGATTTTTTGATTTTCTACTTCAATAGAACCATACCTATTTATTTTGAAAAAGAAAAAAAAAATTATCATAAGTTATGGATAGTCTACCTACCGAAACTGTATAGTCTACATAGATTTTTATCCAATGCATTTATTATATTCTTATGATTTTAATGCATGAATTGATAGGATAAAACATGAGTGAAGTAATATTTTCTTAAGATAAAAACATTTGGCATGCATCTAGCATTTAAATTTGTTAAATCAACATATATTTTCCTTTGAAAGAAAAACAAATCTATCAATTAATACTTTCACGTGCAACGTACGTGGGCACCAACTAGTATATATATATATATGTTTTGACAGGCAATAGAAACACACGCACACACGCATGCACCCAGGCGGAGTCGAACTCACGACTTCCGCGAAAACCCCACACCTTTTGGGTGGGACGTGCCAGTCGACCTATAGCCATTGGATATATAGAATTAATTACTGGAGTGTTTTCCAAAGGTATCGAACTCAGGTTGATAGAATAGAGGGGCTCTCCTCCTACCAATTGGATTAACTCCCTTAGGGAAAACATATAATGTAATAAGAAAGTAACTAACCACTAAAACAAACACACGCTTACCAAAACATATAATGTAATAAGGAAGTAACTAACCACCAAAACAAACATAGACTTAAAAAACATATAATTGTTTTTTATATTAAGTTTGAAGGGTTTTTAATTGTTTGAATATTTTATTACAGAGATACAAGCCCCTCACCCACAGCAATTTGAAAAAAAAAAAAAAAAAAAAAAAAAACTTTTACGGCCCCAAATTAGACAAAACATCATACACCCTAATATGCAAGGGACAAATTTTAAAATTTCTTTTCATTTTCCAAAATTGTTTTTCTGAAAATTGTTATGTGAGAACATGACCGAATAGGCCTTTATGTTGAGGTAACAAATTAGAAGAAAGTGCTAATGTTGAGATCAAATATTTTGCACCTTGATGGAGAGAGTATGCGTCGTTGAAATTGTACAAAAATGCCTTAGATCGAATACGAAATCCACAATCACAGCAAGGTTCCCAAGCTTCGCTAGCTCACCAACAGACCTTGAAGGTTCTTACTCTGCATCAAATATTATACTACGGTTACTCAAATTGCTCTTGAAGCTTCGGAACCACACCATCGGCGCCGGAGAAATTATACTGTTGTTGCTCGAACTGCTATTGAAGCTTCGGATGATCCATCGCCGCACACTCCAGATCCAGGTACGGATCCATATCCAAAACCATATTAGTGCGAAGGGGTTGGTAGAGTGGATGTCGTCGCAGTCACCGGCGATGAAGTGGGCGACGGGGTCGACGTTACAGGTGACATGAGGGACAGAGAGAGAACCAGCGACCATGGAAGCCATGGCCAAGGCTTGCTCTACGTAATCCCAAAAGAAGAAAGAAAAAAAAAATATTAGACCTATGCAGTTGAAACAGCACCCTATAATAAAATATTAGACCTATGCAGTTGTCATGAACAAGAAGGATGACTTTCATAGATGAATTAATATTTAATTGACAATTAGGAAGGGAATATAAGCTCACATACATATTAAAACTGCTAGATGGATTGCACGTCACAAAGTAGTGCCCTTCCACCTATAGTCCCAAATGAAGACTCGTTTACTTCTTATATATATATGTGCATAATTCAAGGAGTTGTTCGTCTTCACCTGATTAGAGAGAGAGAGAGAGAGAGAGAGAGAGAGAGAGAGAGAGAGAGAGAGAGAGAGAGAGAGAGAGAGATGGCAGCAGTGGTGTTGATGATAATTGTAGCATCCTTTGTGATGGGGTGCACCAATGTTGCCGAGGCCTGGAAGGAGGAAGCGGGTTTCATACACGTGGGTGGGAAAGTTATGTGCCAGGACTGCACCATGGGCTGGAACGAATGGGTTAATGGTGCCAGGCCTATCAAAGGTAAACTGCTTCTCTCTCTCTCTCTCTCTCTCTCTCTCTTACTGTCACACACACATACAGAGGGTTTGTAGAAGAAAAGGAAATTAATGTATTTGAGTGATTGATCGAAATTGTCAGATGGGACGAATCAAATAATTTGCTTGCATTGTTGGTGGAATTAATTAATTGCAGGTTGCAAGGTATCCATTACGTGCATGGATGATAGAAGCAGAGTTGTGTATTATGGAAGCGATGAGACGGACGAAGCCGGCGAGTTTGAGATGATTGTAAACAAATACGTTAACGGGAAGCAATTGAAAAGCAAAGGGTGCTCCGTGAGGCTGGTGTCATCCCCCGATCCTACTTGCAGCATTCCGACTGACTTTGCCGGGGGACGATCAGGAGTGAAGCTCAACCGTCCAACCTTGGTTTACCGAGACCTAGTTAAACATACCCTTGGTCCATTCTATTATACTACTCCAATGTGTGATAAACCCGACACCAATGATTCTAATGGCAAAGGAAGCAACTATTGATGTTTTTTATTTTATTCCTGATTAATTTCCTTTTTAATTCAGTGGTTTGTTCTTTCACATGATTTTGCAATTTGTGAGGTCAAGTTCCTAGGTTGATTAAATGGCCGGCAATTAATGCTACCGTATATCTTCGTTCATTGTTAATTGAGTAATGTTATATGTTTCAACTTTGGGAACATCCTAATTGTGTCACGACGACACAGTGAAGCAAAAAATGATATTATCTTCATACAATTTTTTAATTGAATAGATTGCTATTTTCCCCAACTTTGGGAATGCCTCATTTTCCTCAACTTTTTCACATCCTAGTGGCATTACCATTATTGTCCTCACTTCAATAATTTCAAGAAACTATATATTGACCTTGTAATCCTACGCTACGTAGAGCTCCATTTTGAGGAAAGCTTGAAGGTTCTAAACTATTGACTTAAGATCTTTCTTAAGATCAATATGTTAAGCTCAAACTTTATTTTTGATTTTGTCATTACTCATCTCATTCAAATTTACTAAAAAAACAAATGAGCCAAGCTCAGACCTTATTAAAATAGTCTACTGCACAACTTGAGCTGTTTGTTATGGTCCTAGAACTCGGGTTCCCCTCTAGAAAACCCTAAGATGGAAAATGAATAATTATAATGTATTCAAATCCCACCTAAAACTACTAGGGACTGAGAATGGGATAAAAGGTAGAAACAGGATAGGTTGGGGGTTTGAGCTCCTCCCATTGTACCTAAGAAAAAAAAAATCATTACACATACCTGTAAAACATCCACTTTCTTGATATTTCAATCAATTATCACTATTTCCTAGTCTTATACAAATTTCCTAGATAAGGAGAAAAATTGAATGTTTCTATCACCGGACAAAAGGAAAAAAGGGCAAAGAAAACGGAATTGGACAAAGAATAACAGGCGAGAGCCAACCCCACATCTGAAGCCCAATCCATTGCACCAAAAGCCTAAAACCCAAGCCCAAGCTAAGGTGAGTGGGGCAACCCGCCCGAATTCAATCCTCCACCCGTCATCTCATCCTCTAGACACATCTCCTCCTGGCTCCAACAAGAGTATATTGACCCGTGGTCCTTAACGCGCCACGTGGAAATTTGAGTCCGGCCATGAAGACGCCTAGCAAACCCAGTTTCCACTTGATTCTTGAAGCCAAGGCAAGGCCGGGACCTGTGTGAGTCCGGCCCAAGGCATGGCAACTCTCGTCGCGAGAACGATCCCATCCTCCTCATCATCATTAGCATTGTCACTGATTCAGAGATCGACGGACGAGATCTCGCCTCTGGTGGTGATCGTGGGCCATAGCGTGTGCAGCAGACTCACGTGGACCTCCTCTTATTCTTCTTCTTCATCGTCATCGTCCTCTTCATCTTCGCCTTCGTCTTCTGCAACATCTCGGAAGCCGGAGAAGAAGATCGGCGATCGTCTATCCGCCGTCATAGACGCCGTCAACGACCGCAAACTACCTCCTGAACTCCGCGGCCAGCGCAACGCCGTCAGGTCTGTTTTCACACACACATATACTCGTATGATGAATATATGAGGTGAAATGTTTTTGTAAAATAGAGGGTGATGGGAAATAGGGTTTATATGAAGGAAGTCGATTTTATTATTTAGAAAACTGGTTATTGATTGATTATGCACTAATAATTGTTAATTAGAATTTAATTTCTCGATTATCTTACTCAATTATGGGACGATTTTACATCATTACGCCTCGTTTGGTTGCTGAGAAACCAGTAGGAAAACTCTTTCCACCCTCCTTTCCACAAAAAAAAAAAAAAAAAAAAAAGGGAAAAAAAACCCTCTTTCAACCCTTTTTAGGGTAAAGTACATGAAACTACCCTGAATTACAGTTCAGCTTCACAAAGCCTTCCTGAACAAACCCCTGTACTATAAAATTGTGACAATTTGCCCCTAAAACAATTTGAGCGTTACATGATGCAGCTAAAATAATTTGATTCCTTAATTAGCCTTTTATAATTGATTTAGGCATTAAATTTGACGAAAGTGGACCATAAATTTGAAGTAATTTTGATAATAGTTTGAGGGGTTGTTATTCTAGTTTTTGAAGTTCATGGGGAATTTTGTGAAACTGACTTATAATTCTGCACGCCGGGAAGTGGGGTGGTTTGTAATTACATTTTCTCTAATAAGGCAAGGAAGCTTGGTACACCCTTTTCACATTAATTTGATTGACGAAGAAACCAAAATATTCTTGAAATAATTGGCACATATAAGTTTCTTTGTTTTTCCGGGAACCTGAAAACCTAGCATGGAATACTTCAAATTTCTTTTCCACAGGTTTTTTCCAGCATACAATTGGAGGTTTATTGAGCAGTTATTTTAATTATTGGATCAAGATTGTGCCATTAATTAGTGAGGAAGGTCTCCTCATGCAATGCTTGTACTGTCATTTGATTGCTAAGTGATTTCCGTGTACTGTGGTGGACATTGCATTGAATTGTCTGGAAGGCTTATATGGAGAAATTTTGTGGAAATTTTTTGAACTTTGAACATGTACAAAGAGTCGGTCTTAGTAATTATTAATAAAAATAAAATAAAAAATTTACGAAGAGTTGGTGATGTCAAGAACAAGAATTGACCTTGCGCCTGTTTGTTAATAATACTAATCACTTATCTTTCTATTCTACTTTGGGTTCTAACATGGTATTTTCCTTCCGGCAAAGAATATTTGGATTCCTTCGGTTCCTTCAAAAGTGGCCTTCTTTTCTTGGGTGGTGGCTCACAAAAGGTGCCTTACTATTGATAACTTGGTTAGAATGAAGTGGGAGTTACCTAATAGATGTATTATGTGTAGAGAGGCGGTAGAATCAGTGGATCATCTTTTTATTCATTGTGGGGTGGCTAGGAATTTATGGGAGCTTATTTTCCATCTTTTTGGCATCAAATGGGTTTTGCCCTCTTCTACGCATGATTTGATTTTGAGTTGGTGGATCAAGGGGAACCGGAAAGAGAACAAGGTCGTTTGGAGAATGGTTCCTCATGCAATCTTTTGGTGCATTTGGAAAGAGCGTAATTTGAGAACCTTTGAAGGAGAGGAGACATCTATAGTGGAGCTTAAATCTCTTTTACTTAAATCTCTTTATTGGTGGTTTTGTAGTTATTTGGATGGTTGTAAGTCCTCTTTTCTTCTTTTTGTTGACTCCCTTTTAATTGTTGGGGGTTGAGGTCTTTTTGGTTGCTCCTTTTTTTGTCCCATGGAGCTTTGGTTTAGTTCTCTTGTATATGTCTCATGTACGAGCGTTCAAACCCTTTTTACTTAATACATATCCTTACCCTTTTTACTTAATACATATCCTTACCTCATCAAAAAAGAAAAGAAAAAAAGAATTGACCTTGATTCAATTCTTTGGAGAAGTAACAACTAACAAGTATCTTAAAACTATGATATCTAGTATATGTCTCATGTACTTGGGCCTTGCCCTTTGTTATTAATACATACTTTATTTCATAAAAAAAACTATGATATCTAAAAATAAAAATAAAATATTAAAATATTGATAAAGATAGGGGGATATATATATATATATATATATATATAGATATAGATAGATATAAAGTTACAATGGGGAAAACAAAACATGAACCTACGGACTACGGTGACATAGAAGCTTAAATGCATGGAAATGAGGAATTTTGTAGATGGACACCTATTAAGCTATACAGAGCTCCTTTGATACGTTGAATGGATTAAAAAATAAGTAGTGGTGTTGGATTGTTCTCATTTTAGTGAAAATTTCAGAAGTAATAATTCCCCTTTGTTTCTTTCTTTCAATTCTGCTAAGAAACGTCCACATCTTTCTATCTCTTGTATTTGAATTTTACTTCTCAGAATTTAATCCCCTTCACATAGTGCATACTCGCTTCTAGTCTTGTAGAATGGTGCATATGTGCTCCGCATGCTAGTAGTTGTTTAGAGCATGGGAGTAAAGTCCCTAAATAACGAAACATGCCATCAAGTTTGTGTAGTTTGTAGGTGTTTTTGGGCCTAATACTTGAACTCTAAGAAAAAAAGAAATTTCAAGACAAACCACCCATGGATTATTCAGAAATTCTCACACTGAACTAAAATACTAAAATTTTTGTGCATTTTACACATAATCCAACACCTCTAGCTCTTTTATTAGCACTGCATGTCCATCCATGCTATGACAAAACCTGTGACTACATTACTTGTTTTGTTGTCAGTTTGATCTCATATTCTTGTGAGAATCTCTAAAATATCCTCGAGGTCATTGTTCACAGTTAGGAATGAAGCTCCAAATTCCTAAACCAGAATCACAGATTAATTCAGCTGCTCCAGTTCAAATCCCCACCCTTTTTTTTTCCTACTCTTATTTTTTATTTTTTATTTTTCAAGTTTTCCTATACTGTCAGTTGTGAACAAACTATATGTCTTCGTATTTTATATGTTTCAAACTGCACTTGGACCTTGGCTTCTCCTAGGTTAGTTACTTTTGACTTTTTGTATCTTCCTTGTATGGTTGTGTACTTGGTGTCGTAGAAAGAGATAGAGAAAGGAATAAGGTGACAGAAAAAGGACGCATAAGGATATCCAATTATTGTTGTCAAATAGTGCTACACATTTACATAGAGATATCTGCTTCCCCTACCTTTTTCTTTATGTTTTATTGTTCATTTTCCGGTCAAATAAGTTAAAATACCTTGGTTGGAAGTCTGATTTGTGCTTGGTGACCTAGTCCCTTGGGAAGTTTTTCTGGGTTTGGGAATCAACTTTTACCGCATGTAAGACATAATTATGATTTAAGTTATTTTAATTGTATTGTGCTCAGATATTTTTGGGCAAAAATCTTACGATTATTGACAATTGTCATAGTAAATAGGAGCAACATGAGGTCACAATTTAAACCAGAAGAGTGTTGAACACATCTTAGGCAGCCTGGATATTGTGACCTGCAGGAAGAAGTGACTGCTGAATGCAGGATAAAAAAATATGAAATTTTGATTGAATCTGATATGATTGATTTCTAGGGAATTAACCTCTTGAAGCTTATTCTTTGTGCTGTTGCTAAAGATTATGGTCTTTGATCTTGGTTGCCATTTGGACAGGTCGGAAACTGATATTATCAATGTTGTTGAGCAAAGAATATGGCATTCCATGGAAGAAGGCCACTTTGAGAATTTACCAGGGAAAGGAAAACCTCTTGACCTGAGGAGTAATCCCCATGCAGACCCAGCTGAGGATACCTTATACAGAATTCTCTCCAAGAATGGATGTGCACCAGAGTGGGTTGAACTCAACAAAGAGATAAGAAGTAAAATATCTGACTGGCGAGTAGGCTTGAAGAAGGCATGGGCAAACAAATGTGATGGAAATCACCGTGAATGGATTGAGTCTTCAGAGGTGCTTAAAGTGCAAATGCGTGACATTAACAATAAGGTGAGCCAATAAGTACCCTGTTATGGTTTTTTTATTTTCTTTTTCTTTTTCCTTTCTGCACTTGCTGTTGTGGTTTCTTAGGGGTTGTGGGAGTCTAACCTCCGAATCCCTGCGCATAGGCTTGCTTCCCACTGCCAGTGGGATTAAAAATTTGATTCCTCAAAAACTTTTCAATGGGGAGGCACCTGGATGTTGCTGAACTACAAGACCATTGGTCTCTTTCAGAAATGTTGTCAACATTTGATTCTAATGTGCCTCCAAATGTACTGCATATGGTGCAACCAATTTTATTTCCATCTGTGTGCCATAGTTAGACTCATCAGTCAGACAAACTAATCTGCAATACTGATTTTGGACAAATTTATCATAAAAATTTGCTGGTTCAAGGAACCCAGATAATATAATCCAAATGCATATTTGTAAATGTTTAGTATATATATTTATATTGATTGAATGTAAATGTTATGAACTGCAGGTCTTCCGGTATAACCTCATTGTTCCTTTTGGCCGCCAGATGTCTGGACTCAAGTGGGAGAAAGAACTTGATCGCTTACAAGAGTGATAAAACTCTCTCTCTCTCTCTCTCTCTCTCTCTCTCTCTCTCTCTCTCGATGTATATATATACATATGTGTGTGTGTGTGTGTGTGTGTGTGTGTGAGGGGTTTTCTTTTTCCTTTTTTTTTTGGCCACAGAATGTTTGGACTCAAGTGGGAGAAACAACATGATTGCTTAGAATTCTCACTTTCTCTATATATGTGTGTGTGAGGTGTTTTTTTTCTTTGGTTTTCTTTGTTTTTGTATTTTTCTTTCCCCCTTAGGCAACATAGAAATCGTTGTTATTGAAGGAAAAGGAGAAGCAACGAAAAGAGAAAAAGGAGATACGTAATTCCATACATTCCGATCCTTCAATAAGTGGAGCCGGATGCACTTATCCAAAAAAAAAAAAAAAAAAAAAAATGAAAGAACCGGATGTCCAGTAGTATTGTTTTCTAATCGTTACTCATATTGATATATGCCACTGTATATTAGTTGTTTGAAAATTACAGCAAAAGCATACATTATGCCGTCATTACCCATTAAAAGTACGTTTTGCCGTCGTCATAATGCCCGTTATAGGTCATTAATGATCATTATTTCGAGTGGACAAGAACAGCTTAGAGACATATAAAAGCCATTTTTTAATGTTATTTTGGATATATTTTTTTAAAGAGATTTTAGGTCATAGCCAATTAGCCACATGTTATTAAGGTTTTTTTGTTGTTGTCATCGTCGTTGTCGTCATCGGGGCAATAGACTTATTAACAAGTTTGGAAACCTCATAGCCCTTTTTGACCCCAAATTGATAGAATTACACTTAGTGGGGTGATTTTGAGTTTCGGTTACAGCCACTTGACTCAGTGAGTATTTAATTCGCACAACCTCCAATCTTTGTCAGCTAGTCTTAAACCTTTGCCGATGAGATGCAATCTTTGTCAGTCAGTCCCAAACTTTCGCAGATAAGCATCGTCACTTTTACAGCCTCTCCATGCTCAAAAATAAAAAATAAAAAATGAATACTCTTTTTTATAAATACTTATTTTTATATAGAGAAGAGTAATATGTTATTATTTAACAATATATAACAAAACAGCAACATGTTATTGTTTGTCAATTTAATTTGTCAAATTGCTGTGTTAATAGAGAAATAGTTATATTTTTTTTAAAAAAAATTACTTAATTACAGTGGGGATTGTTTCAAAGTCACGATGAGTAGATTTCAAAAAATCAAGTTTTATAAAATAAAATAAAATAAAGGTTTATAAATTGCAAGTTATAGGTTTTAAAAAATTTAAAAACTAAAAAACAAGTTACTTACATGAGGTGTCCTTAACAACAAAAAATGAGTGATCCTATAAGCAAATATATATATATATATATATATAAAGATGAATGTAAGAAAATTTTTTGATTGACTAATATACCTTTATTTTAATTTTTAAATACACAACTACCCACCCTTTTGCATATATAGGAAATATAGTAATATGAAAATTATAATTCTAAAACACATACCTTAATATATAAAACACAAATAAGAATTCAAAGGAAACGGAAACTATAATTCCTATATAATAAATAGAAATATATAGGAATATGGAAACTATAATTCTAAAACACATACTTTAATATATTCTAAAAAACCTAATGCTTTCTCCAAACCTTTGCTCTAAACATTATGTTTCTCCGAACCATTGCTCTACTCATTCGTCCTTTCGTCTTCCCATTCATACTCCATTATATAGAGTATAAACAATTACAGGATGTCCTTTCTTCTGTTCTCAATATATTGATATTTGTTGTTCCTTTCATCATTTTTTTCTTTTCAGTTAGGCATAAGTCCACAGAATAGATATAATCTGTCCTGCCTTTTATTTTTTTTAAGTTACAGAGATGACATAATCGATGTCGTTCGAGAGTCTCCAAAGCAGAGAATATCAAGGTCACCAGAAGAAGGTTCTCTATCTTACAAGTTAATTTAAATCCAACTTGAAATCCTAACTTTTTTTATTGTCTTCCATAGTTTTACATCGACTAATTACAAAATTTGGTGGCTTTGAATTGTATAGGTTCCATGGCTCAAATAACTCGAATTTGTTACATAGAGCCACATGGATATGTAAGTTTCTTTGGCTAATATGTCCCTAATTCCTATTTTTATTTGGATGCTTTTTTCATTCTTTGTAGATTTATTTTTTTCCTTGTTGGTTTACACCTATTAAATATGGAATTGCACACTTAGCAATGATCAAAAGGTCAAATCGGGGAGACAAAGCAAGACAAAAAAATTTGAATTTTAGATAATATCCCATTATCCTTTGACTCTTTTCCATTGCCCATACATTATGATTAAAACTGAGTTTTATACACAACTACCCTTCCCTTAATTGTAAAACCTAAATACACAAATACACGTTTATTAATTGTAAAACCCTTCCCTTAAATACTTTTTTTAATGTAATCGATCAAAATGCCTCTCAACCCTACACCTACCCTATATGCCTGGCGGCTCCATTTGGGCCCTTCTCAAGCAACATGGAGATGACCCTATACACAAATACACGTTTATTTGCTTCAGGTTATTATTCTTTGCATAAGTTCTTTATTTCTCAATATTTCTATTTATATATTTCACATATTCAACAAATTACAAGGTATCAATTTTCTCTTCCGTTGATTTTGTTGAATTTATTATATGTTTTGATTTTATGGTTTCTATGTGGGAATATTTCTGAATCGAGGATCCAGCTTGGGCTAAAGGGCTCAAACCAGAATTATTAATGCGTGGCAAAGACAACTCAGTCAGATCCGTTGCAACGCACGTGATCTCCCATCTCGGGGCCTTACATTCAGCTCGGGACATCTGTCCTATGACTCACACTACAATCCAATTCCTACTACAGTCCAAAACTGTTACTACAGCTGTAATTCCTGACACAGCGGTTACAGGAACCATGGTTTTTTGTCCAACCATGATCAGTAAACCATGGTCAGACAGTTATTGACAAACCATGATCAGATCTGACCTAACTAAGGCAGTTACTTGACCTCACATGGTCAGTCCGTACAGGTGGGTATAAATAGAATATGATACATCCAAATAAGGTAAGCTGCAGTACCCTAATCCTGAGAAATCCTTCTTCTTCCTTGACTCTTCCTCCATAAGCAGCTTCTGACTTAAGCTTTGGAGAGGGCTTGGCCAAAACCCACCTTGGCCTATCCTCTGACTTTGTTTCCAAGCTTGTGAGTGCAGGTACACGTGCAAGAACAAGCTCCTTCATCATCATCAGGGTTCGGGGAGTAGATTTTACCCCGCATAATTTGGCGCCATCTATAGGAACCATCGCAAGAAGATGGCCACTCCACCTCCGCCTACCTATGGGCGAACAAGATCTGAAGCAAATTTTACTCGCGCAGACCAAGCTGCTGGAGGCGATGCTGGGAAACGTGCAAAAACTCAGCATTCGCAGGCAAACCCACTTTTGCCTCTAGCGGGAACCAGTCAGCTTCCTTTGACTCAACAACACTAAATCTCACCGGAGATGTCTGTGGTCCTCCATTCTCTTGATGATCAGCCTGTCTTGAAGGCCGCATTTGACAAGGCTGTGACAAACAACCCCAACCTAACAGCGGTGGTGGAACTGATTGCAACTATGCAGTCTGAGATTCAATCAGCACAGCTTGCCAAGCTGATGGTGAAGCAGAACTACCACCGCCATCTCCAATGAACGTTTGCCCCTCGCGGAGTTAATGTTGTCGCTGAAGAGGCTAGCCAAACTAGCCTGCTTTATCGCACTCGCCATCAGGAAAGCTCACCTAGACCCGAGGTTTCGCACCACCATCACAGTAGCGGACGCGATGACAGACAGCGCTTAACTGGCTTAGAACATGTGCACTCAGGGAGGGGGGATAGACAGCACCACGAGTTAGTGCAAAGGTCCCCTGAGCGCAGTTCCAGGCGTTCAGGTCATTCCCAAAGATGGAGCAAGGACCATAACAGATCTCATGCTTGAGTGGTCTCTCAGAATGAAACACATAGGGATGAGAGACAACATCATAGGTCTCGGTCTCCTGAAAGAAGAAGGGAAAGAAGTTCTGAGAGAACAATCAGAAAACACCCCCGATCTCCCGGGCATGAGGAGAATGGGGAAGAAGGTTCCAAGAGATGTCGAGTAACCATGATAGAGGAGGGGATAGGCCAGAGAGCACCGCAATGGTTCGAAGTCTATTCACGAGGTGGATTCAACGAGTCCTAATCCCATGAGGGTACTCCGAAATAACCTTTACCCTTTACTCTCTTTCAATAGATCCAAACCATCATTTGAATTATTATTTGCAACGTATGTCGTTATATTCTGGGAATGAGGGTTTTCTCTGCAAATATTTCCTATGAGTTTGGGGGATGTAACTCTTAAGTGGTGGGCCAAGATTCCAGATGAGTCTATTGATAGCTGGCAAGAACTGAGTAAGTTGTTTAAGAAGAGATTCATCACTAGTTGTAAGTTCCCGAGGACGATGT